>JBBDGP010000508.1:6345000-6435000 GCA_037952835.1 Lithobates septentrionalis
AAATTCAAGCACCGCCTTCAGGATTTCTAAGGGCGTACATTTTTTATTTCACTCCTCACTACCTATCACAGTTTTGAAGGCCATAAAATGCCAAGATGGCACAACCCCCCCCCCCAAATGACCCCATTTTGGAAAGTAGACGCCCCAAGCTATTTGCTGAGAGGCATGGTGAGTATTTTGCAGCTCTCATTTTTTTTTGAAAATGAAGAAAGTCAAGAAAAATTTTTTTTTCCTTTTTACATTTTCAAAACTTTGTCACAAAAAGTGAGGTCTGCAAAATACTCACTATACCTCTCAGCAATAGGGATGAGCCGAACACCCCCCTGTTCGGTTCGCACCAGAACATGTGAACAGGAAAAAAGTTCGTTCGAACACGCGAACACCGTTAAAGTCTATGGGACACGAACATGAATAATCAAAAGTGCTAATTTTAAAGGCTTATATGCAAGTTATTGTCATAAAAAGTGTTTGGGGACCCGGGTCCTGCCCCAGGGGACATGGATCAATGCAAAAAAAAGTTTTAAAAACGTCCATTTTTTCAGGAGCAGTGATTTTAATAATGCTTAAAGTCAAACAATAAAAGTGTAATATCCCTTTAAATTTCGTAGCTGGGCAGTGTCTATAGTATGCCTGTAAAGGGGCGCATGTTTCCCGTGTTTAGAACAGTCTGACAGCATAATGACATTTCAAAGGAAAAAACCCATTTAAAACTACCCGCGGCTATTGCATTGCCTGTCCGACAATACACATAGAAGTTCATTGATAAAAACGGCATGGGAATTCCCCATAGGGGAACCCCGAACCAAAATTAAAAAAAAAAAATGACGTGGGAGTCCCCCTAAATTCCATACCAGGCCCTTCAGGTCTGGTATGGATATTAAGGGGAACCCCCCGGCCAAAATTAAAAAAAAAATGATGTGGGGTTCCCCCTAAATTCCATACCAGACCCTTCAGGTCTGGTATGGATTTTAAGGGGAACACCGCACCAAAAAAATAAAAAAAATGGCGTGGGGTCCCCCCAAAAATCCATACCAGACCCTTATCCGAGCACGCAACTTGGCAGGCCGCAGGAAAAGAGGGGGGATGAGAGTGCGCCCCCCCTCCTGAACCGTACCAGGCCACATGCCCTCAACATTGGGAGGGTGCTTTGGCGTAGCCCCCCAAAACACCTTGTTCCCATGTTGATGAGGACAAGGGCCTCATCCCCACCACCCTGGCCGGTGGTTGTGGGGGTCTGCAGGCGGGGGGCTTATCGGAATCTGGAAGCCCCCTTTAACAAGGGGACCCCCAGATCCCGGCCCCCCCCTGTGTGAAATGGTAAGGGGGTACTTACCCCTACCATTTCACAAAAAAACTGTCAAAAATGTTAAAAATGACAAGAGACAGTTTTTGACAATTCCTTTATTTAAATGCTTCTTCTTTCTTCTATCTTCCTTCATCTTCTTCTTCTGGTTCTTCTGGCTCTTCTGGTTCTTCCTCCAGCGTTCTCGTCCAGCATCTCCTCCGCGGCGTCTTGTATCTTCTTCTCCTCGGGCCACTCCGCACCCATGGTGCTCTTCTCTTCATCTTCTTCATCTTCTTCTCTTCTTCTCTTTTTCATTTTCTTCTCCGGGCCACTCTGCCCCCATGCTGGCATGGAGAGAGGCTCCCGCTGTGTGACGGCGTCTCCTCATCTGACGGTTCTTAAATAACGGGGGGCGCCCCCCTGTGACGTCACGGGGAATGCCACAGGGAAGTCCCGTCATGTCCCGTGCGTCAGAGGGGGACGGGGTCACCGGGTGGCCCCGCCCCCGTTATTTAAGAACCGTCAGACGAGGAGACGCCGTCACACAGCGGGAGCCTCCCTCCATGCCAGCATGGGTGCGGAGCGGCCCGGAGAAGAAAATGAAGAAGAGAAGAAGAGAAGAAGGAAGAAGAGAAGAAGAAGATGAAGAGAAGAAACTATACGAGAACCCCCTAACGGGGCTTTAAAGCAGCCAGAAAAATGCAATGTTCATGGTTGAAAAAATTCAATTTTATTAATACAAAAAGTATATAAATAGCATAATATAAAAATCACTGAGGATAGGTACTGACTAGTCGAGTCATGACATGATCTGAGTATGGCATACCATTATAATAGACAAAGCATACAATTAGACCAAGCTCTAGGCACAATGCATTAAATGGCGACCAAGGTTATCTTTAAAGTAAATTCTTAAAAGCAGTGGCAACAGATATTGCCTGTGATACCATACATGTGTGTGGGGTAACAGAAGTTGTATACGTTAATTCTGATGCGTTTCGACCCTTCCCGGGTCCTCTTCAGAGGATAGTTGCCCCCTATGAAAAAGGTCAACATGTGTCAGACATAGCATCAAGACCAATAGTACCAGACTTATGTACTTGCACCATCGTATTAAAGTTGTTCAAATCATATAGTTACCTATTGTAGGAATTATGACGTTTCCACGTGCAGTTTAAGTATTGTAAGATGTTATATTTTTAGGTGGTGCAGTTTCTCCTTAGCTCCCCTGTCTCCCCCGCGTTAGAGCAGCTCCCAGGAGAGCGGGTGGTGGGCCAAGTGTGTCTTGCGAGGGATCACACCTGACAACCCCCGTGTAGGGCGGGGAAGTTTAGGGAAGGAGGGGCAGTGAATAACCCGAAAGGCACCTAAAGGGGGATGTAGGTTATTGCCAAAAGTAAAAAGAAAGAGGTATAAAAGATTACATGCTGAAGAGCAAAAAGTCACTAGATTATTCTACACAGATTGGAAGGTTTCCCAGCTGTGGAAATTTATAGAGGTGTTGGATGATGGGTACAAGGGTGTGCAGAGGGCATGGCTAGGGGAAAAGAAAAGAAGGAGGAAAAGAAAAATTTAGAAAATGTGGGAGGAAATGGGGAAGCGGAAAAAACAGAAAAATAGGAAAGACAGTGAAAAAAGAAGTGAGAGAAAGGAAATAACCCAACGCAGTGTAAGTGTAAATAGAAAAAGTAGAAGATAGCACATGCCCTGCTGCCAATTAGTTCCCATGTACCATAGTAAGTGTATACCAAGAGCAATAGGTAAAAGCACCGAGGAAACCTCCAGTGAATGGACGAGGAGGAATGAGGGGGGGGGGGAAGGGGGAAGAGGAAGGGAAAATCAACCAGGGAGGAGTGGTGGAGAGTGAATGGAATGAATAGTGTGGAAAAGGGGAAAAAATGGGGGAGGGGAAAAAGGAAAGAAAGGAAAGGGGTTGGAGAGTGAAGTGAAAACAGAGTGAAGGACGGTAGGGGACAGGGGAAAGGGAGGAAGGGGGGAGATGACCTGAAGGTGCAAGTGGGGTGGAAAATGAGGTGTGAGGCGTGGATGAATGGAGAGGAGAAGGGGAAAAGGGGGGGGAGGGGAGTTGGGGGTGTGGGGGTGTGTGGGGGTGGGGGGCGGGAGGGGAAGGTGGGGGGAGAGAAAGGACACACATATGGGGGCAGAGGTGAATAAGCCATGTGAAACAAATGTGCAAAAAACTATCAACAAAGGTTAACAAACAGTGAGAGTGGCGTGCAGTGTAGGAAAATACAAAGGAGGTGTCGGAACTGTTTACCTAATTTGGCTGAGCTGAATGGAATATTCTGAATGCTGAAAGAATTTAGTTAATTAAAATTATGGATGAATCTGACAAGGTCAACAATAATTTAAAAAGAACCAAGTCATTGAAAAAGTATCACATTCATTCCATTGGTGCTTACCGATGTTTGCTGTCAGTCTGTGTGACCTGTCTTCAGTTAGGCAGACGTCCAATGAGTGTTCCCTGGTGGTTCCCATATTTATAGGGAGTGCCAATTGGCTAACTCCCTTCAGGTGTTGATATGCCCAGCATCCCTCCCCTTCCCCCTCCATCGGGGGAAAGGAGCGGCACAGCGGTGCGCCCCGGTGTGGTCCCCCCGGCGTTCCGGAAAGGAATACACCTCCGGGCATCCCCGTCGCTTCCGCCGCAACTGCGCAGGTGCCGCTACGTCACGCGCACGCGCCCTAGGGCGCGCGCTCGTGAGTGCGGCGTCCGTAAGGGATCCGGGACGCCGCTGGCAGGGAGAGAAACATCCCACTCAGGTGAGGCCACCTAGTGGGCATGTTGGGAGACGTGGGCCCCAGCGTCTCCTGTCTCACCCTGCCAGGAAGACACTGAAGGAGGTCCACCCCCACCCCCAGAGGGGAGACACAAACACTGAGGGAGGCAAGGGGAACATGGAGCTGATGAAGAGAAGAGCGGGAGCCTCCCCCCATGCCATGGGTGCAGAGCGGCCCGAGGAGAAGAGGATAGAAGACACCGCGGAGGAGATGATGGACGAGAACACCGGAGGAAGAACCAGAAGAACCAGAAGAAGAAGAAGATAAAGGAAGATAGAAGAAAGAAGAAGCATTTAAATAAAGGAATTGTCAAAAACTGTCTCTTGTCATTTTTAACATTTTTGACAGTTTTTTTGTGAAATGGTAGGGGGTAAGTACCCCCTTACCATTTCACACGGGGAGGCGGGATCTGGGGGTCCCCTTGTTAAATATAAGCCCCCTTGTTAAATATAAGCCCCCCCGTCCGCAGACCCCCACAACCACCGGCCAGGGTTCTGGGGATGAGGCCCTTGTCCTCATCAACATGGGGACAAGGTGTTTTGGGGGGCTACCCCAAAGCACCCTCCCAATGTTGAGGGCATGTGGCCTGGTACGGTTCAGGAGGGGGGCCGCACTCTCGTCCCCCCCTCTTTTCCTGCGGCCTGCCAGGTTGCGTGCTCAGATAAAGGGTCTGGTATGGATTTTTGGGGGGACCCCACGCCGTTTTATTTATTTTTTTTGGCGCGGGGTTCCCCTTAAAATCCATACCAGACCTGAAGGGTCTGGTATGGAATTTAGGGGGACTCCCACGTCATTTTTTTTTTAAATTTTGGTTCGGGGTTCCCCTGTGGGGAATTCCCATGCCGTTTTTATCAATGAACTTCTATGTGTATTGTCGGCAATGCAATAGCCACGGGAAGTTTTAAATGGGTTTTTTCCTTTGAAATGTCATTTTGCTGTCAGACTGTTCTAAACACGGGAAACATGCGCCCCTTTACAGGCATACTATAGACACCCCCCAGCTACAAAATTTAAAGGGATATTACACTTTTATTGTTTGACTTTAAGCATTATTAAATCACTGCTCCTGAAAAAACTTCAGTTTTTAAAACTTTTTTTTGCATCGATCCATGTCCCCTGGGGCAGGACCCGGGTCCCCAAACACTTTTTATGACAATAACTTGCATATAAGCCTTTAAAATTAGCACTTTTGATTTCTCCCATAGACTTTTAAAGGGTGTTCTGCGGCAATCGAATTTGCCGCGAACACCCCAAATTGTTCGCTGTTCGGCGAACTTGCGAACAGCCAATGTTCGACTCGAACATGAGTTCGACTGGAACTCGAAGCTCATCCCTACTCAGCAAATAGCTTGGGCTGTCTACTTTCCAAAATGGGGTCATTTGGGGGGGGGGGGTTGTGCCACCTGTCGCCACTCCGAAACTGTGATAGGCAGTGAAGAGTGAAATCAAAAATTTACACCCTTGCTCTCAAAAAGTCTCACACATGTGGTATCCTCGTACTCAGGAAAAGCAACAGAATGTATTTTTGGGAGTCATTTTACATATTCCCATGGCATGTTTGAGCAATATATCATTTAGTGACAACTTTGTGCAAAAAAAAAAAAAAATTGTCTTTTTCCAGCAACTTGTGTCACAATATAGAATTTTCCATGGACTCGACATGCCTCTCAGCAAATAGCTTGGGGTGTCTACTTTCCAAAATGGGGTCATTTGGGGGGGGGTTGAACTGTCCTGGCATTTTATGCACAACATTTAGAAGCTTATGTCACACATCACCCCCTCTTCTTTTTTTTTTTTATTTCACAAAGGTTTTTATTGATTGAACAAGTAATGACATTACAGCATTGTAGTAGTACATCTGCATAAAAGTGGTACATATGACAATGGGTTTTAATACAGTTATGGATAGTGTATGAATACAATATGGTTGTGTATAGTTACAAAAATAAACATTTTTCTTTTTATGCTAATTATATTTTCAAGTAGTATCAAGGAAATCTTGAAATATAGTAGTAAATATTAAGTAACTCGAGTTATGATTTGGGGGTGAGAGAGGGAAGGGAGGGGAGAGAAAAAAAAAAGGGGGGGGGGGTAGGAGATGGTAGTTGTTAAAAAGACATATTAATTTCGTTCCATTTTTGAACCTTCTTATGAGCCTTTTTTATTAAATGTAGTTTTTTAATTAAATATTGATTGCTTTGTATTCCTGAGAGTTTTTGAATTCTATCCATTTGTACCATGTTGAAGCAAAATAAGTTATTTTCTCCTGGGATATGCTTATGAGTTCTTCTATTCTTTCTATATTGTTTATTCTGCGAAACCATTCTTTTTTTGAAGGAATAGAATTTGAGCGCCAATGGCAGGGGATACAGTGTCTTGCAGCATTTATCATAAACATGGTTAAAGATTTTAGGTATTGTCTTTTAGGTAGTGAGTTGTAGTGTAGGAGGTATTGTGCTGGGTTGAAGTTTAAGTTTTCTGAAGTGATTTCGTGAACCATGTTCCAGAAATTTTGGATAAGCGGGCAAGTCCACCAGATGTGGATCATCGAGCCTTCCTCATTTTTGCATCTCCAACATCTGTCGGTTGACTGAGGAGAGAATTTGTGCAATAGGGTGGGGGTTCTATACCACCTAGTGATGATTTTATAGCCACACTCTTGAGTGGCAACATTAAGGGAACCTTTATGTGCATACATAAAGATCCTTTCCCAATTTTCCTCTGTCAGATTTAGGTTAAGTTCTTGTTCCCAGGCTTGACATGACGAGCTGGAGAATTCAGAATTGCTCATAAAAAGTGAGTTGTATAGAATAGAGATGATGTGTCTCTGTGGGGTTGATTTTGTGCAAAGTTCTTCTAATGTCGTAAGAGGTCTGGTCCAGTGTTGGGTTGTCTCGTTGCTAGTCAAGTAATGTCTAATTTGTAGGTAATTCCAATGAGAGATCTGTGGAGGGTCACTGTCTTTATTTATTTCGTCTCTTGATAAAAGTTTACCATTTTTAATGAAGTGTTTGACTAGGATTTCTTTGTGTGGCCATGATTTAGAAAGAAAGTTTTTTTCTGTACCTGGGAGAAAATCTGGATTATTTCTTAATGGTGTTAGAGGACTCATCCAAGGAAAAGGGTTGTTTTTTTTATAGGTGTTACTAAATATTTCTAGTGTGGGACCGATAAGGGGGTGAGCTTTAATGTTTTTTGAGTGGTATTTTGGGCAGATCCACGGGAAGGAGTTTATTTGGTGTGAGAATATTGTTTGTTCAAGAGTCACCCAGTCTTTAACTTTATCGTGAATGTTCCAGTCTACTATTCTTGTCAGAAGAGCAGCCTGGTGGTATTTTTGGAGGTCCGGTAGAGCTATCCCCCCTTTATTTTTGGGGAGGTTTAGTCTCAAAAATTTAATTCTGGGAGGTTTGCTCCTCCAGATAAAAGTAGAGCATGCTTTGCGGAAGGAGTTAAAGAAAGCAGATGGGAGCCTAATGGGAATTGTTTGCATCACGTATAGAAATCTAGGTAAAATTGTCATCTTGACCAGGGAAGCTCTACCGAACCAAGATATATTGAGGGAATTCCATTTTTTTAGGTCATCCTGTGTATCTTTTAGAATGGGTAAGTAATTTAGTTTGAAAAGATCATTTAAATTTGTAGGAATTTCAGTTCCAAGATATGTTATACTTTGATTGGCCCACGAGAAGGGAAAGTTTTTCTTACATAATTCTACTGAGTTTGGGGGTAGTGTAATGTTTAGGGCGCTAGATTTTGAGTGGTTAATTTTTAGGTTTAACCACTTGACGACCGCCTCACGCCGATGTACGTCGGCAAGGCGGCACGGACAGGCAAAATCACGTACAGGGTACGTGATTTGCCTTCCGCGGGTGGGGGGTCCGATCGGACCCCCCCCCGCCGCCCGAGGCGGTCCCGTTTTGTCCCCCGGCGATCGGAGACGAGGGGGAGGCCATCCGTTCGTGGCCCCCCCTCGCGATCGCCGCCGGCCAATGGGAACACTCCTTTGCTGCTGTATGCTAAACAGCAGCAAAGGAAATGATGTCATCTCCCCTCGGGTCGGTAGTTTCCGTTCCGGCCCGAGGAGAGACGACAAGTGAGTGACTGCACCAACACACACACACACAGTAGAACATGCCAGGCACACAAAACACCCCGATCCCCCCCCCGATCGCCCCCCGATCCCCCCCCAATCACACCCCCCCCCCCTGTCACAAACTGACACCAGCAGTTTTTTTTTTTTTTTTCTGATTACTGCATAGTGTCAGTTTGTGACAGTTACAGTGTTGGGACAGTTACTGTTACCCCCCTGTAGGTCTAGGGTACCCCCCTAACCCCCCCTAATAAAGTTTTAACCCCTTGATCACCCCCTGTCACCAGTGTCACTAAGCGATCATTTTTCTGATCGCTGTATTAGTGTCGCTGGTGACGCTAGTTAGTGAGGTAAATATTTGGGTTCGCCGTCAGCGTTTTATAGCGTCAGGGACCCCCATATACTACCTAATAAATGTTTTAACCCCTTGATTGCCCCCTAGTTAACCCTTTCACCACTGATCACCGTATAACTGTTACGGTTGACGCTGGTTAGTTTGTTTATTTTTTATAGTGTCAGGGCACCCGCCGTTTATTACCGAATAAAGGTTTAGCCCCCTAATCGCCCGGCGGTGATATGCGTCGCCCCAGGCAGCGTCAGATTAGCGCCAGTACCGCTAACACCCACGCACGCAGCATACGCCTCCCTTAGTGGTATAGTATCTGAACGCATCAATATCTGATCCGATCAGATCTATACTAGCGTCCCCAGCAGTTTAGGGTTCCCAAAAACGCAGTGTTAGCGGGATCAGCCCAGATACCTGCTAGCACCTGCGTTTTGCGCCTCCGCCCGGCCCAGCCCAGCCCACCCAAGTGCAGTATCGATCGATCACTGACACTTACAAAACACTAACCGCATAACTGCAGCGTTCGCAGAGTCAGGCCTGATCCCTGCGATCGCTAACAGTTTTTTTGGTAGCATTTTGGTGAACTGGCAAGCACCAGCCCCAGGCAGCGTCAGGTTAGCGCCAGTACCGCTAACACCCACGCACGCACCGTACACCTCCCTTAGTGGTATAGTATCTGATCGGATCAATATCTGATCCGATCAGATCTATACTAGCGTCCCCAGCAGTTTAGGGTTCCCAAAAACGCAGTGTTAGCGGGATCAGCCCAGATACCTGCTAGCACCTGCGTTTTGCCCCTCCGCCCGGCCCAGCCCACCCAAGTGCAGTATCGATCGATCACTGTCACTTACAGAACACTAAACGCATAACTGCAGCGTTCACAGAGTCAGGCCTGATCCCTGCGATCGCTAACAGTTTTTTTGGTAGCGTTTTGGTGAACTGGCAAGCACCAGCCCCAGGCAGCGTCAGGTTAGCGCCAGTACCGCTAACACCCACGCACGCAGCGTACACCTCCCTTAGTGGTATAGTATCTGAACGGATCAATATCTGATCCGATCAGATCTATACTAGCGTCCCCAGCAGTTTAGGGTTCCCAAAAACGCAGTGTTAGCGGGATCAGCCCAGATACCTGCTAGCACCTGCGTTTTGCCCCTCCGCCCGGCCCGGCCCAGCCCACCCTAGTGCAGTATCGATCGATCACTGTCACTTACAAAACTCTAAACGCATAACTGCAGCGTTAGCAGAGTCAGGCCTGATCCCTGCGATCGCTAACAGTTTTTTTGGTAGCGTTTTGGGGAACTGGCAAGCGCCAGCGGCGTAGTACACCCCGGTCGTAATCAAACCAGCACTGCAGTAACACTTGGTGACGTGGCGAGTCCCATAAGTGCAGTTCAAGCTGGTGAGGTGGCAAGCACAAGTAGTGTCCCGCTGCCACCAAGAAGACAAACACAGGCCGTCGTGCCCATAATGCCGTTCCTGCTGCATTCGCCAATCCTAATTGGGAACCCACCGCTTCTGCAGCGCCCGTACTTCCCCCATTCACATCCCCAACCAAATGCAGTCGGCTGCATGAGAGGCATTTTTATGTCCTCCCGAGTACCCCTACCCAGCGAACCCCCCCAAAAAGATGTTGTGTCTGCAGCAAGCGCGGATATAGGCGTGACACCCGCTATTATTGTCCCTCCTGTCCTGACAATCCTGGTCTTTGCATTGGTGAATGTTTTGAACGCTACCATGCACTAGTTGAGTATTAGCGTAGGGTACAGCATTCCACAGACTAGGCGCACTTTCACAGGGTCTCCCAAGATGCCATCGCATTTTGAGAGACCCGAACCTGGAACCGGTTACAGTTAGAAAAGTTAGTTACAAAAAAAGTGTAAAAAAAAAAATATATATAAAATAAAAAAAAATAGTTGTCGTTTTATTGTTCTCTCTCTCTCTATTCTCTCTCTATTGTTCTGCTCTTTTTTTTACTGTATTCTATTCTGCAATGTTTTATTGTTATTGTTATTATGTTTTATCATGTTTGTTTTTCAGGTATGTAATTATTTATACTTTACTGTTTACTGTGCTTTATTGTTAACCATTGTTAACCATTTTTTTGTCTTCAGGTACGCCATGCACGACTTTGAGTGGTTATATCAGAATGATGCCTGCAGGTTTAGGTATCATCTTGGTATCATTCTTTTCAGCCAGCGGTCGGCTTTCATGTAAAAGCAATCCTAGCGGCTAATTAGCCTCTAGACTGCTTTTACAAGCCATGGGAGGGAATGCCCCCCCCCCCCCACCGTCTTCCGTGTTTTTCTCTGGCTCTCCTGTCTCAACAGGGAACCTGAGAATGCAGCCGGTGACTCAGCCTGCTGACCATAGAGCTGATCAGAGACCAGAGTGGCGCCAAACATCTCTATGGCCTAAGAAACCGGAAGCTACGAGCATTTCATGGCTTAGATTTCGCCGGATGTAAATAGCGCCATTGGGAAATTGGGGAAGCATTTTATCACACCGATCTTGGTGTGGTCAGATGCTTTGAGGGCAGAGGAGAGATCTAGGGTCTAATAGGCCCCAATTTTTTCAAAAAAGAGTACCTGTCACTACCTATTGCTATCATAGGGGATATTTACATTCCCCGAGATAACAATAAAAATGATTAAAAAAAAAATATGAAAGGAACAGTTTAAAAGTAAGATTAAAAAAGCAAAAAAATAATTAAGAAAAAAAAAAAAAAAAAAAGCACCCCTGTCGCCCCCTGCTCTCGCGCTAAGGCGAACGCAAGCGGCGGTCTGTCGTCAAACGTAAACAGCAATTGCACCATGCATGTGAGGTATCACCGCGAAGGCCAGATCGAGTGCAGTAATTTTTCCAGTAGACCTCCTCTGTAAATCTAAAGTGGTAACCTGTAAAGGCTTTTAAAGGCTTTTAAACATGTATTTATTTTGTTGCCACTGCACGTTTGTGCGCAATTTTAAAGCATGTCATGTTTGGTATCCATGTACTCCGCCTAAGATCATCTTTTTTATTTCATCAAACATTTGGGCAATATAGTGTGTTTTAGTGCATTAAAATTTAAAAAAGTGTGTTTTTTCCCCAAAAAATGCGTTTGAAAAATCGCTGCGCAATTACTGTGTGAAAAAAAAAATGAAACACCCACCATTTTAATCTGTAGGGCATTTGCTTTAAAAAAATATATAATGTTTGGGGGTTCAAAGTAATTTTTTTGCAAAAAAAAATAACTTTTTCATGTAAACAATAAGTGTCAGAAAGGGCTTTGTCTTCAAGTGGTTAGAAGAGTGGGTGATGTGTGACATAAGCTTCTAAATGTTGTGCATAAAATGCCAGGACAGTTCAAAACCCCCCTAAATGACCCCATTTTGGAAAGTAGACACTCCAAGCTATTTGCTGAGAGTCATGTCGAGTCCATGGAATATTTTATATTGCGACACAAGTTGCAGGAAAGAGACAATTTTTTTTTTTTTTTTTTTTTTTTTTGCACAAAGTTGTCACTAAATGATATATTGCTCAAACATGCCATGGAAATATGTGAAATTACACCCCAAAATACATTCTGCTGCTTCTCCTGAGTACGGGGATACCACATGTGTGAGACTTTTTGGGAGCCTAGCCGCGTACGGGACCCCGAAAACCAAGCACCGCCTTCAGGCTTTCTAAGGGCGTGAATTTTTGATTTCACTCTTCACTGCCTATCACAGTTTCGGAGGCCATGGAATGCCCAGGTGGCACAAAACCCCCCCAAATGACCCCATTTTGGAAAGTAGACACCCCAAGCTATTTGCTGAGAGGTATAGTGAGTATTTTGCAGACCTCACTTTTTGTCACAAAGTTTTGAAAATTGAAAAAAGAAAAAAAAAAAATGTTTTTTCTTGTCTTTCTTCATTTTCAAAAACAAATGAGAGCTGCAAAATACTCACCATGCCTCTCAGCAAATAGCTTGGGGTGTCTACCTTCCAAAATGGGGTCATTTGGGGGGGGGGGTTGTGCCACCTGGGTATTCCATGGCCTCCGAACCTGTGATAGGCAGTAAAGAGTGAAATCAAAATTTTTCACCCTTAGAAATCCTGAAGGCAGTGATTGGTTTTCGGGGTCCCGTACGCGGCTAGGCTCCCAAAAAGTCCCACACATGTGGTATCCCCATACTCAGGAGAAGCAGATAAATGTATTTTGGGGTGCAATTCCACATATGCCCATGGCCTGTGTGAGCAATATATCATTTAGTGACAACTTTATGAAAAAAAAAAAAAAAAAAAAAGTGTCACTTTCCCGCAACTTGTGTCAAAATATAAAATATTCCATGGACTCAATATGCCTCTCAGCAAATAGCTTGGGGTGTCTACTTTCCAAAATGGGGTCATTTTGGGGGGTTTTGTGCCACCTGGGCATTCCATGGCCTCCGAAACTGTGATAGGCAGAGAAGAGTGAAATCATAAATTTACACTCTTAGAAATCCTGAAGGCAGTGATTGGTTTTCGGGGCCCCGTACGCGGCTAGGCTCCCAAAAAGTCCCACACATGTGGTATCCCCATACTCAGGAGAAGCAGCTGAATGTATTTTGGGGTGCAATTCCACATAGGCCCATGGCCTGTGTGAGCAATATATCATTTAGTGACAACTTTTTGTAAATATTTTTTTTTTTTTTGTCATTTTTCAATCACTTGGGACAAAAAAAATAAATATTCAATGGGTTCAACATGCCTCTCAGCAATTTCCTTGGGGTGTCTACTTTCCAAAATGGGGTCATTTGGGGGGGTTTTGTACTGCCCTGCCATTTTAGCACCTCAAGAAATAGGCAGTCATAAACTAAAAGCTGTGTAAATTACAGAAAATGTACCCTAGTTTGTAGACGCTATAACTTTTGCGCAAACCAATAAATATACGCTTATTGACATTTTTTTTACCAAAGACATGTGGCCGAATACATTTTGGCCTAAATGTATGACTAAAATTTAGTTTATTGGATTTTTTTTATAACAAAAAGTAGAAAATATCATTTTTTTTCAAAATTTTCGGTCTTTTTCCGTTTATAGCGCAAAAAATAAAAACCGCAGAGGTGATCAAATACCATCAAAAGAAAGCTCTATTTGTGGGAAGAAAAGGACGCAAATTTCGTTTGGGTACAGCATTGCATGACCGCGCAATTAGCAGTTAAAGCGACGCAGTGCCAAATTGGAAAAAGACCTCTGGTCCTTAGGCAGCATAATGGTCCGGGGCTCAAGTGGTTAAAAGTAGTTGGAAAAATTCTAAATCTTGAATGACGTTGGGTAAAGAGATATGGGGTTCTGAGAGGAATAGGAGCATGTCGTCAGCAAAGGCTGCAACCTTATATGTGTGTTTGTGAATCTCTATACCCTTGATGTCTGGGTTGGATCTAATTTTATTTAATAGTGGTTCTAATGTGAGGACAAATAATAGAGGTGAAAGGGGACATCCCTGTCTTGTGCCATTGCGAAGGTTGAAGGCGTTTGACAGGTGGCCATTGACTCGAACTCTTGCTGTTGGATTTGAGTATAGTACTTTGATATAAGATCTCATTTGGGGCAGGATTCCTATATGTTTTAACGTTGCATCAATGAAGTCCCAGGCCACTCTGTCAAACGCCTTTTCAGCATCAAGGGAGAGGAAGAATCCTTGTTTTTTTTGGGTTGATAACCAGTGATTTATGTTTATTGCTTTAATTGTGTTGTCTCGACCTTCTCTTCCCGGAATAAGGCCTACTTGGTCTAAGGAGATGAGGGGAGATAGTAAGGGTAGGAGTCTGTTTGCTAGTATTTTGGCATATATCTTGATATCGACATTAATTAGGGATATTGGTCTATAATTAGTAACCTGGGTTGTATCTTTGCCTTCTTTTGGTATAACCGTTATATGTGCTTCCAGTAGTTGCTTAGGGGGGTGTTGTTCAGAGTGCAGTGATTGAAAGGTTTTCAAAAATCTTGGTTTTAGTATGTTTGTAAATGTTTTGTAATATTGAAGGGGTAGTCCGTCCGGACCTGGTGCTTTGCCTATTTTCATATCTTTTAAGGCTTTATCAAATTCTAGGCCAGTTATGGGTGACTCTAGGTCTTGCGCTGTGTTTTTTGATATTTGGGGTGGGCAATATTTCTCTAGGAACTCTTGAATAAGCTTTGTTCTTTTGTCTGAATTTTGTGGGCATTTGGGATTTGATGGAATGTTATAGAGGGATTGGTAGTATAATTCGAACTGTTTGGCAATCTCTCCATTCGAAGAGTGTGGTGTACCTTGTTTGTCTCTTATTTGGTGAATTGTCGAAGCAACTTTCTTGTTTTGGACTGCTTTTGCAAGCAACCTTCCACTTGTTGCCTTGCTCGTAATATATCTTATGTCTTAAAATATATTGTCTTTTAGTTTTCATGCTCAACTCTTCTGATAGTAGAGTTCTTGCTTTATTTAAGTCTTCAAATGTAGAGAGTGCCACAGTTCTTTTATGGGTTGTTTCTAATTTATGAATTTGGTCTAGTAACGATCTAATTTTGGATTGTTTTTCCTTCTTTAGTTTGGCTAATTTATTTATAAATTCGCCTCTCATGACACATTTGTGTGCTTCCCACTGAGTAATCAAAGATGTCTCGTCATTTTAATTTAGTGCAAAGTATTCATTTAGTTTATCATTGAAATGAATTACATCTATAGGATCCTTCAATACAGTGGTGTTGAGTCTCCATGTTTTAGTTATAGTAGTTTTTTCTGGGAAAGTTAATGTTATGGTAATCGGGTGATGGTCAGATAAAGTCATGGTTTCAATTGTTGAGTCTGTCAGTAAGTCAAGGTCTGGTTGTGAGATAAAAAAGTAATCGATTCTGGAGTATTTTTGATGGAGTGTAGAGAAATAGGTAAAGTCTTTAGTTTGAGGGTTTAGGGTTCTCCAGGTGTCATGTAGCATTAGCTCCTGTAGTTGGAGTTTGATTTGTTTCAGTGCTTTATAAGGAAGGCTCGATGTACCATTCGAGGTATCTATGAGCGGATTTAATGGGGTATTGAAGTCTCCCCCTAAGATGATTATATCTGCTGCAAAGTTTGTTAATAAGTCCTTTATTTTACGAAAGAAGGTTACCTGTTTTGAGTTGGGGGTGTAAATGTTAGCTATTGTAATGGGATGAGGTCCCAACTTTCCTTTTAAGAATATGTATCTTCCCCCAGGGTCAATCAATGTGTCATGAATCTGAAGGGGAGTCTGTTTGGAGATCAAAATAGAGACTCCTTTGGATTTTCCTTCAGGATTGGTGGCGTGAAATGTCGTTGGAAATCTTTTGTCATGCATTTTGGGAACTTTATTAGCTTTAAAGTGAGTTTCTTGTATGCAAATGATATTTGCTTTGAGTTTATGAAATTCATTGAGGAATTTGGTTCTCTTTTCAGGGATGTTAAGCCCTTTAGCATTTACTGAAATTAGCTTGATTGATGTTGATATGGTCTGCGGTTTGTGGATAGGCATTTTGAATATATTCCTGTATCCAAAATAGGGAGTAGTTGGATCCAGGAGTATATAAAATTTTGCTTGATTTGTATGTCTTGTTTTATGTCTGCAAAACTTTCCCTAGGTTTCTAGGGGAGTAGAGGGGGAGAGAAGTTAAAAAAAAAAAAAAGGGGGGGGGGTGAGGGAAGAGGTTTTCCTTCCTCAAGGAGAGGATGGAGAAGTGTTCCGGAGGTAGGTATAGACCTGCTGGTCTACCCTATTAGAAAGGTCCGGTAGGTTCAAAGAGTGAAAAATATTTCACTCCTTGTGTGGGAGCGGGGTCTAAGTAGGAACAGCTGGATTTTTATTCAACTATTAATGTTCTCTTCTCTTTTTTCTTTACTTTGTGTACTAGGACTTTTAGCACTTTGGAGCAGCTAACTAATTGTTTCGATCATATATTACAGGATATATGCCGAGCATTATGAACATAGGAGATTGTGGGAAAATAAATGCAATTTATGTGTGATTTGAAATTTGGGAGCAGTTGAATATCTGTGTACACAGATGTGGATATGTCATACCCTGTTATATATAGACACATCATGCATTTTATATTGTATTGGGATTAATAGGTGCAAACAAAATAAAATAATTCTGGTAATTATACTTGATCGCCATTAGGGGGAGTCCTTGTCATAGGAATTTAGAACTTCTTGTATTTACGGGGTTTGTTCTGTATCGCCTATGGTATTTTTTCGTGTGAGTTAAGTAGTACCATTTTTTAACATATTTTCTTATACTATAAATGTAACAAACAAACTTGTATATAGAAAAAGAAGAACCCTTGCTTCAAAAATGTTTCTTCCAAGATAAGTAATATAGGTATAGGTCATTATGGTGTACGAGATGACTTGTGTTAAATGTTTCTTTTCATTTTACCTTCTTTTTTTTTTTTTTTTTTTCCTTCTTAGAAAAGATCGCTTATAGTCCAAAATTCGACTGTTATTAGGAGTGATATTTAACAGTGTTAATTTCCTCCTAGTCAGTTGGTTTAATCAGGAGTTTTGCAATTTTTGTGAAGGAAAGTTACCTTCTGTAGATTAATTTAAAGTTAATCCAGAGTAGTCCACCATCATGCCTATTTCCTATTTTAAAAATATAAACAACCCCTGTAATAACCGTAACATGTGTTGATTATGATTCAGCCTTTGTTAAGGAACTCAGAACGTTCTTAATCCATTGTTAACCTAAATGAATCTAAGATATTCATAACCACAATAACTTTTGTTCATTCTGTTATTTTAAAGTACGAGTGTGACAAATATGTATATGCACTAAAAAAAAAAAAAAAAAAAAAAAAAAAAAACGTAGATCCTGGATAATCAGGTCTGACTAATGGTCGGTAGTAAGGGAAGTATAAGGCCTAGTCAAAACCTGAAATATCTCTGGGTAACAGGATAAATGTGCTCAGAAAATCGTACTTACAATCATATATTCTTTAGTTCAGACACATCTAGCATACCCTTATGTTGATATTTCTGACCAGGAAATCTGCATATATTCCTTTTGACTTGGGTGCATTGATTTGTTTCAGATCTGGTGTAACACCGTAGCTATAAAAAAGAAAAAAAAAGAGAAAAAAAAAAAAATGGAAAAGAGAAAAGGAAAAAAAAGAAAAAGATGCAAACATGGGATGGGGGGGGGGGTAAAAATAAGAAGTCAGTTAGCTTTTACGCTGAAGATTTTCTCTCTGTGGTTTGTTAATTTCTTGTTGGATGGTTTGGAGCTGTTCCAACTGAAAGAGATGAGGATGAATAGGTGACTGTTAGTTAATTGAAGATTCGCGTACGTAGGTTGTCATCTGTGTTCATTGTGGAAGCTTGATTTTCAGGTGTCCATTTGATCTGGTCTATCCATGCGATCTCGGCGTCTAGGAGGGGAGAAGCCAGGACTTCCTTGGTTCGCTCCTCTTCTGTTTTGGTGAGATGAAGGTGATCTGTGGCGTCTATCTCTGTTTCTCTGAGCTCTAGGAGTGTAGTTGTTTGTTACTTCGATCCACGTATCATTCAGCATGAATGAATTATACCAATCTGGAGCTTCAGTTGGGGGGATATTTAGTGTTTCGCAAAAGGATTGCAAGTCCTCAGGTGTGCGCAATAGTGCTGTGTGACCTCTCCAGGTGGCTGAGAGACAGAAAGGAAACTTCCACCTGTATGGTATACCTCTGGTACGTAATTGTTCGAGAATGGGACGCAGAGCCCTGCGTTGCTGTAATGTGATGTTGGATAGGTCTTGGTATAGTTTTATCTCGTTCCCATTAAACAGCACTCTGTTTTTCTCTCTCGCCTTTTTTAGTATGGCTTCTTTCAGAGGGAAGTTTACCAAGCAACATATTATGTCCCTGGGGGGATCAGTATCCCTTCCTCTCGGTCTGAGGGCTCTGTGAATTCTTTCAAAGTCAATGGGGGAGTCAGGAGGTCTGTCAAGTAAATCATTGAATATGGTTGTAGCTGTTTGTTCTACAGGGTTTTGGTCTGCTGCTTCTGGGACCCCCCTAATTCTTATATTATGCCTTCTTCCTCTATTATCGAGGTCTTCTAAATGGCGGTGGATTTCAATTATATGATTCTGGTGTATGTCAGAAGATTTTTGTACCTGTTTTATGGCCTCTGCATGGCGTGTTGTGGTCTGTTCTACCGATCCCATCCTTGCTGAAATGCCCTGCATCTCTGTCTTTAGATCTGTGATGGCTGCAGACAGTGTGGCTTTAATGTCCAGGGCTACTGCTTGCAGATCTGCCAGGCATAGAATTTGTGAGGCTGGTGGGTTATGGGGTAGGGGAGATGAGAGCTGTGATGCAGCCTGTGGTGTGGGGCCTTGAGCGCTGATCGCGCCGTTCACCGCGAGGCCGGGGCCGCCGAGCGGGCCTGGAGGTTTAGGCGAGACCGCGGCTTTGAGGCCTTCTCCCTGTGATGACCGGAACATTGCGGGGATGATGTTTTGGGACATCTGGTTTGGATCCGAGGGTTCACGGGTTGTTGAGGAGCTCCGGTCTCCCTTTCCCATGCTTGGGATTGTTTTAGTGGCTCCTGTGCTCGTTTTTAGCTGCTCCTATGTGCAGGAGAGAGTGGATTAGGCATCCATTCTGGTCCGGAGTTAGGCCACGCCCCCCCCCCCCCCTCTTCTAATCACTTGAAGACAAAGCCCTTTCTGACACTTTTTGTTTACATGAAAAAAATATTTTTTTTGCAAGAAAATTACTTTGAACCCCCAAACATTATATATTTTTTAAAGCAAATGCCCTACAGATTAAAATGGTGGGAGTTTCATTTTTTGTTCACACAGTATTTGCGCAGCGATTTTTCAAACACTTTTTTGGGGAAAAAACACACTTTTTAAAATTTTAATGCACTAAAACACACTATTTTGCCCAAATGTTTGTTGAAATAAAAAAGATGATCCTAGACCGTGTACATGGATACCAAACACGACATGCTTTAAAATTGCGCACAAACGTGCAGTGGCGACAAACTGAGTAAATTTTCAAAAGCCTTTAAAAGCCGTTACAGGTTACCAATTTAGATTTACAGAGGAGGTCTACTGCTAAAATTACTGCCCTCGTTCTGACCTTCGCGGTGATACCTCACATGCATGGTGCAATTGCTGTTTACATTTGACGTCAGACCAACGCTTGCGTTCGCCTTTGCACAAGAGCAGGGGGGGCAGGGGTGCTTTTTTTTTTTTTTTTCTTTATTATTTTTTTGGCTTTTTTATCTTATTTTTAAACTGTTCCTTTCATTTTTTTAATCATTTTTATTGTTATCTCAGGGGATGTTTACAATTGATTAAAAAAATGAAAGGAACAGTTTAATAGCAATTTGATAGCAATTGGTAGTGACAGGTACTCTTTTTTTGAAAAAATTGGGATCTATTAGACCCTAGATCTCTCCTCTGCCCCCAAAGCATCTGACCACACCAAGATCGGTGTGATAAAATGCTTTCCCAATTTCCCAATGGTGCTGTTTACATCCGGCAAAATCTAAGTCATAAAATGCTTGTAGCTTCCGGTTTCTTAGGCCATAGAGATGTTTGGAGCCATTCTGGTTTCTGATCAGCTCTATGGTCACCGGCTGCATTCTCAGGTTCCCTGTTGGGACAGGAGAGCCAGAGAAAAACATGGAAGACGGTGGGGGGCATTCCCTCCCACTGCTTGTAAAATCAGTCTAGAGGCTAATTAGCTGCTAGGATTGCTTTTACATGAAAGCCGACCGCTGGATGAAAAGAATGATACCAAGATGATACCTAAACCTGCAGGCATCATTCTGGTATAACCCCTCAAAGTCCAGCAGCATACCAGTACGTTGCTGGTCCTTGTTGGGCATATATTGTAAACTTTTTTTTCATGCAGCCTATGGGCTGAACGAAAAAAAAAGATTGATCAGTGGGTATGCCCACCATTAGAATACCTCCCTTCATCCACCCACTTCTAATGATGGGCATACATGCACCGTTTATATATGCCGAAGCATGGGGGCATCCGCCCCAAAAGGTAGGAGCAAATCGCTCCTCCGCCCCTGCTGCCCCCATGCTTCGGCATATATGCTCTTTTTTTTAACTGTGGTGGTGAAATCACCTCCTACAGCGCTGGAGTCACGACTTTATGTATCGTGGGAGCAAACGCTGTTGCTGTCAAGATGGATAAATCTGCGCTGCAACTGAATAGCGTACCTGCTATGCAAATGATGGTTAACAATAAAACAAAGTAACATTACAGTATAATGCCCCCTACACATGGTTGGATTTTCCGACGGAAAATGTGCGATCGGAGCGTGTTGTCGGAAATTCCGACCGTGTGTGGACTCCATCGGACTTTTTCCATCGGATTTTCCAACACACAAAGTTTGAGAGCAGGCTATAAAATTTTCCGACAACAAAAACCATTGTCGGAATTTCCGATCGTGTGTACAAAAATCCGACGCACAAAGTGCCACGCATGCTCAGAATAAATAAAGAGATGAAAGCTATTGGCTACTGCCCCGTTTATAGTCCCGTCGTACGTGTTTTACGTCACCGCGTTCAGAATGGTCGGATTTTCCGACAACTTTGTGTGACCGTGTGTATGCAAGACAAGTTTGAGCCAACATCCGTCGGAAAAAATCCTAGGATTTTGTTGTCGGATTGTCCGATCAATGTCCGACCGTGTGTACGGGGGCATTAGACTTACCATACCTGCAAAGCAAATACAAAAAAAATTGTAAAAAATAAAACATTTTTTAACGCAACCTGTGCCTAAAATATATATATGCCGAAGCATGGGGGCATCCACCCGCAAAAGGTAGGAGCAAATCGCTCCTCTGCCCCTGCTGCCCCCATGTTTCGGCATATATGCTCTTTTTTTTAACTGTGGTGGTGAAATCACCTCCGACAGCGCTGGAGTCACGGCTTTATGTATGGTGGGAGCAAACACTGTTGCTGTCAAGATAAATAAATCCGCTCTGCAGCTGAATGGCGCACCTGAAAACAAAAAAATGGTTAACAATAAAACACAGTAAACAGTAAAGTATAAAAAAATTGCATACCTATAAAGCAAACATGATAAAACATAGTAACAATAAAACATTGCAGAATAGAATACAGTAAAAAAAAGAGCAGAACAATAGAGAGAGAACAATAAAACGACAACTATTTTTGTTTTTTTTACACTTTTTTTTGTAACTGTAACTTTTGTAACTGTAACCGGTTCCAGGTTCGGGTCTCTCAAAATGCGACGGCATCTTGTGAGACCCTGTGAAATTGTGCCTAGTCTGTGCAGTGCTGTACCCTATGCTAATAATCAACTAGTCTATGGTAGCGTTCAAAATATTCACCAATGCAAAGACCAGGATTGTCAGGACAGGAGGGACAATAATAGCGGGCGTCACGCCTATATCCGTGCTTGCTGCAGACACAACATCTTTTTTGGGGGGCTCGTTGGGTAGGGGTACTCGAGAGGACATAAAGAAAATGCCTCTCATGCAGCCGGCTTACTGCATTTGGTTGGGGAAGGTGAGGTGGAGCACCATCTGGAAACAGAAAGGCTCTGACGATCTCTTCCTGGAATTTAAGGAAGGATCCAGTCTGTCCTGAAGCTCTGTATAGCACATGAGCGTTCAGCAAAGCCAATTGAAATAAATAAACAAACACTTTCTTGTACCAGTGTCTGGCCTTATGGGCAATTAGGTACGGCACCAACAACTGGTCGTTGAGGTCCACCCCTCCCATATTTTGGTTATATTCGTGGACACAGGGGGGTTTCTCCACAACACCAGTCGCCGTAGTAATTTGGACCATCATGTCTGCATGAAGAGAGGTAAGAACGAAAACATTCTTATTATCCCTCCACTTCAAAGCGAGCAAGTTATTACACTTGAAGCAGGCTCTCTCCCACAGCCTAAGACGGGAATCTACAAGCCGCTGGGGAAAGCCCCGGCGATTAGGTCGCGCGGTGCCACATACTCCAATCTGCTGATCAAACAAGTGACTAAAAAGTGGCACGCTTGTGTAATAATTGTCCACATATAAGTGGTACCCCTTTCCGAATAAGGGTGACACAAAGTCCCACACAATCTTGCCAGCGCTTCCTATGTAGTCAGGGCAGTTTGTCAGCTCTACGTGGTAATCTTTTCCCTCGTAAACCATAAAACTACATGTATAGCCTGTGGCCCTGTCACAGAGCTTATACATCTTGACCCAGTATCTGGCACGCTTGCTGGGAAGGTAGTGTTTGAATGACAGGCGGCCAGAAAACTTAATCAGGGACTCATGAACGCAGACAACTTGATGGGGAGTAAACACGTCTGCAAAACGTTGGTTGAAGTGGTTTACGAGGGGCCGAATTTTGTATAGCCGATCGTATCCAGGGTCTCCATGAGGACGACAGAGTTCATTGTCATTGAAGTGCATGAACCGCAAGATCTGCTCGTATCGTGCCCTGGTCATGGAGGCAGAGAACAAGGGCATATGGTGAATTGGGTCAGTGAACCAATATGACCGCAACTCACTATTTTTAGTTATGCCCATGTTGAGGGAAAGGCCCAGAGAGAGCTTAAATTCGGAAACCGTAATTGGTCTCCAATCTCTGGCAAGGGAGGACTGGGGAATAGTGGTGATGTGTTGACTAGCGTACAAATTGCTTTGGTCCACAATAGATCTATATAGATCTTCGGTGAAAAACAGCGAAGAAATATCAACTGTTTCCACCTGAATGCCGGGTTGGCCAGTGAATGAGGGAAGTACGGGTGCTGTAGAAGTGGTGGGTTTCCAATTAGGATTGGCGAATGCAGCAGGAAGGGCACCATGGGCACGACGGGCCTGTGTTCGTCTTCTTGGTGGCAGCGGGACACTACTTGCGCTTGCCACCTCACCAGCTTGAACTGCACTTATGGAACTCGCCACGTCCCCACGTGATACTGTAGTGCTGGATTAACTACGACCAGGGTGTACTAGGCCGCTGGTGCTTGCCAGTTCACCAGAAGGAATAGCGGCGCTAGTACTGCTCTGCTCCATACGAGGGACCTGCGGTTCTTGCACATCAACGACAGAAGAAGAAGATTGGGGTCTGGCACGCCTGACCTTGGCAGGGACCACAACTCCGTCATCAGAGCTATCTGTCATGGAGCCGCTGTCCTCTACAGGATCATATTCTGAGCCTGAATCTGACAGATGAGTGACTTCCTCTTCACTATCTGTCATGCTCAGAAACGTGTAGGCCTCTTCACTAGTGTACCTTCGATTTGCCATTTTGGGCTCTAAATTTAGTGGTAAACTAGTGAGACTCACAAGTAAAAAAGCTTCTGACTGTTAGCGACTGTATCAAAATGCTACCAAAAAAAAAGTTAGCGATCGCAGGGATCAGGCCTGACTCTGCAAACACTGCAGTTATGTGTGTTTAGTGTTTTGTAAGTGACAGTGATCGATCGATACTGCACTTGGGTGGGCTGGGCTGGGCTGGACGGAGGGGCTAAATGCAGGTGCTAGCAGGTATCTGGGCTTATCCCGCTAACACTGCGTTTTTGGGAACCCTAAACTGCTGGGGAGGCTAATATAGATCTGATCGGATCAGATATTGATCCGATCAGATACTATACCACTAAGAGAGGTGTATGCTGCATGCGTGGGTGTTAGCGGTACTGGCACTAACCTGACACTGCCTGGGGCGACGCAGACCCTATCTGACCCTAAAACCCAACTTATATCACCGCCGGGCAATCAGGGTGTTAAACCTTTATTAGGTAATAAACAGCGGATGCCCTGAAACTATAAAAAACAAACTAACTAACCAGCGTCACCCATAACAGTTATACGGTGATCACTGGTGAAAGGGTTAACTAGGGGGCAATCAGGGGGTTAAAACCTTTACTAGGTAGTATATGGGGGTCTCTGATGCTATAAAAAGCTGACGGCAAACCTAAATACTTACCTCCCTAACTAGCGTCACCTATGACACTAATACAGCGATCAGAAAAACGATCATTTAGTGACACTGGCGACGGGGGGTTAAAACTTTATTAGGGGGGGTTAGGGGGGTACCCTAGACCTATAGGGGCCTAACACTAACTGCCCTACCACCTATAACTGTCACAAAATGACACCAATGCAATAATCAAAAAAAAAAAACTGCTATTGGTGTCACTATAACAGGGGGTACAGGGGGGTGATCGGGAGTGATTGGGGGGGGTGATTGGGGGGTGAAAAGTGTGCCTAGAGTGTTCTACTGTTAGTGTAGTGTTGTGCAGACTTACTTGGATGTCTTCTCTCGGAACGAAAAGACCGACACGAGGAGAGATGACATCACTTCCTCTGCCGCTGTTTACATTACAGCAGCAGAGGAAGATTGTCATTCGTTGGGAGCGATCGCGAGGGGGTGGCCACGAATGAGTGGCCTCCCCCTCAGCACGGATCGCTCCTCTAACAATGCCGACCACCTCGGGCCCGCGGGAGGCAAATCACATACCTGCCCGTGCCATTCTGCTGCAGTATATCTGCGTTAGGCGGTCGGCAAGTGGTTAAATCTCTTTTCCTCCAAATGTAAAGAGTGCCCCCTTGTCCTCTGTGTTGACCTGCGCATGACGGTGCATGCTGGTCAGTGACATTACAAAGGGGCGGTGCCACCAGGTGACGTCGCCAGGTGGCGCCACCCCTTACCTATATACCCTGTTTCCCCGAAAATAAGTCCTAGCGTGATTGTCGGTTATTGCTGCAATATAAGCCCTACCCCCCAAATAAGCCCTAGTTAAAGTCCTTGTAGGTCTTATTTTTAGGGTAGGGCTTATTTTCAGGGAAACAAGGTAGGGTTTATTTGGGGGGTAGGGCCTATATTGCAGCCATCACCGACAATCACACTAGGTCTTATTTTCGGGGAAACAGGGTAAGAACTGTCAAATTGCGGAGCCTGCAGTAGGCGGTTAGCTTTCATTGACGGCAGAGTCTTACTTTTTTGGGACCGGCGATAGTGGCATCATGATTGATGATGGCTCTACATCGGGGGACATTGTTTTTTTTGTTTTTTTTTTTAATAAAAGAATTGTCAAAATGTTTGATGTTTTTATTACTTTTTGACACTTTTTTAGTGAATGTTCCCCATACTCATTCACATGGGAGGGGGCCAGGATCTGGGGGCCCCCTTGTTAAAGGGGGCTTCCAGATTCCAATAAGCCACCCGCCCACAGACCCCCACAAACACAGCCCAGGGTTGTCAGGAAGAGGCCCATGTCCCCATAAACACAGTGCTTACTTGTACCCCCTCTTTCCTGGCCTGCCGGTCTGCATGGTCGGATAAGGGTCTGGTATAGATTTTGAGGGGGACCCCATGCCGGCAATGGTATTGTATTTCTGGCAATTTAAATGTATTTTTCTTTCTTTATAAATGTCAGTTTTGCCGCAGTAGGTTCTTTACCTGGTACAGATGCATCACTACAAGCAGACTAAGTGGACCCCCAGGCACTATATTTAAAGGAATTTTTCATTTTAATTGTTTCAATTTTAACATCATTAAAGCCGCTGCTCCTTTAAATGCAAACTTTTTTTAAAGTTTTTTTCTTTGCATTGATACATGTCCCTCAGGGCAGTACCCGAGCCCCAAATCCCTTTTATGACCAATAACTTGCATATACGCCTTCAAAATGGGCACTTTTGATTTTTCACATTCGGGTCCCATAGACTTCAATGGGGTTCGATGTTCAGGTCTGAACTTTTACTATGCTTGGGAGTTCTGGTGCAAACCGAGGGGTGTTCAGCCCATCTCTAATCAAGATTACGAAATGTTGGGTTTACATATTCTTTAATTAACGGCTTGCCGACCGGCGCACGCCGATGTACGTCGGCAGAGCGGCACGGCTGGGCAAATGGGCGTACCTGTACGTCCATTTGAATTTCCCGCCGTGCCCGTGCGTGCGCGCCGGCGGCGGCACTCGCGCCGGCCGGGAGCTCCGTGAGTCGGGTCGCGGGTCCCGCGGACTCGATCGCCGCGGGGAGACCCGCGATCGCCTCACAGACTGTTTACAACGGCATCTCCCCGTTCTGCCTAGTGACAAGTGTCACTCGATCTCTGCTCCCTGTCATCGGAGCAGAGATCAGTGACGTCAGCCACACAGCCCATCCCCCTACAGTTAGTAATCACTCCCTAGGAAACACTTAACCCCTCCCCGCCCCCTAGTGGTTAACCCCTTCACTGCCAGTGTCATTTACACAGTAATCAGTGCATTTTTAATCGCACTGATCGCTGTATAAATGACAATGGTCCCAAAAATGTGTCAAAAATGTCCGACATGTCCGCCATAACGTTGCAGTCACAATAAAAATCGCTGATCGCCGCCATTACTAGGAAAAAAAAAATTATTAATAAAAATGCCATAAAACTATCCCCTATTTAGTAAACACTATAACGTTTGCGCAAACCAATTAATAAACGCTTATTGCGATTTTTTTTACCAAAAATATGTAGAAGAATACGATCGGCCTAAACTGAAGAAAAAAAATGTTTTTTTTATATATTTTTTGGGGATATTTATTATAGCAAAATGTAAAAAATAATGCGTTTTTTTCAAAATTGTCGCTCTTATTTTGTTTATAGGGCAAAAAATAAAAATCGCAGAGGCGATCAAATACCACCAAAAGAAAGCTCTATTTGTGGGAAAAAAAGGACGTCAATTTTGTTTGGGAGCCATGTCGCACGACCGCGCAATTGTCAGTTAAAGCGACGCAGTGCCGAATCGCAAATAACGCTCTGGTCAGGAAGGGGGTAAATCCTTCCGGGGCTGAAGTGGTTAATACATTTTCTCTAATATTGGAATCTGATCTTTAGACTGATATTGGGATTTACCCCCATGCCAATACCACCCTCTGCAGCCATGGCACTGCTGAATCTCAACATTTACTCTTTTTTTTAACCAGCCAGAACAATTGTTATACATATTCTCTTTTCTGCTAAACTTAACCTCATACAGAATTGGAAGTTCCTAATTATACCTAATATATCAGACGTGGTCAAAAACCTAAATCGTAAATTGAAATCCTTTATGTGAATCTGGAACCTTAGGATATCACAAAGATTGTATGTAGGATAAGCTAATGCTGACATGCTCATAGGTTTTTTTTTTTAACAGAAACTTTTATTAGCAAGGTTTACAATACAACCAAAAACATTTCACGCTAATACAGCAAATCTGCAGTGTAGTCCTAGAAGGCACACAATACAATGGTACAGAAGCATAGCAAGAATATAATATAAAGACATAATACCCCTGAGGGGTTAATAGCACTAACATATTGTCAAAAAAGAGTTTAGACAGGGAGGAACAGGGGGGGGGGGGGGCGGGCCAGAGGGACACTGAGAAAACAGATCTATGGGGGGGGGTGGAAAGGGGAGAGAGAACCATCAGGGATGGGAAACAGGAGAAGAAGGGGGTGGATCAAAGGAAATGACACCAAAAAAGCATCAAGTATCATCATCCCAGGTATCCTGACCATATGCATCGATCCAAGTTGACCATATCTTATCGAACTTCTTAGGATTATTTCTGCTCTCATATGTTATCTTTTAAAATGACAAAACCAAAATAACTGCCTTCCGCCAGGAAGCACGAGTAGGAGGGTCGGTGGAAATCCGAGTGACGGATGAAACGTGTCAGAATGACGCCATCACGCTTTCCATAGCGCATCCACAGACCCACCCACACGCCCTGGGAATTACTCCTGTGCCTCCACAAGGGTCTCAGGCCAGCCTGGGAACTGTATGACTGTCGCACAGGTTATTTTACGGGTTACTCTACCATCCCACCTTAACATGAGTTCCCTGATTGGCATCACCTGGACCCCACCGACGACACTCTGCGCATGGAAGGAAGATAGCCTGATCAGCTGCCTGGAGACGGTATCAGCAGGGAACGGCTCATCTGTCAGATCGGTGACTTGTTCTGGTGTCTACACAGGGGTGAGATCTTATCTTTCATATCCCATCCATGGGACTGCTGCACATATTCATATGCATTTCCCTCCCCCACAAGCACTGATGATCTCACCGACACAGGTACATTTGAGCCTGCTGTAGGTCTCCATTAATCACAGCTTTATAGACAGTAACTTCCACCCATGGCATTGGTCTTCCACGGCTCTGTATGGCCACAGTGAACTTTACATATGAGGATTGTATTCCTCCTTGCACCATAAGCAATTTGGTTGTTTTTACTTCTATTCACTGACTCTCATACAGTGGACGAGAGGTGTTTACGGCTGCAGTACCTTCCACAGCTCCCTCCGCTGCAATCAGCTTCATGCTGGTATTTATCAGGACTATCATCTTCCCCATAGATAACCTACTAGGTGACCTTACCTTAATCTGCTACTTACGGAGGCATGCTTGGTACTTGTACGTGGTGGCCATCTGTGAGTGTTTAGACAACGTTGTCTATTTTATGAATTGTTGGTGGTACCTGCTTTTAATCATATTTTTTAATTGGTGTTTAAATGAATTATTTAATAAAATGAATATACATTTTTGCTAATTGTTTGTTCCTCTTTGATGAATTGCTTTCCCCTGGAATTAGTATCTAATTCCACTTTCTCCAGCTTTTTTCTCATATGCTTATTTAATTCAGAGGAACGCACCTACAGTATTGCCTCAGTGCCATTGGTGTAAGCAATTAGTTAATCATTTACAGGCGTTGTCATTACTGACTTTTCGCTTGCTGTTACTAGATTGTTTAGTAGAGCCTATAAGTTCTCTTTTACCCCTCCTTGTTCTCTTTATGTATGCTGTTGTGGGATTAGACTTCCCTTCCTGAACTTGGCCCTGCTATCACATACAAAAGGGGTGTCCAGACTTTTTTCAAAGAGGGCCAGATTTCATGAAGTGAACATGCATGAGGGCCGACCATTTTGCCTGACTTTTTTTTTGAACCATTAAAATTAAATGCAAATGAAATTTTTATGCAAAGTTTATTGCAAAAGGCATACTTTTAATTTTGTCACATGGATGACAAATCTAAACAGGTGTTAAATCACTCTGCCTTTCATATCTGAAGGCCGGATGAAAAAAAAAATCCAGGAAGCTGAAATATATGTCAGGAAAATTGTAAAGTGCATTACATATTAAAATAAAGGCTGTCTGTCAACTTTTAAGTTCAAAAAATATAAACAGGAACATAACACCAAGTATACATCTTGTGTCCAAATATATTCATAACATTAACTGAGATTTTATAATATATTAATCTCAATTGAAAAAGAAAACTTGTCTGCACTAATGTGAAGGGTGAAACTGAGATCTGGACTGCAGCACATAGGCTAGGTCTGGGTAAAAGGCAGTGGTTTTGATGCGCAAAATGTCCCGGAGGTGAGAGTCACTTATGCCGCGTACACACGGTCGGACTTTTCGTCTACAAAAGTCCAACGGACGCTGACGGACTAAAGCTGGCTGGTAATCCGATCGTGTGTGGGCTTCTCCGGACTTTCAACGTACTTTTTTAGCCTCAAATCCGACGTACTTTAGATTTGAAACATGCTTCAAATCTTTACGTCGTAACTACGACGGACCCCGAAATCCGCTCGTCTGTGTGCTAGTCCGACGGACAAAAAGCCACGCTAGGGCACCTATTGGCTACTGGCTATGAACTTCCTTATTTTAGTCCAGTGTACGTCATCACGTACGAATCCGTCGGACTTTTGTGTGGTCGTGTGTAGGCAAGTCCGTTCGTTAGAAAGTATGTCGCAAGTCCGCCGCAAGTCCGCCGAAAGTCTGCCGGAAGTCTGTCGGACAGGCTGTCTGACTTTTGTAGACGAAAAGTCCGACCGTGTGTACGCGGCATTAGTCTTGTCCTCACGCGGTTCTTGTTAAAGTTCATAGCAGAGAATGTCTTCTCACACATATATGTTGAGCCAAACAAGCTCAGCATTTTCTTAGCCAATGTTCGAATCTCTTGAAACCGGCTCTTATCCAGTTGGCGGTAAAAGTTCACAAGAGAGAGCTGTTGGTGACGACTGCGTAACTCGCTGTCACAATGCAGCTCAATGAGCTTGAGCTGCAGCTGATCTGGGGCATCATCGGGGTCAACAGAGAATGGAGAGGAGAAAAGGCTGATCTCCTTTTCAATAGCTGCAAAATCGTGAAAGCCCCGTTTAAACTCCCCAACCAGAGATGTGATGTCTGCTGCATATCTGCTCATTTGTGCACTGATATTGTCCTGTGGAAAACTGTTCATTATTTCCTGCAACACTGAAAAATGTATGAGATTGGGCTGTGTTTGTTATAACTGCCTTATGAAAAGTTGCAGCTTTGTTCCAAAGGCTTTGAGGTGTGAATAAAGCTGGTTCACCACTGCCTCTTTCCCCTGAAGACTGGTGTTCAGTATATTCAGATGCTTTGTTATGCCAACTAGAAACCCCAAATCAGTCAGCCAAATCGGATCAGATAGTTCTCGCATTGGTTGTCCCTTTGTTTCTAAGAATTCTCCGATTTCCTTTTTGAGAGAATAGAAACACTGCAGTGCAGACCCCCGACCGAGCCATCTTACATCGTTGTGATATAAAACATCTTCGTATTCACCCTGGATGTCCAGTAGAAACTGTTTAAACTGGCGGTGGCACAGGGCTTTAGAGCGAATAAAATTAATAGTCTTTACCACCGGTTTCATAACATGGTCATATTTGAGATGTTTAGCACAGAGAACTTGTTGATGAATGATACAGTGGAGTTTAATAGCTTTGCCTCCTTCTTCGATTGCCTTGTTACAGATTAGGGTTGCTAATCCACTTCGTTCTCCAGCCATGGCAGGTGCCCCATCAGTAATAATCCCAGTAAGTTTGTTCCAAGGCAGTTTCATGTCATCTATGGCGGAACTAACAGAAACAAATAAATCTTTTCCTCTTGTTTGGTCTGTAAGGCTCTGGAGGTCAAGTAGCTCTTTAGTCACATTCATTTCATCGTCAGATAGGTCCGTGCTTTCATCACAGGCTACTGAAAAGAAGTCAAAATCCACTCCTTTGGATGTCAACTGTCTCTTAATATCTGATGAAATCTCTTTAACTCTCCGTGCTACAGTGTTACGAGCCAGGCAAATGTTGGCAAACTCTTGCTTCTTCTCGGGACAGATATTCTCAACCATTTTCATAACACATTCTTTGATAAAGTCACCCTCAGAAAAAGATTTGCAATTTTTAGCAATTAACGTTGCCACCTCATAGCTTGCCTTTGTGGCATTTTCATTTGACTCACGGGCTCTTGTGAAAAATCGCTGTTGCGACATTAAAACAGCTTCAAGTTGCTTCAACTTTTCACTGCGGTCGTGCCCTGTTAGCTTGTCGTATGTGCTATGTCGCGACTGGTAGTGTCTCTTGACATTAAATTCTTTATAAAGCCACAGTCTCTTGGCATATCAGACAAACACAGTGATTCCGTATTTCAGTGAAGAAATATTCCACTTTCCACCTGTCCTGGAAGAGACGGCCCTCACTGTCAACTTTCCTTCTCTTGTTTACAGTCGCCATTTTAGAAATTGACCAGAAGGGAAAGGGATCATGTGAGCGCAGTGTCAGAGGTTTTGGTCTAAGCGTGTTCGTCCAATACACTAATACACCGCCCAACAAGAATTCTCCTACCTTTGTGGCTGTGTGTGGTGAAGATGAGCTGTTATTTGGATATATATATCTCCTCTTTGGCCCCCAAACAAATCCCAGAGGATGGGCTCAGTTTTGTACAAATGATTTATTTTCTCTCCTGAGAAATGTGGCCTTTATCACTTCTGTGGCCCCCAAGCTCTGATCAGGGCAAGGATGAGCTTTTTTATATATATATATATAATATATATATATATATATATATATATATATATATATATATATATATTTTATATTCTTTCTGGCCCCCACTTGCAATCTGCCCCCAGGCTCAGATCAGGGCAAGGATGAGCTATTTTTTTTTATATTCTTTCTGGCCCCCACCTGTAATCTGCCCCCAGGCTCAGATCAGGGCAAGGATGAGCTATTTTTTTTTTATATTCTTTCTGGCCCCTACTTGTAATCTGCCCCCAGGCTCAGATCAGGGCAAGGATGAGTTGTTTTTCGAAATGTAGATATATAATAATAATATAATCTCTCTGCGTGTTATATTATATTTGTCCCAGAGCGCCGCTCACTTCAGGGATCATGCACGAGCCCGCTGGGACGCTGACAGCACGCGGCGCCACTGCCAATCACCGGCGCCAATCACAGGCACTGAGAGCTCTGCAGCTGCCACAGGGAAATTACTCAGTGCCTGCTATTGGCGCTGACAGCATGCGGCGCCGCAGCCAATCACCGCCGCCAATCACCGCTGCCAATCACAGGCACTGAGAGCTCTGCAGCTGCCGCAGAGAAATGACTCAGTGTCTGCTATTGGCGCCGCGTGCTGTCAGCTTCCCGGAGGGTTTTGGAACACGCCCCTGCTTGTCAGTGAGAGGCGCTCGGGGATTACGGAACATAGATCAGTGTGTATATATATATATATATATATATATATATATATATATATATATATATATACATAGAGACATTACAGAGTGTGGAGCAAGGGGGGCCACAAGGATGACAAAAGCTGGAGGCATGTGGGGGCCATAAAAAACCGGACCGCGGGCCGCAAATGGCCCGCGGGCCGGACTTTGGACATCAATATTAAAGAAAATACAATCAAGGGGTTAATATGGCGCACAATGGAGGTAGCCGAGTACATATAACTAAAAATGGTGGGGCGAAGGGGGTGGGTTGGGGGTTCCTGAGAGGGGGAACTTGATGGTGGTAGTTAATGTTTCACAACAAGTTCGGGTATTAGTCCATGTGAGGATAAAATGATGCTGAATAAATGGAAGGCAGCCAGTCTATAAAAGCTAGAAGAAGCTCTGGAAAAAATAAAAAAGAAAGAAGGACGGCGCCCTCTAAGTGCAGCATGTATGTTAAAAATATTTATTACAATAGATAAAAACACTCACATTTGAGTTGCTAAAAACCAGCATGTAAAGTAGTTTCATCCGCGTGCTCTCGGGGGATGTGGGTGTCACGGGCCAGTGGAGGGGTTCCTGGGATGTGGGTCCTGTAACCTGGGTCCTGGTAGCTGCTCCAGTGGTGCCGAGGGTCCTCAGAGCCTCCGGGCGGCCAGGATATCGGTCATGGATCCTCCGTGGAGCGCCGTGCTGACCTGCGTCTTCACTTCCAGGAGCGGGGTGAGGCGGGCGGTGCTTCGCGTTCGGAGCATGCGTGCTCCTTCATCAGGCTATGCTGGTGGCCATATTCAGTGTGGGAATTTATACCATAGGCAATGGGAGGGGTGGAGAGGTAATTGAGAGGAGGGCGGGACTATGTATAATGATTGGGCACGTAGGTAACCATGGAGATGGGGTGTACACAATGTGGAAGGGGAGTGAAGGGAGACGGGGAGTGGGCAGGGCGGGGAGTGAGGAGGGGGGGGAAAAAAAGGAGATATGCAAATGAGTGTGTTGTGGTAAGAACATATATGTGTGTATATGGAATGTGGGGTAAGGAGAAGGCGGTCTATAGGAAGAGGAATGTTGTATTGATCATAGTGGACGGGAAAAAATATATATACATATATATATATATATATATATATATATATATATATATATATATATATATATATATATATATATATATATATATATATATACACATATATACATACACATACATACATACATATCTATATATATATATATATATACATACATACATACACATCAACATATATGGGAAGGGAATACAAAAATGCAGAAAATGGTATATAATTAAATAGGTATATAATTATAGGGAGAGATTGGTGGTATATATGAGAAGAAATGACGCAATGATGGAAAAGGGATAAAACATGTACAATGTATATACGTGTGTAAACACAAAGAACCGTTTAAAAAGGATCCCTTCACACACACATACACATATATACACATTTAAATGATGCGTAAGATTGGGACAAAAGAAGGGGGGGAGTGTGTTTCCAGACGGGTATTTGGGAATAAGAGGAATGTTATGGGAAATACTGGCAAATTAATAAATAAAAGTAAAAATAATAAAAATATATAGAAATATAAATAAAAATAAAGATAAATATAAATATATATATATATATGTAAAAATAAAAATACAAGTACAAATAAATAAAAAATAAAATAAATAAATAAATAAAAAATATATAAAAAATAATAATATAAAAATAAGGAAGTTAAAAATAAAATATTTTTTAATAAGAATAAAAATAAAAATAAATATAAATAAAAAATAAAGATAGGAATAAAAATAAAAATGGTATGTGTTGTACACTAGGGCTATGTGGATAGGGGTAATGGGTGGGAGACGGGTATACCTATACACGTGCTCCACGTAGACTGTAAGTTAATGGGGTAGTGACTAGATGATGGATAAAACAATAAATGAGACAACAGGTAGGACAATGGATGAAACAATACGTGGTGAATTGAGATGAGATGATGTGATGAGGCAGGGATATGGTTGGGGTCACAGCAAAATGTTAATTTCAATGCCTTCATTGAGGCCTCCTGGCGATAAAGTGTCCAGTGTGTATATCCAGTAGTTTTCTCTTTCACACAACCTTTTGTAGCGTTCAGCGGTAGGGAGGGTGGGTGGAATAGACTCAATAACCCACACGCGTAGCCCGGAAGATGTTTGTCCATGATGTTCTTTAAAATGTCTTGGTACACTATGCTTGTCAATGCCCTTCTCTACAAGGTTACGATGCTCACCAAACTTTTTGCGGAGCGGGCGTATAGTGCGGCCTACGTATAGTAGGCCGCAGGGGCATGTGAGGCAATAGACCACATAATCTGAACCACAATTGAAGAAGTCGGGGATGACATATAGTTTACCCTTATGGTGGAAGTCTTTTTGCCTATGTGTAACATGGGCGCATGTGAGGCAGAGGGGCTTCCTACATTGATACATGCCTTTGATGTTGAAGAAGGTTAAGGGGGCACTGGCGGTGGGGCGTGCTGTTTTCACTTTGCTTGGTGCTATTTGGGCCTTTATATTCTTAGCCCGTCTGTAGGTGACCAGTGGTTTATCACTTATGGTGGGTTTAAGATGCGGATCCTCACGCAGAATGGACCAGTGTTTGGTGAAGATCTTTTCCATTTGCTTAAATCTGTTGTGGTATTGTGTCACAAATCTGACGGGTTGGGTAGTGTCGTCTGTACTGGTTTTTCTCTTGTCCTTCGCGTTTTCACTGAGATAGTATTGGAAGGCATCTTCTATGATGTGGTCTGGATAACCCTTGTCTTTGAATTTGGCTTTGAGTAGTAGGCCGTGTGTTTCATAGTCCTGTAGGCGCGTGCAATTGTGTTTCAGGCGGCAGAACTGGCTTTTTGGGATGTTTTTAACCCATCGTGGGTGATGGCAACTGTTAAAGTGTAGGTAAGAATTTCCTGAGGTGGATTTTGTATAATTCTGGGCGCAGATGATGTTTTCATAGTGGAAGAGTTCCAGATCCAAAAAGGCCAGTTTGTTATTGTCTGTGACTGATGTGAATGATAGACCCATGGAGTTGTTGTTGCAGTGTTGGACGAAGGGTAGGATGGTGGTTTCTGGACCATCCCAGATAATGACTACGTCATCTATGTAGCGCCCGTAATAGACTATGTGGGGCGCATATGGGTTATTGTTGTGTATATATTGTAGCTCCCAGTAACCCATGGTAAGGTTCGCGTAGCTGGGGGCAAAATTGGCCCCCATGGCAGTTCCCTTTGTTTGAATATAAAAGTCTCCGTGGGATTCAAAATAATTGTGGGTTAGGCAGAATTCTAATATTTCCAGTAAGAATTGGTTCTGACGTGGGTTGAGTGATGGATCATTGTTGAGGTAGTGTCGTACAGCTTGTAAACCAATGTTAAGGGGAATGGACGTGTATAGTGAGACCACATCTAGCGAGAGCTAGACTATACACGTCCATTCCCCATAACATTGGTTTACAAGCTGTACGACACTACCTCAACAATGATCCATCACTCAACCCACGTCAGAACCAATTCTTACTGGAAATATTAGAATTCTGCCTAACCCACAATTATTTTGAATCCCACGGAGACTTTTATATTCAAACAAAGGGAACTGCCATGGGGGCCAATTTTGCCCCCAGCTACGCGAACCTTACCATGGGTTACTGGGAGCTACAATATATACACAACAATAACCCATATGCGCCCCACATAGTCTATTACGGGCGCTACATAGATGACGTAGTCATTATCTGGGATGGTCCAGAAACCACCATCCTACCCTTCGTCCAACACTGCAACAACAACTCCATGGGTCTATCATTCACATCAGTCACAGACAATAACAAACTGGCCTTTTTGGATCTGGAACTCTTCCACTATGAAAACATCATCTGCGCCCAGAATTATACAAAATCCACCTCAGGAAATTCTTACCTACACTTTAACAGTTGCCATCACCCACGATGGGTTAAAAACATCCCAAAAAGCCAGTTCTGCCGCCTGAAACACAATTGCACGCGCCTACAGGACTATGAAACACACGGCCTACTACTCAAAGCCAAATTCAAAGACAAGGGTTATCCAGACCACATCATAGAAGATGCCTTCCAATACTATCTCAGTGAAAACGCGAAGGACAAGAGAAAAACCAGTACAGACGACACTACCCAACCCGTCAGATTTGTGACACAATACCACAACAGATTTAAGCAAATGGAAAAGATCTTCACCAAACACTGGTCCATTCTGCGTGAGGATCCGCATCTTAAACCCACCATAAGTGATAAACCACTGGTCACCTACAGACGGGCTAAGAATATAAAGGCCCAAATAGCACCAAGCAAAGTGAAAACAGCACGCCCCACCGCCAGTGCCCCCTTAACCTTCTTCAACATCAAAGGCATGTATCAATGTAGGAAGCCCCTCTGCCTCACATGCGCCCATGTTACACATAGGCAAAAAGACTTCCACCATAAGGGTAAACTATATGTCATCCCCGACTTCTTCAATTGTGGTTCAGATTATGTGGTCTATTGCCTCACATGCCCCTGCGGCCTACTATACGTAGGCCGCACTATACGCCCGCTCCGCAAAAGGTTTGGTGAGCATCGTAACCTTGTAGAGAAGGGCATTGACAAGCATAGTGTACCAAGACATTTTAAAGAACATCATGGACAAACATCTTCAGGGCTACGCGTGTGGGTTATTGAGTCTATTCCACCCACCCTCCCTACCGCTGAACGCTACAAAAGGTTGTGTGAAAGAGAAAACTACTGGATATACACACTGGACACTTTATCGCCAGGAGGCCTCAATGAAGGCATTGAAATTAACATTTTGCTGTGACCCCAACCATATCCCTGCCTCATCACATCATCTCATCTCAATTCACCACGTATTGTTTCATGCATTGTCCTACCTGTTGTCTCATTTATTGTTTTATCCATCATCTAGTCACTACCCCATTAACTTACAGTCTACGTGGAGCACGTGTATAGGTATACCCGTCTCCCACCCATTACCCCTATCCACATAGCCCTAGTGTACAACACATACCATTTTTATTTTTATTCCTATCTTTATTTTTTATTTATATTTATTTTTATTTTTATTCTTATTAAAAAATATTTTATTTTTAACTTCCTTATTTTTATATTATTATTTTTTATATATTTTTTATTTATTTATTTATTTATTTTATTTTTTATTTATTTGTACTTGTATTTTTATTTTTACATATATATATATTTATATTTATCTTTATTTTTATTTATATTTCTATATATTTTTATTATTTTTACTTTTATTTATTCATTTCCCAGTATTTCCCATAACATTCCGCTCATTCCCAAATACCCGTCTGGAAACACACTCCCCCCCTTCTTTTGTCCCAATCTTACGCATCATTTAAATGTGTATATATGTGTATGTGTGTGTGAAGGGATCCTTTTTAAACGGTTCTTTGTGTTTACACACGTATATACATTGTACGTTTTATCCCTTTTCCATCATTGCGTCATTTCTTCTCATATATACCACCAATCTCTCCCTATAATTATATACCTATTTAATTATATACCATTTTCTGCATTTTTGTATTCCCTTCCCATATATGTTGATGTGTATGTATGTATGTATATATATATATATATATATATAGATATGTGTGTATGTATGTGTATGTATATATGTGTATATATATATATATATATATGTATATATATTTTGTTCCCGTCCACTATGATCAATACAACATTCCTCTTCCTATAGACCGCCTTCTCCTTACCCCACATTCCATATACACACATATATGTTCTTACCACAACACACTCATTTGCATATCTCCTTTTTTTCCCCCCCTCCTCACTCCCCGCCCCGCCCACTCCCCGTCTCCCTTCACTCCCCTTCCACATTGTGTACACCCCATCTCCATGGTTACCTACGTGCCCAATCATTATACATAGTCCCGCCCTCCTCTCAATTACCTCTCCACCCCTCCCATTGCCTATGGTATAAATTCCCACACTGAATATGGCCACCAGCATAGCCTGATGAAGGAGCATGCATGCTCCGAACGCGAAGCACCGCCCGCCTCACCCCGCTCCCGGAAGTGAAGATGCAGGTCAGCACGGCGCTCCACGGAGGATCCATGACCGATATCCTGGCCGCCCGGAGGCTCTGAGGACCCTCGGCACCACTAGAACAGCTACCAGGACCCAGGTTACAGGACCCACATCCCAGGAACCCCTCCACTGGCCCGTGACACCCACATCCCCCGAGAGCACGCGGATGAAACTACTTTACATGCTGGTTTTTAGCAACTCAAATGTGAGTGTTTTTATCTATTGTAATAAATATTTTTAACATACATGCTGCACTTAGAGGGCGCCGTCCTTCTTTCTTTTTTAAAGAAAATACAGTCAGCGCAAAAATACAACTATCACAAAGTAAACAAGCTGCTGAACACTGAAGTTAAACATATTACCGCTGACGAAGTCCCGAGGAGGACGATACGCGTGCGGGAGCTTTTGGACATCACTGCAGCCACCATCCTACCCACGTTACTCCTTGATGATATTTTACCTGTATCCCAGCACTAGGGTATAGTGCCGTGTTTGTGAGTACCGAATTTTAATAAATGTTATCGTTTTTTAGCCACGCAGTGTGCACTATGTACTTTCATTTTTATTTCATGTGATATGATCTGCAATTTTGAGTGCCATCCTCATTACCGTGGGACCATCTGCCTAGACAAGTCTTCATCCTAATCCACTGAGTGTGGTAAATGCTGTTTTTGACCCATCTGTTAGTTCAGGGGTCCAAATGCTAAGGTGAGCAGTTTGGCTGGCCGGTGGTGGGTTCACGGATATGTAGCACTGCATGGAATTTCTTGAGCACCCACATCACTTCAGAGGAGAATCCTTTTCCCACCTATATGTGATTCTACTATAAAGGGACTTTATTTGGACTTTTGAGTTTTAGCGCTGCACTGCCTTGTTTTCCATCTGGACTTTGGACATGCCTGACATACACCAATCGGTATCCCCCACTTTACTTTTAGTCAAGCGGAACTGATCTGCAGGTGCACACCATCCTTACCCCTTCCTTTTTCTCTGTTTTTCTTTCTCTTTTTCTTCTCTCTCTTATTTTCTTTTTGCAGTGGGCATGGCATATCTCTTGGACGCTGATATAGATCGTGAGATACAGTCTGCCTTTTCATGTAAACAATCTACTTTAAGTAGTGGTGAAGACTCACTCCAAACTCTGTTCAGAAATCATAAAAAACTGACCATCAAGTTTCTAAATAGAAAATGGGATATTTCCTCTCTGAAATCCCATATTGAAAATGGTATAATACCAAGGGGTCTGAGAGAACGAGTCACCCCAGCAGGGCACCTTCACACCCCTTGCTTTATTGAAGCATGGAAAGCCAGCTGTGTGAAACGTGGCCTTGAAATAATGAAACTGATTATAGATGAGGAACAGACTCAATCAGATGAAATTAAAGCCGAAATAGATGCCAGTGTTGGTCTACTTGAACCTTTCAAAAAGGACCCTTCCTTTGAAAAACATAATGAACTCCTCAAAAAAGAAGTAGAAAAAACATAAACAAATCTGAAAATCCATAAACAAGAAAAATTTAAACAAAATTTATTAGATCTTGAACGTGGGGATCTTTTTGACCCTACGATCTATAAAGGTAGAAGTAGATCACGTAGGAGTAGAGGAAGAAGCAATAACTCAAAAAATTAAAATAATTCTAAAACTAACCGCAGACACTATTCATCCACTGACAGCGATAGTGAACATAGAGACCCCTCCGTGACTTTTTTAGAGAAGGATCAACCTCCTTTAGACAACCCAGCCACAACCACAGGAAAAACCAAACCAAACATAAAAGGCAAAACATCCACACACCAGTCCCCGACCCGTCAGGGAAGTGCAAGGGAAACACGCAAAAGCCAGTGACACCTAAGGAGCAGAACACGCCGGACATAGATGACCCCCCACTATACAATTTACTCACCGTAATCCTCCTCAAGACATGAAGGTTGTTAACCTCACAAAATTTCCGCTCAGTGTACACCACCTCTCCCTACTTCACAGAGGCCTCTCTTTTTCCCCTAAGTCAGGGATGAACGAATTTGAGGTTTACAAGGATATTTCCCTTTACCTTAGGAAAGTGATCTTTAGGTACTGGCACTCCTCAAGACATAATGAACCTCAATTAAACCAATCAGATAAAGAGGAGAGAGCTGCTTTAGATGCCCTAGTTTCCCTACTAGAAGCGAATGCAGACTCTGTAGAAACCTCTAATCATTAGTTTGAACTGACACGCCCCTCCAATATACACATTAGGTCCGTCAAAATGCCCCCATTATCAAAGCATAAATCAATTGAATTTTTCTTGGCGCAGGTCAAGAGGGACCTATCTAAGGTCAATTAGAAATACAGGGGTATTGATAATCTTACTCGGGAAGAGAGGAAAGCACTGAGGGAACTTGAGGAGGCCTCAGGCATTGTCATTAAAGGCAGTGATAAGGGTGGTAATGTGGTCCTCCTCACTGAGGACCAATACGAGAGTGAAGTGATGAGATTACTTGGTGATGAATCTACTTATCTCAAGCTTCATTCAAATCCCTTTCCTGCCATTGTCAATGCCCTTAACTATCTACCAAGTCTTGGTTTGGAGGAAAAATTGATCACCAGGAAGGAGTTTAATTACTTGCGGGTTTCCCAGTTCAATACTCCAACATTTTACATCATACTGAAGCTTCACAAGTCTCTACATAACCCACCCGGTAGACCCATAGTGTCTGCTGTGAATGGCCCCTTGGAAAAAACTGGAAAATTAATTGATGCATTAATAAAGAAATTGGTCCATGACCTGCACTCCTATGTACAGGATACAAGGGATGTACTATTGCGACTGGATGCTATGGCTCTGCCGGAGGGTGCCCTTATTGTGGGGATCAACGTGGAATCTCTTTACACCTCGATTCCCCACACATGGGTCCTTAGGGCGGTTCAGTTTTTCCTCAAGAGGAAATTTCCACTTCTTGGACAGCAGAACGAATTCATCGGTGAGATTCTCACCTTCCTACTGGAACACAACTGTTTCCAATTTTTGGGAACCTACTACCAACAGATCAGGGGGACATCTATGGGGGCGCCTTGGGCCCCCTCATTTGCATGCCTCCACTTGGGCCTGTGGGAGGAGGAGCTAGTCTATTCATCGCCATTGTACCTCAGCCACAGTCGTATGATTTGGGGGGGCACCAAACAGGAACTGCTACAATTTATGGATGAACTCAACACTAATGATCGTAACATTAAACTTACTTTTACTGCTCATTGCCATACCCTCCCCTTCCTTGATTTAACTATAGGAGTCGAGAATGGAATAATTAGCACTAAAACCTACAGGAAATCCACAGCAGCTAACACCTTACTACAGGCCACAAGTGACCACCCTAAATCCCTGATCAAGGGAATACCAGTGGGCCAGTTCCTTAGAACCGTCCGTCGTTCCAGGAACCTTAGAGATTGTCTTATCCATTCAGAATACAAAAGATCCCCTACTCCCAACTGGCTTATTCAACTTCCACCCCTAAAGGGTATGTTTAGATGTGGTAGGTGTTCAGTCTGTAAGTATGCTGAACGTACCGACGTGTTCACCGATTCTGACGAAAAAAACAATTTAAAATTCATAATTTTATTAACTGTAATACCACCAAAGTAATCTACATGCTCTCTTGCCCTTGTGGCAAAAATTATGTGAGCAAGACTTATGCCGCGTACACACGGTTGGACTTTTCGGCTACAAAAGTCCGACAGCCTGTCTGACAGACTTTCGACGGACTATTGTCAGACTTTTGGCGGACTTTTGGTGGACTTGCGGCAGACTTTCTTACGAACGGACTTGCCTACATACGATCACACAAAAGTCCGGCGGATTTGTACGTGATGACGTACACCGGACTAAAATAAGGAAGTTGATAGCCAGTAGCCAATAGCTGCCCTAGCGTGGGTTTTTGTCCGTCGGACTAGCACACAGACGAGCGGATTTCTGGGTCCGGCGTAGTTACGACCTAAAGATTTGAAGCATGTTTCAAATCTAAAGTCCGTCAGATTTGCGGCTGGAAAAGTCCGCTGAAAGTCCGGGGAAGCCCACACACGATCGGATTGTCAGCCAGCTTTAGTCCGTCGGCGTCCGTCGGACTTTTGTAGACGAAAAGTCTGACCATGTGTACGCGGCATAAGAGGCAATTTAGAATCAGAATCGGTGAACACGTCCAAAGCATCCTTAGCAAGGACGATGAGCGTCCAATCACCCTACATTTTATTAAATGCCATGGTGGTAATCCTACCGGACTCACATTTAAGGGTATCTAGGGCTGAACCTCCCCCTGAGAAGGGGTGACTTTGACCGAATCCTGTGCCAGAAAGAAAAAATGTGGATATACAATTTAAATAGCATGCACTCTTGAGGGTTAAATAATGAATGTAACCTTTCCGTGTTTCTTACGCCTTAGCCTTCATTAGCTAACTGAATTTACCTCCTGTTTTGGTTTTTTGTTTAATTTATTTTCGGAGGCATCCATTTACCATTATTCTTTTTTCTATCTAAAATTCTGTTTACCTTTCTTTACTTTTTTCTTTCCTGTCTTCAATTGCTATTGGTACTCTTCTAGTTCTTTTATTACTTCCCTATTTACATTTTTATTTATGGATCTCTGCACCTCCAGATCGCTCCGATTTTGCATTGTTAGTTGTGTATATGTGGCTGTCAACTAGTAACGCTGTTACCGAGACAACCAGACGCCGACGTGACCATGTAGTCCTGCGTCCAGGCTATTTAACGTAATTGCTCCGGTTACAGCGCATGCTCTAAAGAAATCCGAGTGACGGATTAAATGCGTCAGCATGACGCCATCACGCTTTCTATAGCCCATCCACAGACCCACCCACACGCCCTGGGAATTCCTCCCGTGCCTCCACGAGGGTCTCAGGCCAGCCCGGGAACTGTATGACTGTCCGTATCGCACGGGTTACTTTACGGGTTACTCTACCATCCCACCTTAAAATCATGTTCCCTGATTGGCATCACCTGGACCCCGCCGACGACACTCGGTGACTTGTTCCGGTGTCTACACAGGGGTGAGATCTTATCTTTCATATCCCATCCATGGGACTGCTGCACATATTCATATGCATTTCCCTCCTCCACAAGCACTGATGATCTCACCGACATAGGTACATTTGAGCCTGCTGTAGGTCTCCATTAATCACAGCTTTATAAACAGTAACTTTCACCCATGGCATTGGTCTTCCACGGCTCTGTATGGTCACAGTGAACTTTACATATGAGGATTGCATTCCTCCTTGCACCATAAGCAATTTGGTTGTTTTTACTTCCATTCACTGACTCTCATACAGTGGACGAGAAGTGTTTATGTTTATGGCTGCACTACCTTCCACAGCTCCCTCCGCTGCAATCAGCTTCATGCTGGTATTTATCAGGACTGTCATCTTCCCCATAGATAACCTACTAGGTGACCTCACCTTGATCTGCTACTTGCAGAGGCATGCTTGGTACTTGTATGTGGTGGCCATCTGTGTGTGTTTAGACAACGTTGTCTATTTTATGAATTGTTGGTGGTACCTGCTTTTAATCATATTTTCTGATTGGTGTTTAAATTAATTATTTAATAAAATTAATATACATTTTTGCTAATTGTTTGTTCCTCCTTGATGAATTGCTTTCCCCAGGAATTAGTATCTAATTCCACTTTCTCCCCCTTTTTTCTCGGTGGATTTCCACCGCAACAAAATTTCCCTTCTCGCATAAAACAAAGTATAAGTAAAAACAAACTTAATGTACCTATCACCCTCAATGTCTTCCATATAACTCTATAGCAAGACAAGAGGGTCCAGGGGCAGTGTAACTTCACAAAGGTCACAGAGTATCAACCACTGACTCTCAGTAGGGACGAAGCAGGGGGCAAGACCATACCATGTGCCAGAAGGTGCCAGTTTCAGTAGTGCACCTCATGCACTTCGGACCCACCTGAGGGTAAATAATGGCCAGTTGCAGGCTCATAGGTTTGGTTTAGCCATACATTCTTGTGAAGCAGTTAGTGAAAGGTATACCTACCCTTTACTCCAGGGAATAGTATTTTGCAGCTGCTAAAAATTAAGTGTGATTAGTACTCTCTTTGACTACTGGAGTACAAGGACTACTTTGTCTTTTAAGGCTTTCTGGTTATAATACAATTGATGTCAAACTCAATGTGGACTCTCTATTAGCCTGTTTGGAACCAGGAATAGATTTAACATGTAATATCCTTTTATGTGCTGTTCTATCAAATTTTCCTTCTCCTTTTTTGCTTTCTACTATACTGTTATTTGATTTTAAAACTATCAATACAAAAAGATTGAAACTAAAATGTGATAGCTGGAGTTTGGCTTTACTTTGTCCATTTAAATCTGCTAGTATATTTAACACTACCCTCTCCACAGACTGACAATGCTGCTGTCTGAACGTGTTTGTTGATTCTCTATGTTGAGTCAAGACACCCTAAGGCAGTGTGTTACTGGCTAGATCACCAGGTAAAACTAAAGGAAAAAAGCCTATAAAAGCAAACTAATCCAAGCACCAAGTTCACACCAGAGCCATTATAGTGCATTAAACAATGTTGCCCAATGCAACCATAATGCAACATCAAAGAAAACTAGAAAAGCTACAATTTCTGGGGAAATTGTGTGAAGTGTTCTTGCCTCCACCTACAGTAGTCTAGAACTGGAATAGGCGGAGTAACGGGGTGGAGTGGCTTGAGTAACTGTTGTGTGGCTGGAGTGGCTGGAGTAACTGTGAAAAGTGTTAAAAAGCTTAATATTTTAAAAAGTATAAATAGTAGTAAAAAAGTTGAAGAAGTCCCATCATTAGCTGAAAGAGCTGAACTTTTTTTTTTAAAAATTATTATTTTTTTTTTATGGGGTGGTCATAATGTTTTGGCTGATCATGGGGTGGTCATAATGTTTTGGCGTGGACATAATGTTTTGGATGGTTATGGCGTGGTCATAATGTTTTAGCTGATCATGGGGTGGTCATAATGTTTTAGCTGATCATGGGGGGGTCATAATGTTTTGGCTGATCATGGGATGGTCATGTTTTAGTTGATCATGGGGTTGTCAGCTTTTGTCACCTCCCACTCTAGTTTTGAACATTTCGCCATTCATTCCTATGGGACCAATTTCGCCGCAAAAACTACAATATTTTGTGAACCTTTCGGTGAAACGTTCCACAAAGTAATAGCACACCAATCGGGAACAATCCGCACGTTTCGGTATATTACTGTCTATGTACTGTAAAAGCTGTGGGAGGAGTTAGGGTGGTAAATTTGGCTGTAATAAGAACAATAATATATATGTGAGATAACAGTAAGTGGTCTTGCTATGCAAGAACACTTAATAACATTGGCAGCAATTGATTTTGTTTACACCTATGTGCTGAGGTGCCTTGCGTTGTGCTAAATTGATGCATGCATGCTAAAATGAGGTGTAGTGCTACCCCCATAGGATTAGGGTGGGTCCTCTGTTCTTTGCATTGACCTTTTAAAAAAAACTCAGCCCCTCAACACATCAGGTTGAGAGTAGAAACACACAATATTGCAGGAAATCACTGAAAATAATACTTAGTACCCAGTAGTAGGGCTATATCAAAGAAAGCAGGCACCAAACCAGGTAGTAAAGGCAAACTTAACATGTTGTCACCCAATATGGTTAGGAACTAGGCAAGCATAAAATGGATTAACATTGGTAATAACACAATTTGGCATGCAAAGTGATTAGCAGTAAGGACTAGGCATAAGGTGACAGCTATACTGCCACAGCACATTTATGGCGGTGATGCCAGTCCTAGACCTGGGTATGCATTATCCAAAAGAAAAGAAGGATGGTGGTTGGGGGGGGTAGCCGGGAAACAAAGGAGACTTGCAGAGTAATTATTATGGGGGGGCAGCCCTTTAGGATGTTCTTCTACCAGCTATTGTTGGGCCCTTTAAAAACACTGGTGCATTTAAATTCAAGCTATGGGCAAAAATGTTTTTTTGAATTTTGGATAGAGTAAGGGAGGGTCACAAGCCATGTCAGTTTTTTTTTTGCCATCTGTGTCCCATTGGGGAAACTTCACTTCCTGTCCCGTAGCCATAGCCCTAGGTGACCAGAACTAGTGTCCCCATTGAAAGATTTCCCCACTGTTACTTTTTTGGGGACAACCCAAAATTTTGGATTTTCTTTTACTTTCAATGAGAATGGTAAACAGGACAAATAGAGAGGGAGAGAGGGGGAATCTCAAGAATGGGGGCACAGACAGCAATAAAACCTGACAAGTGTTCTAATCAATCTCACTTGGTCCAAAACTCAAAAAAAAAATTGCCTTTAGTTTTACTTTAACTACAGTCCCAGTTAACCTGCATGCAGTACAGGTACATTATAGCTATGGTATAGTCGTGGCACAGGTGCAAGGTAGATGTGGTTCTGTGGTGGTAAAAGTTTGGTACATTTCAGTATAAGGGTTGGTATAGGTGCAGTCTAGGTTTGGAATAAGTTAAGTATAGAGTGTGGTATGGATTGGGTACAGTCCCCGCTAGCAGTATCAGCAAAGGGTGATTTGCCCTCTCACCAGTCCCCAGGATGCTGTGGTGACCTTTCACTGTAGAAAAAAGAGGGGGGCAGTCCCTCCACAGAATGCCTCCGGAGATTCAGTGGTGGGAAACACAGAGTAAGAGGATGTACTGGTCTCCCTGCGGCAACAGCACGAATGCAGTCGCTGCAGTCTGTGCTGCCCGGGTGTCTCCTTTACCAGATCTGTGTCTCTTGATCTGGTCACTTGCCCTGTGGATGATCCGTTTGCACCAGCGTGGCTCCCATGCTGCAAAGAGGAAGAGGTTTCCGGTGCAATCTGGTAAAAACTGTTCCACCACTCCCCTTCCTTCTCAATGTCCTCTGTGAACTGTATTGTAAATGTCTATAGGTCCCATTCTATGATTGATGTTTCAGACTACAATTCCCATGCTCCTCAGCGTTCTGCATAAAAGTCTTTAGGCTTTCTTGGCTATACTCCATCTGATGACTGGAGGGGATACTGCAACACAACATTCAGCATAACAGCAGAAAGTGGAAGTAAATAGATTGTAAAGAGGAAATTGTCTCCTCCATGTTTCTGTAGTCCAGCACCTGACTATAGATACATGCAGTTCTGCTAAAATTACACACATTATACAGCACATCCCACTGCAATGCAATAATGTTTAACAAATACAAAAGTGGTTCCCCTTCCTGACATTATCTTGCCACCATCTTGTTTTTCTACACTCAATCAGCAGTCATGAAGGACGTTCTGTCACAGGAAATAAGCACACAGCACACCACAAGATAATGCAGCTCAATGCAGCTCAATGCAGTGCAATAAAATGCACTCAAACAACAAGTAAACAAGTTGCAAATGCATGAGAAACGATGCAGTGTACTTCCATCAGTAAACCAACAGATGGCCTGACAAGTACACAAACACTTTCAGCTGCTCTAGTAGCTTTTATTATGTGTAACAACCCAACTTCTGCTAATGTATGACATAAGTTGATAACAGCAAAATAATGAATGTCATGAGTTGCTCCAATGGCCAATAAGAAGCATGAGGGGTGCAAACAAATTCAAATTTTATGGAACTTGAAATTTGCATGCCTATACTGTACCTAAATTCAAGACTTTACATACACACACATTTGAGTCCCACTGAGGAGATTACCCTTCACTTTAAGACACAAAAGGAAGTGGAAATCTACAAAGTAAGGGCCTCTCCAGACAGAGACCAGAAAAGACCTCTCCCACACAGGAAAGCCTTTCCTTAACAGCCACAAATTGCTCATTGTAAGAAATATAAAAAGGAACACCTAGGGGTTTATTTACTAAACACAAAAAGGCTGTGCATTCTGTAAGTGCAGTTTCTCCAGAGCTTAGTAAATGAGCAGAAACTCTGCTGACTTTCATCATCCAATCATGTGCAAGCAAAAATGCATCTATTTTTATTTTCCTTGCGCGTGATTGGGTATTCTTTGCAAAGTAAAGCCTTACCTTATTTACTAAGCTCTGGAGCAACTGCAGATGGCAACTGCACTTTGCAAAGTGCACAGTCTATTTGCCTTTAGTAAATCAATGCCCATATCTTCCCCTACCAAGATGATAAGTAAAAATTTGAATTAACCACTTCAGCTCCAGAAGGATTTACCCCCTTCCTGACCAGGCCGTTTTTTGCGATACGGAACTGCGTTACTTTAACTGACAATTGCGCAGTCGTGCGATGCTGTACCCAAATAAAATTGATTTCCTTTTTTTCCTGACAAATAGAACTTTCTTTTGGTGGTGTTTGATCACCTCTGTGGTTTTTAAAAAAAATAGAAAAAAAAACCCAATATTTTTTACTCTCTGCTATAAAACACATCCAATAAAAAAATGTAGAAAAAATCAAATTTCTTTATCAGTTTAGGCCAATATGTATTCAGCTACATATTTTACGTAAAAAAAAAATCCCAATAAGCGTATATTGATTGGTTTGAGCAAAAGTTATTGCGTCCACAAACCATGGGATATTTTGATGGTGGTATTTGATCACCTCTGCAGTTTTTATTTTTTCCGCTATAAACATAGAACAAGAATGACAATTTTGAAAAAAAAAATATAATTAATGGACTTTTTATTTTTTTTAATTCTTTTTACTAGTAATGGCAGTGATCAGCAGTTTTTAGCGGGACTACAACACTGCGGCGGACAAATCTGACACTAAAGTCGCGTACACACGGGCGGACTTTTCAACCGGACTGGTCCGACGGACTTTCCGACTGACTTTTAACGGACTTTTGACTGACTTCCGACTGACTTTTTAACGAACGGACTTGCCTACACATGATCACACCAAAGTCCGACAGATTCATACGTGATGACGTACACCAGACTAAAATAAGGAAGTTGATAGTCAGTAGCCAATAGCTACCCTAGCGTCGGTTTTTGTCCATCGGACTAGCATACAGACGAGCGGATTTCTGGGTCAGACGGAGTTACGACGTAAAGATTTGAAGCATGTTCCAAACATCATAAAGTCTGTCAGATTTACGACTGGAAAAGTCCGCTGAAGGTCCGATGAAGCCCACACACGATCGGATTGTCCGCCAGACTCATTCCTTCGGACCAGTCCGGTCAAAAAGTCAGACCGTGTGTACGCTGCATAAGTGACACTTTTTGGGGACTAGTGACACCAATACATTGATCAGTGCTAAAAAAAATGCACTGACACTGTATAAATGACAATGGAAGGGAAGGGGTTAACATCAGGGGCAATCAAAGGGTTAACTGTGTTCCCTGGGTGTGCTTTCTTACTGTGTGGGGAATGGGCTGACTCAAGGAAGAGACACATCTGTGTTCCTGATTAGCAGGAATCAAATATCTCTCTCCCCCTTGCTGACAGAACGACGGACTGCCTTGTTTACTTAGGCAGAGCGTCGTTCTGTCATTCCCCCGAACGATCGCGTGTGGCCGGTGGTCATCTTGGCTGCTGGACGGGCTGATTGGCTCACACTGTGTTCAATCACAGCGGGAGTGCGGCTCTGGTGGCGTGCGCACGCACCCCCCAGAGTCGATGGAAGAGATCACGTACAGGTATGTGAATTTGCGCTAAAGGGCTGACCTGCTGCAGTATATATACGTGGGGCGGTCCTTAAGAGGTTAAATCCTATGGAAAATGCCTGTCACAGTACACCACAGGTATGATCAAACATAGGTAATGATCAAACCACACAAATTCTATAATTTGTATACACTACTGAGTATAATAATTACTTTTGCATTGACAAGAAAGCATTTTTCATTCCCAACTGAGTTTTTGTTATTATAATGAAAACAAATAAATTGAAAAGCATATAACCATTTGCTCAATTTTAACAAACTTATTATAAATGCATTTTTCCTACCAATGCAATTATATTTGCAATTACTTTTAATTAGAAATCATTTGATATTATTCATTAATTTCCTTGACGTATAATTGTTTAATGCCAAATTTACTGAAAATTGACTACAGTGCATATTTTCTTCTCAATAATTTTCACTTACATTTTTTTAAAGACTATAGTTATACACAGTGGCTACTTTATATTATATCATAACAAATTTTGTTACACATCAGATTGTGATGCTTTTAGTGCTGGCATTCTCTATTATTCTCTATCAATTATTCCTAAATGTACGATACATGCAATTATTGCTGAGAAAACCATACCTACCAAATGTCTCTAATTTGAAGGACTGTTCCTCTTTTGGAATCGAGTCCATCTGTCCCCCTTTCCTTTTTTGTTGTCCCTTCTTCCAGTCTCATGTATCATAGATTGCCATTAAAAAAAGCATACAATTTAAACACCAAAGACATTTTAATACTCTAAACCCACCTCTCTCAACTGGAGTGCAGTCTGGGTTCATCAGGAGTGCCGTCAAATAAGGAAATAAATTTACAAAAAAATGGCATTTAATTGGACAAGGGTGATGGGTCACGGGTGACATCATTGGTTGCTAGGATGCAGGCAGCCGACCTGCACAGTGTTTTTGGTTATCCTTCCCTACGTCAGGGTCATTGTGTTGTATGAACTAGCTCCCTAGTTAAGAAAGGCTGCTTTAGAGGAGTGAACAATGGTGGTGGAGAAAATATTAGCTCTGGTCCACTGAGGTTCGGGGGTCTGGACACACAGCTCTTCATTATCCACTTGCCAACAATCAATATCAATATATATATGATAATCAAGTATCATGTGTGAGGAATTAGATATGACTGCTCTATTTCATACACATTTTCTCCAACATATGCTTTATATTTGGGTCTGTTTCTACTTCTGAAACAAACACAAGTCTCCTACTGCATTGCTTAGTCTGTCAAGAAAAAAGACCTATTTTCCAACTCTCAGAACTCAAAAACAACTATTTTTATAGTGGTAATTTTCCAAAATATTCATGCTTTGAATGTTCTACCTTTCTAAGCTTGCTGATTCCTTTCAAGTACCTAGGTCAGCATTTGTTTTGAATTTACAAACATGTACAATTTAACAGTTCAGATTGACTTCAGTTCAGTTACACCTTTCCAATAGCTTGGTATTCCAAAAGTTAGTAGTTAACAATTTTTACATTTTAAACCCGGGTGCTTTGAGATTTAGCATACCTTTACAGGTAGCCGAGGGTTAATTCAATCTAAACCGTTGCTTTAATCTAAACCGTTCTTTCAACCTTAAATTTATTGCATTTATTTTGAAAAACCATTATGAATGTAAAAAGAGTGTAATAAAACACTTGTTGGTTTAACCAAATGATTTTTGTTTATTCTTTATAGTCTGCATAACTAGGGTGGTCATAGGGTTACACGCTTTGTGGTAAAAAGTGTCCCCCTTTCTCAAAGATTTGAAAAAACAAACAGGTAAGAAAGGTACTTGGTGAACCCATGCTCATAAAATGATCCTTTACATAAGATACAGATGCTCTATAAATGTGATTATAATGCTACTGTAAAGCAGGGGTCTTTCTAAACAAGGGGCCAGTTTATTGTTCTTCAGACTTTAGGGGGCCGGACTGTGGCCAGTGGCATTAGCGGGAATAAAACATTTTGCCGCATTTGGTATTGGGGGGGGATAGTGCCCCATCGTTGGTATCACTGGGGGGAACAGTGCCCCATTGTTGGTGTCAGTTGGAGAAATGGTGCCCCATTGTTGGTGTCAGTTGGCAGAATAGTGCCTTGTATTAGTGGGAGGCATAGTGCCCCAAAGACTGGATAAAGGCAAGCCAAGAGCTGCATCCAGCCCCCAGGCCACAGTTGAGACCACTGCTGTAAAGCATTATCTCTCTACCTAACAGTTCACAAGCCATATTTAAGAACATAACACGAGTACCATAAGTACTGTTTATTCCAAAGTCTGTATAAAACACAAGGGGACATCATTTACATAGGGTGGAAAAGAGATTTCACAGTTAGGGTGTTTTTGTTTTTTTTAGCTTTAGAGAATTGGAAGAGATTACAACCCCTGTCAGGTATTTACTGCTATACAGTAAAACCTTGGATTGCAAGTAACGCCGTTTAAGAGTTTTTTGCAATACAAGCTGTTTTTTTTTAAATCTTGATTCGATTTGCGATCATTGTCTTGCAAGACGAGCAGGATTCAAGCCTTTTGGGGTGTGCAGTACCACATGTGGCCAGAGGTGGGGGGCACCGGAAACCACTCAGACGCTCGGAGATCACTCGGAGATGCTTGAAGACACTTGGTCTCTGAGTGTAAACTCAGATAATTTGTTCCAGTGTCATTGCTAGTGTATGAAGTACCGCATGTGGCCAGAGGTGGGGGGTGCCAGAGACACTTGGAAACACTCAGACGCTCGTAGACCACTCGGAGACGCTCGGTTCCCGAGCATCTCTGAGAGTTTCTGAGTGTCTCCGCGCCCCTCCCCCCCACCTCTGGCCACATGTAGCACTGCATACACTAGCAGTGACACTGGAACAAATTATCTCAGTTTCCATTGATTCCTATGGGCAAACTCGCTTTGATCTACAAGTGCTTTGGATTACAAGCATACTTCTGGAACAAATTATGCTTGTAATCAAAGGTACTACTGTATATGGTTCTGTTAGGCCTCATTTAAATTTTTTTTACATTTTTACATGTAGGATCGAAGTGTCAGAATTGGCCCAGATGGCAAGTAGTAAGTAATAGTCTGACATCATGTTTTGCATTATGAAAAATAATGCATGGAAATAATCAAAAACATCATTTATAGAGCATCTCCCCAATAAATGCACATTTCCTCATATTATTGTCTCTTTAAAAACATTGCAAGTTCATAAAATTACCCAGGGATCCTACCAGAACTGTAGCCAGCTCCTTACTGCTGCACTTAAGCTGCAGGAAGGGGAAACAGCAGGCAACCTAGAACATCTAACCACAATTCATCTAGTACTGGGCATAAATAGAGAAAACATTGATTGCTTTCTGCATATAAGAAAAGGTTCATGAACAGCAAAGCAGCAGGTTCATTTTAATACATAATACAACAGGCATATACACTTGCCTTCCTTCTGATAACCCGATTCTCCAATAATCCAGCAATGAAAAAGGAGAGCACACAGTCACTGGAGTCAGCACTTACAAAGGGCCATAGATTACCCATCTAACAACACTGACTGGCCCAGTGCTGTCATATGGAGTGATGCACATGCTCCACCACACCTGGCATCCAGGTAAATCACCAATTATATATACTGTAAGTGCATATCTATATCTATCTATCTATCTATCTATCTATCTATCTATCTATCTATCTATCTATCTATCTATCTATCTATCTATCTATATATATTTTTTTCTTGATTTCCTATATTTGATGATTTGATGTTATTTTTTGTTACTTTGAAAAAAGGCAATTTATTCTGTTAATTGAATGTGACTTGGACTCTCTACAGAACAGATTCTACTGTATGTCAGTAAGAAAACAATGGTAAGCATTACCACGCCAGCAGCCTATTATATCATTTGATTACATATGGTGATGCAAACAGTCTATGAAATATTTTAGTACATGCGAGCCATCTATGACAATTCTTTGTAATATATGACACTCTCTGTTGCCCTTTGTAACAACTGAGAACTAACAGTGGATTTTAGACTGATTCATAAATTCTGCTACTGAAAAACATTAGTGACCAAAATTATTTTCCTAATAGTCCAATTTTTTTATATGGATTTCAAATAAATCCACTGCTTTATCCAGGCTTAGTAAATTTTGCCTCCTTACAGTAATCTAGGTCTACAGGCTGCCAAAATGTAGTTTGAAGGTGTGTCCTCACAACCTAGTCTGATACTGCTGATATTCACAGAAAGACATTTGGAAAACCACTTCATTAAAGCAAAACTAGTATATTAGGTCTATATTTTCTTACCTTGAGTTTTCTAACTGCATCTCTCACTATTTCAGTGCCTTTAGGCTGTTCAACCTCTGTGCTTCCAAGGAACTACAAAAGAAAATAAGTAGTTAATAGTTTGCAGGGTAACATTTTTTAGCACTGACATTTTGTTACATGTAAAGAAAATGTCAAGTGAAATCAAACGTTCCAGTTTAGCCAATGGCTAAGTGTCTAGGTGGCTGGCAATGAAATCGTAGCCTCCCTGGCGGTTTTCCCGAGTGTGGCTCGGGGTTAAAATTTAGCACCATTAGCGGTAACCCCGAGCCACACTCGGGATCGCATCGCAGGATCCTGGTGCCTCCTTACTTACCTTGTCCCCGGGATCCTGCGATGTCCCCCGCAGTGTCCGCGGGCTGTGTCCTGTTCCGAAGCCTCTCCGTGCCAGGCTCCGTTCCCTGCGAGCGTCGCGACGCACGGGGGCGGAGCTTGGCGGCAAATTCAAAAAAATGTAAAAAGCATAACACATACAGTACTGTAATCTTACAGATTACAGTACTGTATGAAATCATTTCACATCCCATTTGTCCCCAGTGCTTTGGCCCATGCCCTGCATGCAGTTTTATATTGCATATACTGTTCTTTCTGCCTGGAAACTGGAGATTGTCCATAGCAACCAAAAAGTGTCCCTTTACGTCAAAAATGGCTTTAGACCAGCTAGAAAACAGCGATAGTAAATTAGAACACTTGCAGAATTGAGCGATAGTGAATCGTGTGGAAATTTATTTTATTACTATTTATTTTTATTTTTTTTAATTATTATTATTTTTTTATTATATTATAATTTATGTTTTTGTGTTTCAAACTTTATCATACCCGGGATATCTACTAGACTCTTGTTTGGACAGATTTAAGTGTGTTATTGTTAATAATTACAGACCTACAATATAAAACGCCAAATTTCCATGCAAAATAATTGTACCGCTTTCAGCACCTAAAATCAGAAAGAATCATACCGCCAGGGAGGTTAAGAAAAAAAAGAGGTCCTCAGACCTTATCTGTTGAATTCTTTCTTTGGTAGGTCTGGTTTTAATTGGATTCAGTTATGCCTGGATCAAACATAGAGCTATACTCAGACATCATCACTCTTCTATGTTTCTAGGCGGGTGATTTACTAAGAAGGCGGCACTGCACCAGTTCATACATTAATTGGTACGCCGGAAAAGTCATTAATTGAACGTGCGAACCGGCGCACACTGAATCACAAATAACGATAATAAATACCCGCATATGTAAACTGCAACTGGCGCTAGAGTAACTGCAGTTTTCTCATTGATAATAGCGCACGCCCGATACAGTTGGTTAATTTCATCTCATTGGATGTGTCTTGTTAGGCAATTAGTTGGTGCACTCAGTTACTTAACCCTTTTGATGCTAATCTCATTCTTATCACTTCTAATATATCTTTGAAATGTGTTTTTTTTCTTTTTTTACCCAAATCTTTCAATACATTACAAAGAACAGAGAAGTGTTTCTAAACCCAATAAATGTATATTTTTAGATCTTGATCTTTAAAGCTTACCATACACTGCAATCAGTTAGATCTTAAATAATTTAGATTTAGTGCAAGAGCCCATTTGATTTCCTATATTTGGATTTAATTGTTCAAGTGCGTCTCTTCCTATTACCCATTTTGCCTAAATATCAAGTTGTACAGAGATTGGCCAATCAGATTGCATAGTGCATGACCATCTTAAGTGCCAAATTTGGAATGTTATGTGCCATAACCCACTTGTATTTTCCTAACGATATTTCTTGGGCATTATACAAGGCACATGAAAAAACATCTTTTTTCAAGACATGCTGGAGTGATCAGGAATCTTCAAACTACGACTCTCCAGCTGTTGCGGAACTACACATTCCATGAGGCATTGTAAAACTCTGACATTTACAGACATGACTAAGCATGATGCGAATTGTAGTTCCTGAACAACTGGAAGGCCGTAGTTTGAAGACCCCTGTGCTAGACCATTATTATGCCTCCAGAATTGGGAGTGTGGCATCTACCCAACTTCTCTCTGTTGATGGACACAAGAACCTACATCTATAGATATATCTATATATAGATATATAGATATTTATCATATATACACACACACTGAAGCAGGAAGCAATATACATTGACCCGGAAGTGAATCTGTACATCGGAAGTATGTGTGTGTTTTGAGGTCAAATCATTTAGACATACACACATGACCCACACAAACACCACCATGTAAAAATAAATAAAAAATTATCTTAATTTGCAAATACGGATCATCTCTTCCTCAGAGAACAGTGAGCGGCGCATGGTGGTGGTAAGAAATTAGCAGCAGTACAAGCAACTTCCTGGAGGGGCGTGATGTCATTCCTGTGTGCTGGCCACCGCTTCCGGGAACCAGATATGCGCCATGTGTACATACCTCTGCGCACACAGTAGTTGCGCATCTCACATACACAGCAGTCACGCATCTAGCTGCAGGAACCCAATTTTTATGGAAATTAATAGTAAAGCAGATGCAGATTTCCAGGACTGGACTAACAAATGTTTATAGTGAAAGGCAACTGGAGTTTTCTATTAAACAAGGTCTAAATGGGCCATTGACATGCATCACAGTTGAACTTAGGAATGTGTCTTTGCAAAGTTAAACTAAATGAAATCCTTTCTTATTTTTGCTTGGGGATAGAGTGCAGAGGGATTAGGAGTCTGGTCAGTTTTTGGGGATGTCTGCACCCCTGATAGGGTGAAGACACCTCCCAAATTTTGTCAGTTTCTCCTTCAAATGTATTCACTTCCTGTCACATAGCTAAACAGGAACTGAGGGTAAAACCCTACCAATGTCTTTTCTTGGGGACACACAGGTCAATCTAAATAGTTTCCCCATTAGGTAAATTGCACTCTAGCATTTTGCTGTGTACACCCCAAATTATTAGGCACCTTGGACTTTGGGTTTTATTTACTAAAGTCAAATCAACTTTGCACTACAAGTACACTTGGAAATGCAGTTGCTGGAGATCCAAGGGGGACATGCAAGGAAAATAAAAAACAGCATCTTTGCTTCTACATGATTGGATGATAAAATCACCAGTGCTTCCCCTCAGATTTACAGCAAGTACACTTGTATTGCAGAGTGGATTTGCCTTTAATAAACCCCAAAATACCTAATAATTTGGGGTGTACACAACAAAGTGCTAGAGAGCAATTTGCCTAATGGGGACACTAGTTAAATTGACCTGTGTGTCCCCAAGGAAAGACATTGGTAGGGTTTTAACCTCACTTCCTGTTTAGCTATGTGACAGGAAGTAAAGCCAATTTTCAGAAAATGGACACAAAGCCCAACCTAAAAAAGACAAGCAGGGGTTCTAACTCTCACTTGGTTTCCCTCAAATGCCCACAATTAGAATAGGATTGTCTTGAGCTAGATTTTAGCTCAGTGCTCTAAATCAGTGATTCTTAACCATGTCCTTAAGTACCCCCCAACGGGCCATGTTTGCAAGTTTACTTTCATCTTGCACAGGTGCTTTAAATCACAGTCAATGGCTTCGTATTTTGGATAGCTCTTTAGCTAAGATAAATTCCCAAAACATGTCCTGTCGGGGGTACTTGAGGACTGAGGCTGAGAACCACTGCGCTAAAATGAAAAAGTGAATACTTACCGTTATTTAATTTTCCTTTCCTGGTGCCTATCCATGGCAGCATACACACAATCGATGCATATGCTACCATGAAGGCACCAGGAAAGTAGCTTTTAGACAAATCACACCTTTTTTGGTTTTGCCATGCCAATCAGCCTAGTTAAGCTGCAGCTGGGAAATCTGTTGCATGGAAATTGTTTGGGGGGGAGTGTAAAATGCATTACTTGGATTGAGCATGCATCTGCAAAACAAATTTTTAACATAAAACATAAAAATTGGCTACAAATTTTATTGTTCAACAAAAGGACTTGGAAAAGAGCAAGGAAAGCAAAAAAACACATGCATGTTAATTTGAGACACTAACAGTATATGGTTTTGAGGTCTGACCTTTTGCAGAGGAAATTAACAGGAATTAAAAGGACTGCGCCCACAAACGGACAGTCTCTTAAGGATTTAAACATTTAGCAGTCACAACAGATTGAGGAAGATTTTGCAAAATAATGCAGGACAGACAATTAAATCAAAATGAAACTAACAACCTACAAACAACACAGATTGACATCAAAAATATTTCAGTGAAAAATATCCCTCTCCCCCCCAAAAAAACAAACAAAAGTTAAAATATACATGCTCTAAAACAAAATACAAATAGAAAATACATGCGTTACAAACTCTATAAGGACGCCCAAATGTACTTTCTTGACTGACACTCACTAACTGACACACACACACACTTTATACAACATAGGTTTGTGTGCTAATGAGGCAATTGAAAACACATGCACAGTCCATGAAACACACAAAATACAAGTTCACCCAGTGTCGAAACATTACTTCAAAATGGGTACACCTCTTACATCTGGGTACACAAATGCATTTCACACACCAAAAGCTACAGCAAAAAAACAAAGTCCCTGAGCATGCCCAGAACAACCCAAATGCAGCTAGCACAAAATAAGCCACCCCCTGTCCAAAATTAAGCACATCATCCAGCATGCTACAAAATTACAGATGGGACAAACACCCCCCAGTCCGGGGGCAAAGAAAGAGCCTAACATGGGCAAAAGTTATACAACAAATACCATAGCAGTCTATGGGAACTGACTAGTTGATTTTGTAGGTCCCCACTTGGCTGGCTTATATTCTAGTTATTGGCCTTAAAATGAGTATGGGTGCCTTGGTCCCACCCTGAGGGACATAAATCAATGTCACCAATTTGGACAACTCCAAAAATGAAATAAGGAGAAATGGGGGGGAGGGGTTGGGCTTACTCTGTCTGTAAAGTGGTGTATCTGTAGCATGTATCCAAAATGCTCCTTCAAAGATGTACGCCTTTAGAGAAAACTTACAAATCTACATTGCAGCTGCAAGATTTTAACCCAAAACAAAAAATAGCTGCCCCCCCTCCCAATACATACAAGGCCATTTGGGTTTGTTAAGGGCTTAAAATGAGAATCCCCACGTGAAAAATATCACCCCAAACTAAAAAAAATATGGTGCCCCTCCCACACACTAACAAACCCCTAGCCAAACACACAGCAAGCCAGCCCATGAAAGGGGGGTGGATGCTTGGGGGCAGGAGGGGCTCGGGCACCCCAAAAGTCAAGAACCTTGTTCCCATATTCAGGGGGACAAGGGCCTCTTCCACTCAACAAAGCTATGTTGAGTGCATGTGGCCTTGTATGGTTCAGGAGGGGGTTGGGCTCTTCTTGCCCCTTTTCTAGCTGGCCCTGTTGTATGTTCTAAAAAGAATGTGGTTTGGATTGGTGAAGGCAGCTCACAGCCTTTTGAGAATAGAGTTGAGTGTGGAGTTCCCCTTTAAAAACAAGAGTTAGCCCATGGAAATCCAAGGGTTTATATGGGGGAGACAAGAGCGTTGGAGAATGGAGTGTGGAGTTCCCCTTTAAAAGCAAAAGCTAGCCCAAGGAAATCATATGCATTAGAGGGGGAAGGTTAAATGCCCTTTTAGGAGGAGCTAGAGGAGTGAGAGTCATTTTAAATAATTTTAACAAGGTGCATGTCACATGTTGCCAACGTAATATGCTAAGATGACCTGTGTGCAAATCTCCTTAAAAAAATACATAAAGGTGAACCAGCGTAAAAAAAAAAAATCAAGTTTAGAGGTGCGCCCGTTAAACCCATGCAATTACATGTATGTTGCTTAACATTTACTAAGATTTAGGCTGCGCAGTGAACAAACGCATGTGAACGAGCACAACAGTCGCTTGCGCATGCGCACTGCTTACATTGATCTCACGCAGTTCTAAGTGTACTTGCAGGCACAGCAGGCTTTCTCTGAAAAAGTTACTTTCTCATTCTATTTTGGGAATATTTGTTACCTGGACAGTTGTTACTAAACTTCCTCACATCACCCCATAATATTGGCACCTCCATCTTCTGTCAACATTGATTTGGAGATGCCATGTGCCATGTCCATAGTGGCACACAGATTGCATTCCCCCGTGCGCTGAGATCGCTATAGTAAAAGGGGGATTCGTGCTCCGTTCCCGGCGCACCGTTTCGTAAATATGAAAATGTGCATCGCACATCGCTGTGCGCCTCTACTGATGGCGCACTGCTTTCGTAAATCACCCCCTAGGTTTCTTAACCCTTAACCTCCCTGGTAGTATTCCCGAGTCTGGGTGAGATTTCAGTACCAAAAGCGGTAACCCCGAGCCAGACTCTGGATCGCATCGCTGTATCCAGGCAAAGTAACTTACCTTGTCCCCTGGATCCTGCGATGTCTCCCCGCTGTGTCTGCGAGCTGTCATCTTGCTCGATTCACAGTGCCAAGTGCTGAGCTCCATTACCTGCGAGCGTTGACGGGGACAGAGGTCAGCGCCAAATTCAAAAAATTAAAAACACACAATACATACAGTACACTGTATTCTTACAGATTACAGTACTGTATAAAATAATTTCACATCCCCTTTGGCCCTAGTGGTTTGTCCAGTGCCCTGCATGCACTTTTATATTATACATACAGTTCCTTCTGCCTGGAAACTGGAGATTGTCCATAGCAACCAAAAAGTGTCCCTTTACGTCAAAAATGGTTTTAGACCAGCAAGAAAACAGCGATAATAAATTAGAATCACTTGCAGAATTGAGTGATAGTGATTTGTGGGGAAATTCGTCATCAAACACTGAAAGTAATGACAGTGACAATTCTGCAACTGAGCAAATTTCACTGTTTTTGATTTGATTACATTATTAAATAATTGTTATTATTATTATTATATTATTATTTGTTATAATTATTTATAGTTATTTATTATATTATAATTTATGATTTTGTGTTTCAAACTTTATCATACCCGAGATGTCTACTAGACTCTTGTTTGGACAGATTTAAGTGTATTATTCCTAAGAATTACAGGCCTGCAATATAAAACGCCAAATTTCCATGCAAAATAATTGTATTGCTTTCAGCACCTAAAATCTGAAATAATCATAACGCCAGGGAGGTTAATTGGATCAGTCTCATAGTGCCCAAAAACATCAGACCACAGTCTCCCAATACTGCAGTTTGCCAGCTGAATCAGGACACAATTTCTTGTCCGAGTGATCCAAGATGCTGCTAGTCAGTCACTTTAAAATGGATCTAGTCATCAGAAAGGTGAGCTCTTGTGCTAATTTTTTAACTTTGATACTTTTTATTTTGTTGGCCTGAAAAAGATATTTCTGTAATTTTTCTGACACTCTGTGGGGTTGATTTCCGAAAACAGGAGAGTGCTTCTAACTTCAGCTTGTTCAATTAAGCTTTGACAATAAAACCCTGGAAACTGGTTGGCTTCTATGCAGAGCTGCACCAGATTTTGCACTCGCCAGTATTAGTAAATTAACCCCTGTGACACTTGTTCTGCATCTATGTCCTAAAACTATTGAGCCAGACACAGCCTGGCATCTAGCATTATATGAATAAGTCATGAATAAGATCAGCAATAGCAGCCTGATAGTTCTCATGACAGATGTCCTTTAGACCCCTTTTCACACTGAGGCGCCCCGGCGTCTATTTTTAGCGGCGCTTTACCGTCGTTTTAGCAGCGATATTCGGTCGCTAGTGGGGCAGTTTTAACCCCCGCTAGTGGCCGAAAAGGGGTTAAATCCGCCCGCAAAATGCCACTGCAGCGACGTTTTGCCGGCGGTATAGCAGCGCTGCCCCATTGCTTTCAATGGGCAGGGGCGCTTTAGGAGCGGTGAGTTCACTGCTCCTAATGCACTCCAAAGAAGGGCTTTTTCTGACGCCCTGCCAGCACACCGCCCCAGTGTGAAAGCCCGTGGAGTGAATGAAGCCACTGTTTCAGGGCGCTTTGCAGGCGTTATTTTTAATGCTATAGCGCCTGCAAAGCACCTCAGTGTGAAAGGGGTCTTAAAGAAGCGGTAAATGCAGCAGGTGACAACACTTCAAATAATCAATTTTAATACTTATTTTTCCTCAAAAAAAAAAAACAATCAGAACACCACTGAACAAATTAAGCCTTGTTCTATCTTCTTCTTTACCCAAAAATGCCAGTCCAATTCCACCCTTTTTTTGGATAGCATGGGGAAATATTAAAAACATTGTTGGCTTTATAGTGCTCTCTCTTAATTGGGGAGGTTGGAATAGGGCACCTAGACTTGCTGAATAGTTAAAGTGATTGTAAAGTCTCATTTAAAAAAAAAAGAAACAAACAAAAAAAAACAAACATGTTATACTTGCCTCCTCTGTGCAGTTGGTTTTACACAGAGCAGCCCGGATCCTGTTCTTCTCGGGTCCCTCTTCACTGCTCCTGGCCCCTCCCTCCTGCTGAGTGCCCCCACAGCAAGAAGCTTGCTATGGGGGCACCCAAGCCGAGTCACAGCTCCATGTGTCCAGACATGGAGCCCTGGTTCCGCTCCCTCTCTTTTCTAATTGGCTAACTGACTTTGATTGACAGCCGCGGGAGTCAATGGCACCGATGCTGTGTCTCAGCCAATCAGGAGGAGAGTCCCGGACAGCTAAGACACTTGTGGACATCGCTGGAGAGAGATGGGGCTCAGGTAAGTAATTAGGGGGTGCTGGGGAGGCTGCTACACACAGAAGGTTTTTTATCTTAATTGACAGAATGCAAATAAAAAATATACAGTGCCTTGCGAAAGTATTCGGCCCCCTTGAACTTTTCAACCTTTTGCCACATTTCAGGCTTCAAACATAAAGATATCAAATTTTTATTTTTTGTGAAGAATCACCAACAAGTGGGACACAATTGTGAAGTGGAACAAAATCTATTGGATTGTTGAAACTTTTTTAACTAATAAAAAAATGAAAAGTGGGGCGTGCAAAATTATTCGGCCCCCTTGCGATAATACTTTGTAGAGCCACCTTTTGCTGCGATTACAGCTGCAAGTCGCTTGGGGTATGTCTCTATCAGTTTTGCACATCGAGAGACTGAAATTCTTGCCCATTCTTCCTTGCAAAACAGCTCGAGCTCAGTGAGGTTGGATGGAGAGCGTTTGTGAACAGCAGTTTTCAGCTCTTTCCACAGATTCTCGATTGGATTCAGGTCTGGACTTTGACTTGGCCATTCTAACACCTGGATACGTTTATTTGTGAACCATTCCTTTGTAGATTTTGCTGTATGTTTGGGATCATTGTCTTGTTGGAAGATAAATCTCCGTCCCAGTTTCAGGTCTTTTGCAGACTCCAACAGGTTTTCATCCAGAATGGTCCTGTATTTGGCTGCATCCATCTTCCCCTCAATTTTAACCATCTTCCCTGTCCCTGCTGAAGAAAAGCAGGCCCAAACCATGATGCTGCCACCACCATGTTTGATAGTGGGGATGGTGTGTTGAGTGTGATGAGCTGTGTTGCTTTTACGCCAAACATATTGTTTTGCATTGTGGCCAAAAATTTCGATTTTGGTTTCATTGGACCAGAGCACCTTCTTCCACATGTTTGGTGTGTCTCCCAGGTGGCTTGTGGCAAAGTTTAGACGAGACTTTTTATGGATATCTTTGAGAAATGGCTTTCTTCTTGCCACTCTTCCATAAAGGCCAGATTTGTGCAGTGTACGACTGATTGTTGTCCTATGGACAGACTCTCCCACCTCAGCTGTAGTTCTCTGCAGTTCATCCAGAGTGATCATGGGCCTCTTGGCTGCATCTCTGATCAGTCTTCTCCTTGTCTGATCTGAAAGTTTAGAGGGACAGCCAGGTCTTGGTAGATTTGCAGTGGTCTGATACTCCTTCCATTTCAAAATGATCGCTTGCACAGTGCTCCTTGGGATGTTTAAAGCTTGGGAAATCTTTTTGTATCCAAATCCGGCTTTAAACTTCTCCACAACAGTATTACGGACCTGCCTGGTGTGTTCCTTGGTCTTCATGATGCTCTCTGTGCTTTCAACGGAACCCTGAGACTATCACAGAGCAGGTGCATTTATACAGAGACTTGATTACACACAGGTGGATTCTATTTATCACCATCAGTCATTTAGGACAACATTGGATCATTCAGAGATCCTCGCTGAACTTCTGGAGTGAGTTTCCTGCACTGAAAGTAAAGGGGCCGAATAATTTTGCACGCACCACTTTTCAGTTTTTTATTTGCTAAAAAAGTTTAAAATATCCAATAGATTTCGTTCCACTTCACAATTGTGTCCCACTTGTTGGTGATTCTTCACAAAAAATTAAAATTTTATATCTTTATGTTTGAAGCCTGAAATGTGGCAAAAGGTTGAAAAGTTCAAGGGGGCCGAATACTTTTGCAAGGCACTGTATATTCTGCCTTTACAACTCCTTTAAGTTACCACACTGTCCCTCTGCCTTTCCAATAGCCTTTGTTTGAAATCAGTTCCTCAGTTGAACCCCTGGACACCATAGACTTCAAAAGAATGTCCATCAACAGCCAGTCAAGCCTGTTAAAAGGCTTTCTATTGAGGTTTATAGTTTCCAGTCCTGCATGTGTCAGTGGTGCAGCAGAGTACTGGGAAGATATGAAGAAAGGTTCTGCAGTACCAGGCAGGCAGCACAGCCAAGATCTCCGGGAAGCTTCATTTTATGTAAGTATAATAAAACATGAGTGTACCGTGTTATAGTATATTACATCCTTAATCACAATGGTAGGCAGCTTTTAAAAAGTGCACTTTTTTCTAAAGCTATACATAGCCTGTGCAGAAAACAGTACTGTGGAAGGGACTCAGCAGGCCTACCCACTACAGGCTGCCTGCAGAAAACTACAGGAGGGTGACAAAGACAAGGCAAGTCACCCTGCACAAGGAGAGAGTGCAGCAGTCATTGGTCTTTATTACAGAAAGCTCCTGTACAAATGCACAAGATTCAAATAAGAATACACATGCTTCTTGTATTTACGCAATGTATGCTTAACCCAGAGTTCAGCATTAATATATTTGTAGGTCTTACAGTTCCATATGTATCTACAACTGTTCTTAATTATTCTTCTGCATGCCGGAGTTTAAAATATGTGTGTGTGTGATGGTCTCCAAATTCTAGCTGCACTGAAAACACATGAGGCATTGAAAGCAAAATATGGTTGCAAAAGTTTACTGCAAAATCACCCCTACACATACTGATAACAATCCACAATCACATCTGTAGAATTTGTTTCACTGTGCCAGAGAAGTGTTATCTCCAACATGTAATTTGTATACACTATTAGGGGGTCAAAAAAGGTCATAATGTCTTTTCAGAGTTTGGTTTAAACTGCAGCCTGTTTAGTCACTTCATAGTTTTTCAATATTTTAGAGATACTCTTGGGGGCTAATAAGTAGTAATTTTACAGGCACAAGAATAGCTTCACAGCAGAGGTAAATGATATTCTTAGAGATTCATTTCTGCTAAGAGATGTTTATTATTTGCAAACAGCTTTCTAATGTCAGCACTTATCTCCCAGCATGGAACTATATTAAATGTATGGAAAATTGAACAGCAGTATTATTCATAGAGATGTACATTTTGCTGAAAATAAACGTATCCTATCACCAGGCTCTTTTTCTGTGGTTTTCTTCTTAAGATATACACATTGTCTGTTAGTTTCCAATAAACTGTTCTTCTTTCATTGCATACAAAAGATGCATTAAAGCAAATTCAAATACAGAAAAATAAATTCTTACAGGAAGTTTTTTTATATTAACCCCTTGCCCCGTGTACACAAATATGTAGCCTCACTGAAGTGGGTCTTCTTCTGGAAGGCTGCATATATGCGTACTTGGATTTATGTTGGGAGCGCACTACACTGCACACTCCCACTACAGAGATCAAGCTCTCTCTGAGGCCCCCCTATGTCCCATACAAATCATTGGGAACCAGGAGGTCTGGTTCCCAACCACCTGATTGCCGTGATAGCCTCTGATTGGCTATTACAGTGATCAATCACTGTAGAGCCAATCCTTGGTTTTTTTTCTCCTCTGAATGGAGAAAGATACATTTCCTGGAATTCATAAAGACTGGCAGAGATATATTATGCAAAAGTGGTGCAGAATTACCCAAATATACAGTGGGGAAGGAAAGTATTCAGACCCCCTTATATTTTTCACTCTTTGTTATATTTCAGCCATTTGCTAAAATTATTTAAGTTCATTTTTTTTCCTCATTAATGCACACACAGCACCCCATATTAACAGAAAAACACAGAATTGTTGACATTTTTGCAGATTTATTAAAAAAGAAAAACTGAAATATCACATGGTCCTAAGTATTCAGACCATTTGCCCAGTATTTAGTAGAAGCACCCTTTTGATCTAATACAGCCATGAGTCTTTTTGGGAAAGATGCAACAAGTTTTTCACACCTGAATTTGGGGATCCTCTGCCATTCCTCTTTGCAGATCCTCTCCAGTTCTGTCAGGTTGGATGGTAATTGTTGGTGAACAGCCATTTTTAGGTCTCTCCAGATATGCTCAATTGGATTTAAGTCAGGGCTCTGGCTGGGCCATTCAAGAACAGTCACGGAGTTGTTGTGAAGCCACTCCTTCGTTATTTTAGCTGTGTGCTTAGGGTCATTGTCTTGTTGGAAGGTAAACCTTCGCCCCAGTCTGAGGTCCTGAGCACTTTTGGAGAAGATTTTCGTCCAGGATATCCTTGTACTTGGCCGCATTCATCTTTCCCTCGATTGCAACCAGTCGTCCTGTACCTGCAGCTGAAAAACACCCCCACAGCATGATGCTGCCACCACCATGCTTCACTGTTGGGACTCTATTGGACAGGTGATGAGCAGTGCCTGGTTTTCTCCACACATACAGCTTAGAATTAAGGCCACAAAGTTCTATCTTGGTCACATCAGACCAGAGAATCTTATTTCTCACCATCTTGGAGTCCTTCAGGTGTTTTTTAGCAAACTCCAATACTTTCCGTCCCCACTGTATGTACCTGTCAAAATCTTGTACATGAATTTGGCACATGCTGCACCACTTTTAGAATGCATGCAAGACACTTTTTAAAAATCTGTCTGCACCATTTTCTCCCGTACGCCAAAAGAGAGTTGGTTTTCATAACATAGGAACTGTTGGTATTTACTTTGAATTTGGTACATTCAATGCAACACAATGTAAAAGTGGCTCAGCGTCTAAATGCTAGCTTGGTCAAATTGCTAGCATGGCAACTTCTGCCTTTTCAGCTGGTAGACTCTGCCCCCTTTCGTGAATTTGTGGACTGTGCTGTACCTCAGTGGCAGGTTCCAAAACACCATTTATTTTCACAGAAGGCCATTCTGGCTCTCTACCAGCATGTGGAAGGCAATATTTTGGCCTCTTTGGACAGGGCGGTCAGCAGTAAGGTGCATATTACCGCTGACTCGTGGTCCAGCAGGCATGGGCAGGGGCGTTACCTTTCCTTCACGATGCACTGGTTAACTGCTGGCAGCTGGGAAGGATGCAGAGCAGGGTTCAGTGTTGTTGGAGCTTGTTCTGCCACCATGCCTCCAAAATTCTAGTGGTGATTCTGCCACAGCTCTCTCCTCCACCCCCTCCTCTTCTTCTTCCTCTATGGTCGCTTCTGCGGATTTGTCCTCTGAACCAGCGGTGCTCTGTAAGCTTTCAAGGGGCTATGCAAGCAGTCAGGCTAAAAGATGCCATGCGGTGCTTGAGTTGGTCTGCCTAGGGGACAGGAACCACACTGGGGCAGAGATTCTATCAGTGGTGGTTGACGCCATGCCAGTTTCAGCCAGGAATGGTTGTATGCGACGACGGCACCAAGCTTCTCTCCGCCCCCCGACAGGGACACTTGACCCATGTTCCATGTTTGGCACACGTCCTGAATTTTGTGGAGCAGCGGTTCTTGAGCAGGTACCCAGGCTTACAGGATCTCCTGAGGCAGGCCAGAAAAGTCTGTGGTCATTTCCGCCGGTCATACAATGCCAGTGCTCGGCTGGCTGACATTAAAAGGGAACGCAACCTGCACACCAACCACCTCCTTTGTGACATGCCCACCAGGTGGAACTCAACGTTGGCAATGCTCCAGTGGCTGCACACACAGCAGAGGGCCATCAATGAGTACCTGTGTGAGTATGGCACTAGGACAGGGTCAGGGAAGCTTGGCTTCTTTTCGCTATGCCAGTGGCTACTGATCAAGGATGCGTGCATTGTCCTGTCACCATTTGAGGAGGCAACAAGGATGGTGAACAGCAACAATGCATTTATCAGTGATCCTGTCCCTCTAGTCTTCCTGTTGGAGCACACGTTTCGTGGAATCATGGACAGGGCACCTGAGGCAGAACAGCGGGAGGAAGAGGAGGACTTTCTTACCTTTCTTACCATGATTGTGTCAGCATGGGTGTAGAGGATAACACTCAGCAGCAGTCTTCAAGGGGTGGTTTTCAGTCCCCAGAAACCCAAGGAGTTGTGCGTGGCTGGGAGGAGGTAGTTACAGATCATCTGATCCTTAGTGACCTAGAGGACTCAGAATTGAATGCCTCTGCAAACTTATGCTGCATGGCCTCCCTGATTCTGCAAACCCGGCGAAAGGACCCTAGGATTTGTGGTATCAAGGAGAGGGATCATTACTGGCTTCTTGATCCATGTTACAAGGGTAAGGTTGCAGAACTCATCCTGCCTTCGCAGAGGGAGCAAAGGATGAAACATCTTCAGGAGGCCTTGAAGAAAGGTTTGTGCAATGCATTTCCAAACCCTAGGAGGTTACAATTTCCTGGTGCTGGACAACGTGTTGCTGAGGCTTCGTTCAGTCAGAGGAAGAGCGGTGGAGAAGGTGGCTGGCTGACTAATGCCTTTAAACAATTTTTCAGTCCTCAGCACCAAGGTCTGATCAGTTCAAGCAACCATCGCCAGAGTCTGCATTACATGGTGCAGGAATATCTAGGTGCAAGAGCAGACCTTTCCAACAGAGCATCCACTGGGTTTTGAGGATGGACCACTGACCAGAACTAGCTCAATATGCAGTTGAGCTACTGGCCTGTCCTGCATCCAGAGTGCTTTCTGAACACACATTCAGTGCTGCTGGACGGATCAAAGAGTGCGCCTGTCCACAGACTCCGTTGATAGGCTCACAGTCATAAAACTGAATCAGTCTTGGATCAGCAGCTATCAAGCACCTGATGTGTATGTAACTGATTGAATTTGCTATGGATGTGGGATCCCTTGAAGACTGCTTATGCTGACTATCCTATTCCTCCTCAATCTTGATGATGCTAGCTTCCAACAATATTTTTGGTTGAGGGCACCACCACCCAAAGCCCAATTTTCCTGCCCCTGTTTAACAGGGGCATGTAATTACAATCTTTGATATAATATTTCAATGCAGGGCCCGTTCCTGCACTCAACAAGAGTAACTGTGTGGGCTCTGTGAGGGCTTTCAGTGTTGTGGTACCACAACCACTAAAAGGCCAAATTTTTCTGCCCCTGTTTAACAGGGACATGTAATTACAATTCTTGATATAATATTTCACAGCAAGTCCCGTTTCTGCGCCCACCAAGAGTAACTGTGAGGGCTTACAGTGTTCTGGTACCAACACCACCACCACCAAAGGCCCAATTTTTCCACCCCTGTTCAACAGGGGCATGTCATTACAATTTTTGATATAGTATTTCACAGCGGGGCCCGTTCCTGGGCCACCAAGAGTAACTATGAGGGCTTACAGTGTTCTGGTAACACCAACACCTAAGGCCCAATTTTCTGCAGATTATATAGGGCAGGCCATGTAGTATATATACTGTTGTTCATAGTATATAGTGCCTGGGGGACCCCCACGCCATTTTTTTTTAATTTGGGTGCGGGGTTCCCCTTAATATCTATACCAGACCCAAAGGGCCTGGTAATGGACTGGGGGGGAACCCATGCCGTTTTTTTCAATGATCTTCATCTATATTGCTGGGACTTGACAATACATTACAGCCGCAAGTAGTTTTAAATGATATTTTTTCCTTTAGAAATGTCATTTTGCTGTGGTATTGTTCTAAACACGGGAAAATGCGCTACTTTACAGGCATACTAAGGACACCCCTCAAGCACGATATTTAAAGGAATATTTCATTTTTATTGTTTCACTTTAAGCGTTATTAAAATCACTGCTCCCGAAAAAAACGGCTGTTTTTAAAACTTTTTTCTGCATTGATACATGTCCTCCAGGAGCAGGACCCGGGTCCCCAAACACTTTTTATAGCAATAACTTGCATATAAGCCTTTAAAATTAGCACTTTTGATTTTTTATGTTCGTGTCCCATAGACTAACGGTGTTCGCGTGTTCAAACTAATTTTTTGCCTGTTCGCATGTTCTGCTGCAAACCGAATCGGGGGGGTGTTCAGCTCATCCTTAATTAACGCCAGAAAAGTGGTTCAACAGCTTAGTTGAATTCCCCCCATTGTATCTTTCTCTCCTTGGTAGAGGTGAAAAATGTAAACAAACAAAAGTTTGTGGAAAAAAAATAATAAGGAAGAAATATCTAGAACACATCAAACACAAGGCCCAGGGGCTGAATCTAGCCCTCCAGCCCAATTCATGTGGCCCTCGCACCTCTCCTGCAGCTCATTGTTGCCCCCACCTTGTATCAGTAGTCAGCAGCAGAGAGGAGGCATGAACTTCTCCACCAGATCCTGTACTTCTCCATGCAGCCTCAGAGAGGCTTGTATCTGACCCCCACCCCCTTTCCCGTCTCAGTGGTTGATAGCAGAGAGGCGAACAGAACTTTTTCTACAGATCCTGTGCCTATCTGTGCAGCCAAAGCAACCCCTCCTCTCCACATTCCCTGGTCTCAGCATTCAGCAGACTCCAGCCCTCCTTTGATCCTCCTCCAGACTCTGCACTTTCTGCTTCCCAGATCAACCTTAAGCTTCTTCCTGTCAGCAGCAAAAGGTAAGGGGCGTGCACTGTGATGTAAGAGAGGGCAGGGGACTCTTGATTTCTAATGGTGGGGTTCTCTTGGCATCTTAAGTGAGGGGGGGTGCTCTGGACATCTGTTCTTACAGATACAACCGGCCTATTGATGGCAACCTTATGGTTGCTATCAAAGGGTAATGGATATGGATGGATATGGATCATGCTGATGCAGCCCGCAATGAAATTGATTTGACATCCCTGATCTAGAACAAGGTTTGAGCTAGGTCAGTGTCAGGGTTAGAGCTTGGGTCAAAGGTCAAGGTCAGAGCCAAAGTCAAGGTCAAGGGTCAGTGTATTTTAGGTAGGATTAAAGAAAAACTTTTTTAAAAGAGTATCAGTGTCAGTATCATTGTGTTTTAGGTAGGTTAAAAATAAACAAAATGCGCACCATTGTTTCTGGGCTCTACTATCGTTACAAAGAACAAAGAATATACACATATATTGTGCAATCATCAAATGCGGGGGAATTTATTTCTGGTTGTTCTTTGGTTGTAGCCAATAGTAGTAGGAAGAAGAAAACAACTACATTTAATAATATATATATATATATATATATATATATATATATATATATATATATATATATATATATATATATATTACTATTTTTGAGCCAGTTTTCTTTTGATAATAATAAAAAAATAAAAAATAGATAGGAGATATCCATTACCATTTACCACCAAAAGAAAACCCAATTAGTGCTGAAAAACATGGTATAATTAACCTGGATACACAAAGTAGTTGCGATGCCATGTACAGACATGTCAAAATTGCAAAATTGTGTTCAGGTGTTAAGATTTGTTTTATCCTTCTTCATGAAGGGGTTAAGAATGGTCCGTTCTCTTCCTTACCTACATATACACATTATATAAAATAGGTTACCATTGAATCTTGGAGGCATATATTTATAAAACTGTGAATGTGACAATTACCAAACATTCATGGCAGATGTCTTCCTGGTGCATGTTTTAAATGACAGTGATTGACACCCCAGCAGTGAATTTTAAGTGAATATTACATTCACTGCTTTATAAATATGCTCCACTCTGACAATAACCATTTTAATGGTATAATGATGATTTGCGTGTGAGAGTTGTCAATCTAAGCAATTATCTCTGGAAACAGACTCATAGTGAGGGCTCAGTAGCACCAGATTTCTGTTATTGTATACAAGGAACCTAATTGATGATTTTCCACTGCAGATTATGTGACATCAATAAAGGAGTAAAATATTTATGATTTATGTCTATATGAACTACAGTAAGTGGTGGTATAATATCTATATTGTTTTAAAATGAACCAGAACATTTCATTTGGCAAAATTAACTTTATGCACCAGCATCCTTTGAAAGTCTTTAAACATACTAAGCAAGCATTACCTTGCAAATACTAAACTAATGTGATATTCTGAAAACTACTAATAGCATGGCATAATAATAGAATGGAGCATATGGAGCGTATATGATTGCAAAAACTCAAAATATGCTAAAACGTTTGATTTGCCAACTGTTTTTTGCACCCCCTTCCATTTACCTCAGTGGACAAGTGAGTCGTAGAATCACATTATCAGACCAAGAGGTCTTGGATGAGGTGAGACCCAAGTAACACTGGGTGGAGTGTCCTGTTTTCATGTATGGAGCAGTGTGAATTTCTGGGCACAAGACACTCCTCTAGGTGTCAGTTTTAGTTCTGAACTCTATTTAAGCAGCTAAATATACAAAGGCATAGTAACCAAGATGTTGAAAAAAATATACCAGTCTATGTACCAGTCTATGTAGTATTTTATACACCGTACAGTCTATCTTTTAGTAAAATTCCAGGCAAAATAAATAGATAAATACATATATTGAGGACCTTTTTAATCTATCAATGAATATCTTAATTATGTATTAATATTAATTTTAATATTAATATTAATTTGTGATTCAAACTCCTTTGTCAGACAGCATATCAAAACCCTTGACCTGAACTGCACTAAAATATAACTTAGTTAAGGATGCACCCCTGCCTTCTGATAGAACAATGTAGGAGCAGCAGTACAGTGATAAGTCACCATTTTGCTCTTTCCTTCTGTAAGCATGTTCCTGCCAGCACATGTGTAGAAGCCTATTGGCTGCTACAACTCGCTCCTCATCTCTTAGTTTGAAAGCTTTTTTGGTCATACTTCTCCTGTGGATCACAGAAATACAGTTTGTTCTGCACTCCTGTGACTCATTTTCAGCTGACAGCAGGCTAGAGACATCACTCAGCCAATCCAGACTCTGTAAAGATCCCAACTTTACAATCGAGATCCACCCAGATGCCTGGACTGCCACTGAGAGCCTGAGCCAGCTGCTCCCACCACCTCCACAACCTGGTGCAATCAACGGCTCTCTGCTCACTGAAGACCGAGAACTGAGCGATTAGTGGTCTTTGATTGCTCAGTTCTTGGTCTTAGAAACAGCAGAGGACAGATGCAGCCTTGGATCAAGGCTGCATCCACCTAGATGAGTATAGTTTTTTTTATCATAGAACCCTATAAATGCTGTTATCCTAGGGACTTAAAATATATCTAAGGACAAAGTTTTTTTTTTTTTTACTTTTGAATAGAGCTGGAAGTGGCAACAACCCCTGTCAGTTTCTTATGCCATCTGTGACCCACAGGGTGCATCTTCGTTCACTTATTGTCATCAGGATGTAAGAGGAAATCTTCACAAAGTAAAAATAATCCAGTAGACAGTTGTCACTGGAACAAGTGACCCCATTGAAAGATTTCCTCTCAAGTTCTGTTCTGGTGACAGCTCGACCTAGTGAGGACACAGTCAACAAAACAAATCTGAAAAGGTTCCTATATGTTTACTACTCTAATCTAAAACTAAAAAAGTGCAGCTTTCGTATAGATATACTTTAAAGAAATTTTATAGTCACAGCACACACTTTCACTTTATAATGCCAGCATTGTAATAACAATACAAACAATAATTATTTTTTATACAATACAATATAGGCTTGCTCGAAAAAATTCCTTTCATGTTGTGAGTTATGTCTGTCTGCTGGTCATCTCTTTCCACAACTTCCTGGATCCCCTGCATGCTTTGAAGCTTCTTCTCTATTTATTTTCCAACTCTTAGGACTACATATCCCATGATACATGGCTGACTGCAAGCAGGGATTTTTGTATTGGATTTTTGTATTGATGCCACCACCTGAAAATCCTCCACTCAGGACCTCTGTAGCTCATAAGGCAGCTTCTGTGCTCTCTGAGACACACCTGTGCCTACTCACAGGGCATAAAGAATACATGCAAGTAAATGTTTGGGGATCTTCACAAAGTAAGAATACACATTTCAGAATTGTTCAGATTAATAGGAGTAGCCTAGAAATAACTAAAATACAATATAGAAAAGAATATATGATTTTACATTTTGACTATAGATACACTTTAAGGCTAATAACAAAACAAATTTATGTATCCAACTAGGGATGAGCTGAACTGCCCTGGGTTCAGTTCAAGCAGGGTTTGGCAAACTTCAAAGAAATTTGAATGCCGAACATTAACCCAACTGAAATCAATGGGAACTGAATCTTACAAATCAAAATTGCCCATTTTCTGGGGTAATAGGAAAAGTGTTGTTCCATTATTACTTAAATTCTTGAATTCTTGAATATTCTTTATATAAACAGGCTGCCCTTTTTTGTAGGCATCAACACAAGAACTAATTCCTACAGATAAATGAAAATCCCTTTGCTCTTCATAAATATGTCATACAAATACAAATGTCATACAAATATAAATTTGTTCAAAAAAACTGTTCCCCAGATATTTTTGAATACAGCAGATACCTCCTGAACAATAGAGGAAATTCATAAATACATGCTTTTGAGGTCAGTCCTCTACTTGAGATATTTATCATGAAGTAATATTCTACCCTGTTCTAGCACAGTTTTAATCTAAATGTTAGCTTGCCAATTTCCCGTTGTTCTGTTTGCTTGTATGTGTTGTCACTAGTTCACACTGTAAGCAATAAATCATTTAGTCCCAAACCTGACCCATCCAATTAGCCATGGAGGAAAGATAGAGAAAGAGAGGAGGAAAAAGGAACAGTCTGATCTAGGAAAGAAAAATCAAGCAGTTACAGAACTTTTGTGCTGCATTGTGTCCTATAAATCAATAGTTAGACCTTGGGAACGTGGGCATCAGAATCTCCCAGAATTCCATGCTCCACTAGTGTAATGCATTTCTATAGATTGCATACCGTGTGTTGTTAAAAAGTTAAGAAAAAATAATGTGGGAAAGCTTTGCTCCCTAGACCATTTTTGCTTAAAGAGGATTTGAGACAGAAGAGCATTATAGATCATTTTAAAAGCCTTTTTGTGAAGCAGGGAAACATTATTCATGTTTTTCTCTTTATTTCAATGTGTGTGTCTGTGTTTTTCTTTTTCTAATATTATGTTATACTGCCAAAAGGGCTCTATATACCATTTCACAAATTACCTGTCTTTACTAGTAATAAATGAGTTATACATAAACCACTGGCTCCTAAATTTCTACAGCTCCTCCTAGGCACTGGTAATGTGAAAGAGCCCAAAGCTCAGCAAGGCAGGTTGTTTTTAAAGAATCTTCTTGGAAGACAGACATTGGAGGCCCTTTGGTTGGTATTAACATATCTATAGTTCTGAACACTCATGGCCTTCCTGCTATTTGGATTTCAGCCAGTATGTCTGATGTGCCAAGCTGGTATCTTTTTGAAAAAGTGTTTATGCTTTTTATGTTTAAGATCTATTTTTTTTTTTTTTAAGCGACTCGCTTTAAAAAAAGAGAGCTGATAGAAGGTAAAAAGTGCAGGCCCCTAGATATACCTGCACTTACATGCAACAGTTCTTATTCTCATCTGCTATGGTCAAATTCTGGCCATTCTGAGGGGGCAAACCTCCAATACGCATTTGAGATGGAGCTTGCCTCTCTCCTCCTACTTCGTAAACATTTTTATTGAACCCAACCCACCTCAAATACTTCCTGATCCTGTGTCCCAAGAGGTACATTTACTGTACAGGTGCAGTCAACAAAGATATTGAAAACAAAACTCACATACTGTATGTGCCAAAAGAGCATGACAGGTTTATTTATTGGAGACTCCATTGGAGTGTGAGGCAGGCCACGATTGAGGAAAGCTGAGAAAATAACATGGAGTACACCAAGGCTTGATAACCATATGCCAGCAGACTAATCCCCAAGCGCTATTTTACTTACTGATGAATAACCATATACATCTCATGAGTATGTGGCTTCAGCAATTCTCCCTAAACAGGCGGTACCCTAGTTACAAACATCCGACTAGCAAACGACTCCTTCTTACAAAAAGAGGGAGACAACAGGAAGTGAGAGGAAATCTACCTCTAGGAAGGGAAATTCACTCCTGTAAGAGTTATCATGGGAAAAAGGTGCTTTATCACCAAGGCTTGTTTCCACAACAACCCAAAATTTTCAAAATCCAATTGTCATTGGGACAGAAAGTGAGGTGAAATCTTCTGAACAGGGGCACAGACAGCAAAACAAATGTTACAGGGGTGTTAACCCTTCCCTATGTTATCCAAAAATCCTAAAAATCGTTTTTTGGGCTGGCGCTACACTTAAAAAAATGTACCTGTTCCGACTTACAAACAGATTCAACTTAAGAACAAACCTACAGACCCCATCTTGTTTGTAACCAGGGGACCGCCTGTATGCTGTAGCTAAGTATTCTCCTCTTGCATATTGCCATATATATATATGGCATATATATATTGTCATCTAGGGCTTTATGTTTTTTCTTTAATCTATGCACTTTATAGTCTACTTTTTTTACTAGATCTATAATAATTGCTTATTGTATAGGGAAAAAGGGTAGCACTTTCTACATGAATATGAAAATATTTTTTGTCTATGATATGTATGTGGGGTTGTTCTAAGCATTCAGTCAAAGTCATCAATATATTAGCACACTCATTCAAGGGGTACATTGATTCTATTATTTATATATTGGTTTAAATACGTTGATTTATAAAAATCTATATGTATGAATTTATTAATGCACTAATCACTTTATATGGTCTTTGCTGCCATGGTATACATTTACAACTGATCCAGATCTGATGCTATATACCCCAAGGGGAATACAATATCCCCTTACATGGATTTGCTAGTGTCCCCAATACACATGTATTAACATATAAACGCACACTACTAAAAAAGGGAAATTGGGGCTGAACTCTATGGTTAGGTGTTTTTTATTAGGTATTTGTTTATTGATCCCCCAATTCTTTGTCTGGCTTCTGAACAAACCAGTAACAGTTCTGGTGGTAATTTCACCCTGGTCGTGGAGGCTCCTTCTCTAGTGCAGCTCTGCAAATCCCTACCTCTGCAAGTGGGCCCACATCTCCTGTAACATGCAGAGATGCTTCATCTGAGTCTTGACCTGAGCCTTAAAGCTATTATAAACAGGTTTTAGCTCTTTTTATACTGGTCAAGATACAGTAGGTGCTGTATCCCCCAGTGGTTCAATTTCTTATGGTGGTGTTGAAGGCCAAACCTCTCCATAAAAACCTATTTCTTCAGTGGAACTTGTCAACAGTTTTCAAAATACATGCCACCTGACCCTTTATTCCAGTTGAGAAAGGAGCACTTTGGAACTTCAAATGGCCTTATTGGTGGCCATCACTTCAGCCAGATGGGTATCTGAACGTTATGCTCTTAGGTGTTCATCTCCTTACATAACATTCCATCCAAATAGGGTAATCCTATGATCTTTTATGTGTTTTTTGCCTAATGTGGCCTTCTCTTATCATCTCAATCAGGAGTGGACCTTTCCCTCCTTTAAAGCTCAGTCAGATCCATAACAAATGCATGATCTAGATGTAGCCAGGCCATAACTACAAGCAACAGAGCTATTCGTGCTCATATAAAGAACCTGTGGCTGTATTGGCTGGGTTAGAACCCCCACAAGTAATTACAGCGTCAACAAGAACAGCATCTGTGGGAACATCAATGTAAACCATTTGTAGCCAATTGTTCTTCTTATGAGACCTACTGTCAGCATTACCAGATTGATACAGCTTTCCATGGCAGCCTGTGTTCAGAAAGTCTAAATTTATTGATTTATTTATGATAAACTTGTTCTCAGGATACCTTCCCTTATAACTAGTTATTTGTTTACCACTTGTAAATTGCCATGTTGTTGCCAGGAAAGTTGAAAGTTCTATCATACCTCATATTTTCCTTTCCTGATGTCAATCCATGGCAGCATACTGGACCCACCCAGTCCATTCTTAGTGTTTTACAGTGAATGGGCTGCTGTGCGGGTTCAAATACTTTTTAGCTAGGTACTAGTCTTATTGGTTGGTAGTGGGCAAGGCTACTACCTACCTGGATTGGCACCAGGATTGGAAAATTAGGAGAGTAAGTATTTTAAAATGTTCAATTTTTTCAAATTGTCTGTTCCTTTATACATATTTATAGGCCTGCCTCATAGGTCAAATGTATTAGTAATTAGTCACTATGCCCCTGGGGAAAAAAATCTTTGAAAGATAAATAATTACTTTTTTTTTCATTACTTGCTGATGGATGCTGTTATCACATAAAAGTAACTTGTTCTGAGACAAACATGAAGGATGGCAATGCCAACTTGTTCTTCTGAAAATGCTTGTTGCCCAGTTGTTATGCCAGTCCAAGAGGTTTAGTAGTATCTTAACTGCTGATCTGCAGATTTCCCTCTAATGATAGACTCCTGTGAGGTGAGAAGAACAAAGGGTGTCTAGGCTATATAGAAGTGCTCTGCTTCTTATAATTAGAAAATATAAAAGGTATATATTTTTTTACTGATTCCTTGTTCCTATTCCTATCCTGTGCTTTCTGAGCAGTAGTCAGTATTTTCTACCATTACATCACAGTATTTATTTAAATGTTTTGATTTATCTTCAGCCCTCTCTGTTTCTTCTTGTCTGTGCTTATTCCCAGCATGTTATCTCCACCTGCATTGGATTTGCATGTGTAGTCTAATTGCTTCATAAGAATTCTTACAATTGTATCATCTTTTATTCCAGTGAATTTAAGAAGATGTTTGTGCAGACATTATAATTACGAAAAAAGATGAACTAGTCAAGATTTATAATTCTTTCTTTGTGTAAACCAGTAAATACTAGGCTTACGGCATTGTTGTTAGCATCAATGTGATACTTCCAAATCCCTCTTGCCTACACAGTCCATGTACATGAATTCAAGTAACAAGAGAAAATTAGCCTCATATAGTATTACTGCTGAGAACTAACTATCTGTACTGCCTCACAACCACAAAACCACTCAGATCAGATTCAAACTTCCTTGAAAGATGACATTGGAAGCTCTGGAGGTTTCAATTTATTTGGTGGCTATGGGGCCAAAAAAACATTGACCAAGGGAAACTGCAATAAAATGATAGCTGATATGAAATGTAAGGCTTATGGTGCCTAATTACTTAGAAGAAGATTCAACCAATTTAGTAATTTACAGGTTGATTGGGAACAGTCACATGTATGTAGACGCTACACTACTATGCAAGGCAACCCTTGATCTAGCTTTCTCATTGGGAGAGTCAATCTGTCAGGTGGGAATTTTAATAATCAGGATTGTTTCCCTGTGACAAGGTCAGAACTGTCTGCTATGTATACCCTTAAGGTGACAAACCATGCACATTTGCCAAGTGTGAAAAAGTATTTCATCATGGACCCATTACACATGACTTGGTGGCCAAATAGTTTTTTTAGTTCTAGGCAGCTTGTAAATCAGTGATGCCAACCTTAAAGCAGAACTCCACCCAACAGAGAAAGCACTGCTTGTTTGCTTCCTCCTCCCTTCCGAGGCCAAATCTGGCACCCTTTGGGGGGAGGGGGAGTGGATACCTGTCAAAACCAGGTATCTTCTCCCACTTCCAGGTAAGATCGCTGCAATCTTTGTGTGGTGATCTACAAAATTTCTGCCCCCTCCTCCTTCCCCCCTTCTGCTTTCTGGGAGACACACAGGTCCCAGAAGACAGCAGGACCATTCAGAAAGTGCAGCGTGACTCATGCATGTGCAGTAGGAAACAGGCTGTGAAGCCGCTAGGCTTCACTTCCTGTTTCCCTTAGTGAGGATGCCGGCGCCTGCACCCGGAGCCGATGGACGTTCTTGGGGTGCTGACATCAAGGGATGCCTGGACAGGTAGGTGTCCTTATATTAAAAGTCAGCAGCTACAGTATCTGTAGCTGCTGACTTTTATTTATTTTTTGTACAGGCTGGAACTCCTCTTTAAATCCTAAATTTTTTAACACATTTGTTTAACCATATGACAGTCAACACATAACATCCTTTACAAAAGACAAAAAAGAACCTCAAGATACACTATATTACAGAAAGTATTGAGATGTCTGCCTTTACACACACATGAACTTTAATGGCACCCCAGTCTAATGCCCCGTACACACGGTGGGATTTTCCGATGGAAAATGTCCGATCGGAGGGTGTTGTCGGAAATTCCGACCGTGTGTGGGCTCCATCAGACATTTTCCATCGGATTTTCCGACACACAAAGTTGGAGAGCAGGAGATAAAATTTTCCGACAACAAAATCCGTTGTCGGAAATTCCGATCGTGTGTACACAAATCCGACGGACAAAGTGCCACGCATGCTCAGAATAAATAAAGAGATGAAAGCTATTGGCCACTGCCCCGTTTATAGTCCCGACGTACGTGTTTTACGTCACCGCGTTCAGAATGATCGGATTTTCCGACAACTTTGTGCGACCGTGTGTAGACAAAACAAGTTTGAGCCAACATTCGTCTGAAAAAATCCTAGGATTTTGTTGTCGGAATGTCCGAACAAAGGTGTCCGTTTATGAAGCAGTGATTAGCGGTGATCCCGAGGATCGCCGCTGATCACAGTCCATAAACAGTTTATGAAGCAGTGATAATCGGGGGAGAACATGTTTGAACTTGTTCTCCCGCCGATTATCTCTACACACGGAGAATCCTCATAGATGACACAGTAACGGCCAGTTTATGAAGCGGTGATCTCACCGCTTCACTGGCGATCTGAGTCAGAATTCACCCTCCCAGGTTCACCAGCTCAGAGGTGGTGAATCGGGGAGTGAAGAGGAAATCTGGGGGGATCTGAGGGGGAAGGAGGAAGTTTTTTAACTTCCTTATGCCTCGTTCAGACCCCCCAACACTGTAAGCATGTCCCCCTGTCATATTTATGTGTATACATATATATACATATATATACATATAATGTGTATATGTATATATATATCATGTGTGTGTATATACATGTATATATAATGTGTGTGTGTGTATACATATGTGTATAATGTAGGGGGACTCTTTATTTTACTAACATTAATCCACGCCGTTGAGCGGTGATAATTTATCACTGCTTAATAAACTGACATCTGGTACTGTAATCTCGTAAAGTCTCACGAGATTCCAGTATCAGGGGCCATTCTCCACTGTTTGAAGCATTTGTAGATCGCTTCACTCCTCCAAAGGTGAAGCGATCTACACCGCTTCATAAACAGGCACACAGAGGAGAAAAATCTTCACTGTGAATGCCGGAGAATGAAGCAGTGAATAGATTTCACTGCTTCATAAACGGACACCACTGTCCGACCCTGTGTACGGGGCATTAGTCTGTAGGGTTCAATACTGAGTTGGCCCACCCTTTGCAGCTATAACAGCTTCAAATCTTCTGTGAAGGCTGTCTATAGGTTTAGGAGTGTGTCTATAGGAATGTTTAACCATTCTTCCAGAAGCGCATTTGTGAGGTCAGGCAATGAAGTTGGACGAGAAAGCCTGGCTTGCAGTCTCCGCACTAATTCATCCTAAAGGTGTTCTATCGGGTTGAGGTTAGGACTCTGTGCAGACCAGTCAAATTCATCCACCTCAAACTCATGGGTGCTGTCAGGGCTGGGATCAGCCCTTCCTTCTCTAAGCTGGCCGCTCAGCTGTTGGCTAATTGCCAGCTCCTATCTCTCCACAGTGACTCAGCTGTTGATGATATCCTGCTCATAAGTCCTGCCTACTTAAGCCCAGATGATCTCTGCCTTCACCTTGGTCACATCTCTAGAGACTCTGCCCTGTGTTCCTTTTAAAGACTTGCTTGGCTGACATTCCTTCTGGCTCCAGATCCTGCTTGCTGTTCTACTACGCTCATCTCTGGCTCCCTGAAGTTTTGGCTTGTCTGACCGTTGCAGTTCCAGAACTCTTGCTTTTGTTTTGACTACGTTTACTCTGTTTACCTTTTTTATTATTATTAAACAAGTGTGATTTAACTGTACTTCTGTCTCAGTCTGATTCCTGGTTTCTGACAGTAGGCGATGGCCATGAATTCAGAAGATACAGTCAATCCACTTGTCGGTAATATTTTTTCCAGATTGGATGAGCAGGATCACCACATGGATCAGTTTGCCATGGCGTTACAAATGCTCCTGAGTCGCACGGCTCACCTGGAATCTCCCACTGTGGCTGCTCTGATATAACCTGTGTTGCAGGCCATCCCTGCTGCAGCTCCAGTCTTGGTGCAGGCACTTGCCTCGAGTATTACCTCTATAAGGAGGTATGCCTGGTTTCGCTCCGCTTCCCCAGAGATTTAGGGGCGATCCAGTCCAATGCAGAGGGTTTCTCAACCAGGTTGAGATATACTTTGAGATGCTGCCCCAGGCATTTCCCACGAACAGAAGCAAAGTAGGTTTTGTGATATCTTTGCTTTCTTAGAGAGCCCTGGCCTGGGCAAACCCTCTATGGGAGATGCAAAAACCTGTTGTCTTGAGATACCCTGAGTTTGTGGCTTCTTTTAAAAGGGTATTTGAGGCACGCTCGGCTTCTGCTGCCAAGTGCCTCATGTCCATCAGAGTACGAGAACTATTGCCAACTACGCAATTGAATTTTGTACTCTGGCAGCAGAGGTTGCTTGGAACAATGAGGCCCTCGTGGCTGCTTTTCCTCATGATCTCTTGGTTACCATCAAGAATGAGATAGCAGCCTGAGATATACCCACTGAGCTGGAGAAGTTGATCACGTTTGCCATCCTCATTGACTCCAGAGTCAGAGAAAGACTTCCTTTTAAGGAGCGCTTACGGAAGCCTCCTGTATATTTTTCTCCAAACTTTGCAGTCCCACCCTTGCCTCCCTCACCTCCCATGCCTCCTGGTATCGATTCGGTCTGTGAAGATGAACCCATGCACTTGGGCTTCACGTGTCTCTCTGTGGATGAGAGAACCCTTAGGAGGAGGGAGAGATTGTGCCTTTATTGTGGCCAGGCAGGTCACTTTTTGAATTCTTGTCCTACCCGTCCAGGGAACGCCTGAACCTTGAGGTCCTGTCACAGACAGACCTTAGGTTGTGTTGTTTCATCCCCAGTTATCCAGAAGGATAAGCCCCTGGTTTTGGTCACCCTTTCTTGGGCTGAGTCATTCGTCGAGATACAGGCTCTAATCGACTCTGGGGCTGCAGGCCTGTTCATTAATGCTGCCTTTGTATCGAAGCACTCGATTCCACTGCAGCTGCGTGACACTCCACTTGCCATTAAGGCTCTTGACAGGAGACAGCCTGCCCATGTGACTCATGTTCCATAGTCCATGGCCGTAGGGGTTATTCACTATGAGATAATCCAATTCCAAGTTATTTCCTCACCTAAGTTTCCGTGGGTATTGGTTATCCTTGGTTACAGAGGCACAACCCTCTTTTGATTGGCTCTGTGCTGAGGTTCTCTCCTGGTCGCCACAATGCAGTAAGATGTGCTTCCAGAAGGTAGCCAAGGTCCTGTGCCCCTCTTCACTCTCCTCCCTGCCAGAGGAGTACTGCGTTTTTAGCGATGTCTTTGACAAAGGTCAAGCCAGTAGTTTGCCACCACACCGGTCGTATGATTGCACAATCGACCTTCAACCTGGTGCTATACCCCCTCGTGTTTACCCTTTGTCGGTCTTGGAGGATAAGGCCACGGAGGAGTATGTTGCAGGCGCACTCTCAAGGTTTCATCCGCAAATCCTCATCTCCTGCTGGTGCTGATTTCTTCTTTGTGAAGAAGAGTGGTGAACTGAGATCTTGCAGTGATTATAGGGGTCTCAATCGTCTCACGATTAGGAATGCCTATCTGATTCTGTTGATTATGGAGTTATTTGACCGCCTCAAGGGACCAACGGTTTTCACAAAGCTTGATTTGAGAGGGGCATATAATTTTATGAGAATTAAGGAGGGCGACGAGTGGAAAACCATGTTCAATACCAGAGCAGGCCATTATGAATGCCTCGTAATGTCTTTTGACCTTTGTAACGCCCCAGAAGTTTTCCAGGAATTTAATAACGATGTCCTCCGAGATTTGTTACATTTATGTGTGGTGGTTTATCCTCATATTTTCAAAGTCCCTGGAGAGCCACCATACAGTTGTCTGTTGTGTGCTTCAGAAACTAAGAGAGAACAATCTCTATAGTAAACTGGAGAAGTGTGAATTCCATGCGAACAGGTTAAATTCCTGGGTTATGTAATTTCCACTGTTGGTTTTTTGATGGACTCAGAGAAACTTTCAGCAGTCCTACAGTGTCCCCAACCCATGGGTTTATGTCCTCTGCAGCATTTTCTTGGCTATGCCAGCTATTATCGGAATTTTATTCGTAACGTCTCATCTCTGGTCAAGCCCTTGACTGATATGACCAGAAAGGACAGTAACCCAGAGTTGGTCTCCGGAGTCCATTAAGACCTTTGAGTTGGCACATCCTGATCCTACGTTACCTTTTATCCTTGAGGTTGATGCTTCTGAGACTGGAGTTGGCACTCTTCTGTCTCAATGTCCTACCTCTGAGGGTGCTATGCATCCTTGTGGCTACTTTTCCAAGAAATTGTCACCTGCCGAGTGCAATTACGAGATTGGTGACAGAGAGCTGTTAGCGATCATTTTTGCCCTGAAAGGATGGATACATCTCCTCGAAGGTACCACTGTGCCAGTTCTCATTCTTACTGACCATAAGAATCTCACATTCTTGTCTGAGACTAAACGCCTCTCTCCCAGAAGGGTGCAATGGGCTCTTTTCTTGTCTAGTTTCAACTACATTGTCTCATTCATACTAAGAACTAAGGGCTGACGCTTTGTCACGACAATTTTCCTCCACTTCCAAGATGGTCTCAGTTCTCCTATGGATGACAAAATTCTTGCTGCTCAGGTCTATGCTCCTCCTGAGAAACCTTGTGACCGCTGCTTTGTCCCAGAGAGTCTCCATACTGCTGTGCTCCAGACTTCCCTTTCTTCCAAGGCTGCTGGCCACCCTGGGAAGAATCAACTCTTTTGGGCCATTTCCCAACAATTCTGGTGGCCTAATATTTGTGCTGATGTAACAGCCTTCGTACCTGCCTGTTCCATGTGTGCTCAGAGTAAGATTCCACAACACCTTCCAGTGGGCCTCCTACAACCCATACCCAATGGAGAAAGGCCCTGGACCCACCTGTCTATGGATTTCATTGTGGAGTTACCCAACTCCCAGGGCAACACAGTTATCCTTATGGTGGTTGACCAGTTCTCAAAAATGTCCCATTGTATTCCACTTAAGAAGTTGCCCACTTCTAAGGAACTGGCTTCCATTTTTGCTCGGGAGATCTTTTGCTTACATGGGTGATTATTGGGCGTTATTAAATTCCAAGGTGATTGTCTCAGACAGGGGTAGTTAGTTTGTGTCTCGGTTCTGGTGAGCCTTTTGTGCACAGTTGGGAATTCACCTTGCTTTCTCCTCTGCGTATCATCTGCAGTCTAATGAGGCTGCATAACGAGCCAATCAGTCATTGGAGCAATTCCTACGTTTCTATAATTTTGACCATAACAACTGGTCAGACCTCTTACCATGGGTGGAGTTTGTTCACAATAGTGCCTTGAATTTTGCTTCCCGATTGTCCCCGTTTATGGCGAACTATGGTTTCCGTGTTGCCTGACTCGTTTGTTCCACAAAGTATTCCTGTGTTAGAGGAGCATCTCCGCGTTCTTCGTTCCACTTGGGCACAAGTCCAGGAGGCTTTGTGACATGCTAATGATAGGCACAGACTCCATGCTGACCGCAGACGTCTGCCTGCACCTTCCTACCAGGTTTGGGACAGGGTCTGGCTGTCATCACGCAACCTCCGACTTTGTGTGCCCTCTCTGAAGTTCTCACCTTGGTTTATTGGGCCTTTCCGTATTCTTCGCAGGATCAACCCAGTGGCTTATGCATTAGACCTTCCTTCTAATATGCGTATCTCGAATGTATGTCATGTCTCCTTATTAAAACATCGCCCTTACCCTGTACTGGTTGAGAACTATGAGGAGTATGAAGTACAGTCCATTGTTGACTCCCGTAGGTTCCGTGGGCGCATACAGTACCTGGTGCATTGAAAGGGTACGGTCCGGAGGAATGCTCTTGGGTCTCATCCTCGGACGTACATGCCCCTGTCCTCCTCCGTGATTTCCATAGATGTTTTCCCCTCAAGCCTGGTGGTCCTCCGAGGGAGAGGGGTCATTCAGGATGGGGTACTGTCAGGGCTGGGCTCAGCCCTTCCTTCTCTAAGCTGGCCGCTCAGCTTTCGGCTAATTGCCAGCTACTATCTCTCCACAGTTACTCACCTGTTGATGATATCCTGCTTGTCAGTCCTGCCTACTAAAGCCGTCCAGACCAGATGATCTCTGCTTCGCCTTGGTCACATCTCTAGAGATGCTCTCCTGTGTTCCTGTTAATGACTTGCTTGGCTGACTTTCCTTCTGGCTTCAGATCCTGCTTGCTGTTCTACTACGCTCATCTCTGGCTCCCTGACGTTTTGGCTTGTCTGACTATCCGTTTTGGTTCCTGAACTCTGGCTATGTTTTGACTACGTTTACTTGGTTTACCTTTTTTTATTATTATTAAACAAGTTTGATTTAACTGTACTTCTGTCTCAGTCTGATTCATGGTTTCTGACTGGTGCATGTGTAAATGGTTTTCAACATTTTTTTACCAATAAATATCTTTAAAGTGTGGCGTGCATTTGTATTCAGCCCCCCCCCCCCCCCCCCCAGTCAATACTTTTTAGAACTACCTTTCTCTGCAGTTACAGCTGCAAGTCTTTTTGGGGATGTCTCTACCAGCTTTTCACATATAGAAAGTGAAATTTTTGCCCATTCTTCTTTGCAAAATAGCTCAAGCTCTGTCAGATTGGATAGAGAGTGTCTGAATATGCTTTGATCTAAACCATTCCATTGTAGCTCTGGCTGTATGTTTAGGGTCGTTGTCCTGCTGAAAGGTGAACCTTCGCCCCAGTCTCAAGTCTTTTGCAGACTTTAACAGGTTTCTCTTATAAGATTGCCCTGTATTTGGCTCCATCCATCTTCCCATCAACTCTGACCAGCTTCCCTGTCCCTGCTGAAGAAAAGCATTCCCACAACATGATGCTGTCATCACCATGTTTCACGGTGGGGATGGTGTGTTCAGGGTGATGTGCAGTGTTAGGTTTTCACCACACATAGCGTTTTGCTTTTAGGCCAAAAAGTTAAATTTTGGTCTCATCTGACTAGAGCACCTTGTTCCACATGTTTGCTATGTCCCCCTCATGGCTTCTTGCAAACTACAAATGGGACTTCTAATGGCTTTCTTTCAGCAATGGCTTTCTTCTTGCCACTTCTCCATAAAGGCCAGATTTGTGGAGTGCACAACTAATAGTTGTCCTGTGGACAGATTCTCCCACCTGAGCTGTGGATCTCTGTGGTTCTTCCAGAGTTACCATGGGCCACTTGGCTGCTTCTCTGATTAATGCTCTCCCTGCCCGGCCTGTCGGTTTCGGGTGGACGGCTATGTCTTGGTATGTTTGCAGTTGTGCCATACTATTTTGGGATGATGGATTGAACAATGCTCCATGAGATGTTCAAACCTTGGGATATTTTTGTATAATCTAACCCTGCTGTAAACCTCTCCACAACTTTATCCCTGACATGTCTGGTGTGTTCCTTGGCCTTCATGATACTGTTTGTTCACTAAGGTTCTCTAACAAACCTCTGATGGCTTCACAAAACAGCTGTATTTACACTGATATTAAATTACATACATGTGGACTCTATTTACTAATTAGGTGACTACTGAAGCCAATTGGTTCCACTAGATTTTAGTTAGGGGTATCAGAGTAAAGGGGGCTGAAAACAAATGCATACCACACTTTTCAAATATTTATTGGTAAAATATGTTGAAAACCATTTATCATTTTCTTTCCACTTCACAATTATATGCCACTTGGTGTTGGTCTATCACATAAAATCTCAATAAAAGACATTTACATTTTTGGTTGTAACATGACAAAATATGGAAAGTTTCAAGGGGTATGAATACTTTTACAAGGCACTGTATATTACAACCGTTTATATTAATTTGAAGTTCAATTTAGTAGCATTAGTTTTCTCTCTTTATGTTAGTAAAAAGTAAATCTTTTCAGAACAGGGACATGGACTAGAGAAATGGATGCACCAGACAATCAATTTGCCAATAAATATCAATGTATTTTATTTAAAAAAAAAAAAAACTATTTCAGGTAAACTCTCTAAACAAAAGATTAATTGAACAATACAGAACAGCTGTGGAGCTGTACAAACATTGCTACTTATGTTGCATATTTATTTGCAACTTCTTTAGTTGTAATGTTTTTTGTTATTATATATTACTTTATTAAAAGGAGAATATAAAATGCAGGTTTTGCATTGCTTTAAGCACTTCTACAACACTGTTGCCTTGCTACATGTGACAGATGAATTTATTCTAGACATTAACAGATTTCACAAAAACATGTTTTATCTGATTAATGAACCAGGTTAGTGCTGTCCATTTAAGCCTCTAATAGCGGTCATAAAGAAATGGTTTCCCTTCAATGTTTCTCATGCGTTCACTATAAAATACAAAAAATATAAAAACAGACTTTTTACAATACATGTCCAATAGGTTTTTTGCTTTTAAACATATTCTGTAATGGTAAAAAGTGGCAACGTTTGTTTAAAAAGTCATTCAAAATCCTGCTTATCTCAAATATGCTTTCATTCTAAATAAAGAAAATCAATTACTGAC
>JBBDGP010000508.1:7040000-7386591 GCA_037952835.1 Lithobates septentrionalis
AGTACAGGACAATTTTATGGTCCAGTTTATTGAGGCCCCAACTAGGAATGAAGCTCTGTTGGACCTGGTAATCTCAAACCATGCAGAGCTTATTACTAATGTTCAGATAAAGGAACACCTGGGTAGCAGTGACCATAACATGATTTCATTTGATGTTAGCTGTAAACAAGAAATACATACGGGAAAGATAAAAACACTTAACTTCAAGAGAGCAAATTTCCCAAGGATGAGGGCTGCTCTCGAGGACTTAGACTGGGAGGGAATATTGGCAGCGATAAACACAGAACAGAAATGGGAATTCTTCAAAAACACTGTTTTGGACCTCACTGCAAAGTATATTCCCATGCGCAATAAGTTTAAAAGGCTAAAAATAAAACCTATGTGGCTCACGGTCAAAGTTAGAAAAGCTATAAACAATAAGAAAAGAGCTTTTAAAAAATATAAAAATGAAGGAACACTAGTGTCGTTTAAATGCTACAAAGAATTTAACAGAATATGTAAAAAGGAAATCAAGGGTGCAAAAATTCAAAATGAACGACAGATCGCAAAAAATAGTAGGACAAACCCCAAAAAATTCTTCAAATATATTAATAGTAAAAAGGTCAGGTCTGAGCATGTAGGCCCTTTACAAAATAATCTAGAGTGGGTGACTGGGGACAAGGAGAAGGCCAATTTATTAAATACTTTCTTCAGCTCTGTGTATACAAAAGAGCATGGGGGAGCTCATGTCCATAATGGGGGTGGTATTGACACAGCCCCCAATGATCCACAATGGCTCAAAAGGGATATGGTCCAGAAATATTTAGACAGAATAAAGGTGGATAAAGCACCTGGACCTGATGGCATCCACCCACGGATCCTAAAAGAATTGAGCTCTGTAATTTCAAAGCCATTATACCTAATTATTAGGGACTCATTAATGATGGGAATGGTACCACTGGATTGGCGCAGGGCGAACGTGGTGCCTATATTTAAAAAGGGATCAAAGTCTTTACCAAGTAACTATAGACCTGTTAGTTTAACTTCTATAGTCGGGAAGATACTGGAGCATTTAATAAAAGACCACATAGACGAGTTCTTGCTGGTAAAAAACATTTTAAGCAACAGACAGCATGGGTTCATGAAAGACAAAAGTTGTCAGACAAACCTGATTTCTTTTTATGAAGAGGTAAGTAAAACCTTGGACAGAGGGGTGGCTGTGGACGTGGTATACTTGGATTTTGCAAAAGCGTTCGATACAGTTCCGCACACACGGCTCATGTGTAAGTTAAAGTCTACAGGCTTGGAAATATCAGTTTGTAAATGGATAGAAAACTGGCTAAAAGACAGAATTCAGAGAGTAGTGGTTAATGATTCTTACTCTGAATGGTCTAAGGTTATCAGTGGTGTACCCCAAGGTTCAGTGCTGGGACCCTTACTCTTTAATATCTTTATAAATGATATTGGGTCTGGGATCAAAAGTAACATTTCTGTCTTTGCAGATGACACCAAGCTATGCAGTGGAATAACGTCCTTACAGGATGTCTCCAATTTACAAGCCGACCTCAATGCACTGTCTAATTGGGCGTCTATGTGGCAGATGAGGTTTAATGTTGAGAAATGTAAAGTTATGCACTTGGGGGCTAAGAATATGCATGCATCATACATGCTAGGGGGAGTACAACTGGGAGAATCAGTAGTGGAGAAGGATCTGGGGGTTTTGGTAGATCACAAGCTCAATAATAGCATGCAATGCCAAGCTGCGGTTTCCAAAGCGAGCAAAGTCCTTTCTTGTATTAACCACTTAAGGACCGCCTCACGCCGATGTACATCGGCAAGGCGGCACGGGCAGGCAAAATCACGTACATGCACGTGATTTGCCTCCCGCGGGTGTGAGGGGTCCGATCGGACCCCCCCCGGTGCCCGAGGCGGTCCTGTTATGTTCCCCGGCGATCGGAGGTGAGGGGGAGGCCATCCGTTCGTGGCCCCCCCCTCGCGATCGCCGCCGGCCAATGGGAACATTCCTTTGCTGCTGTATGCTAAACAGCAGCAAAGGAAATGATGTCATCTCTCCTCGGCTCGGTATTTTCCGTTCCGGCGCCGAGGAGAGAAGACTGAAATGTGAGTGCACCAACACTACACACACAGTAGAACATGCCAGGCACACAAAACACCCCGATCCCCCCCCGATCGCCCCCCGATCACCCCCCAATCACCCCCCCCTGTCACAAACTGACACCAAGCAGGTTTTTTTTTTTCTGATTACTGTATTGGTGTCAGTTTGTGACAGTTACAGTGTTAGGGCAGTTAGGGTTAGCCCCCTGTAGGTCTAGGGTACCCCCCTAACCCCCCCTAATAAAGTTTTAACCCCTTGATCACCCCCTGTCACCAGTGTCACTAAGCGATCATTTTTCTGATCGCTGTATTAGTGTCACTGGTGACGCTAGTTAGGGACTTAAATATTTAGGTTCGCCGTCAGCGTTTTATAGCGTCAGGGACCCCCATATACTACCTAATAAATGTTTTAACCCCTTGATTGCCCCCTAGTTAACCCTTTCACCACTGATCACCGTATAAGTGTTACGGTTGACGCTTATTAGTTTGTTTATTTTTTATAGGGTCAGGGCACCCGCCGTTTATTGCCGAATAAAGGTTTAGCCCCCTGATCGCCCGGCGGTGATATGCGTCGCCCCAGGCAGCGTCAGATTAGCGCCAGTACCGCTAACACCCACGCACGCAGCATACGCCTCCCTTAGTGGTATAGTATCTGATCGGATCAATATCTGATCCGATCAGATCTATACTAGCGTCCCCAGCAGTTTAGGGTTCCCAAAAACGCAGTGTTAGCGGGATCAGCCCAGATACCCACTAGCACCTGCGTTTTGCCCCTCCGCCCAGCCCACCCAAGTGCAGTATCGATCGATCACTGTCACTTACAAAACACTAAACGCATAACTGCAGCGTTCGCAGAGTCAGGCCTGATCCCTGCGATCGCTAACATTTTTTTGGTAGTATTTTGGTGAACTGGCAAGCACCAGCCCCAGGCAGCGTCAGGTTAGCGCCAGTACCGCTAACACCCACGCACGCAGCATACACCTCCCTTAGTGGTATAGTATCTGAACGGATCAATATCTGATCTGATCAGATCTATACTAGCGTCCCCAGCAGTTTAGGGTTCCCAAAAACGCAGTGTTAGCGGGATCAGCCCAGATACCTGCTAGCACCTGCATTTTGCCCCTCCTCCCGGCCCAGCTCAGCCCACCCAAATGCAGTATCGTTCGATCACTGTCACTTACAAAACACTTAACGCATAACTGCAGCGTTCGCAGAGTCAGGCCTGATCCCTGCGATCGCTAACAGTTTTTTTGGTAGCTTTTTATTGAACTGGCAAGCACCAGCGGCCTAGTACACCCCGGTCGTAGTCAAACCAGCACTGCAGTAACACTTGGTGACGTGGCGAGTCCCATAAGTGCAGTTCAAGCTGGTGAGGTGGCAAGCACAAGTAGTGTCCCGCTGCCACCAAAAAGACAAACACAGGCCCGTCGTGCCCATAATGCCCTTCCTGCTGCATTCGCCAATCCTAATTGGGAACCCACCACTTCTGCAGCGCCCGTACTTCCCCCATTCACATCCCCAACCAAATGCAGTTGGCTGCATGAGAGGCATTTTCTTTATGTCCTCCCGAGTACCCCTACCCAACGAGCCCCCCCAAAAAAGATGTTGTGTCTGCAGCAAGCGCGTATATAGGCGTGACACCCGCTATTATTGTCCCTCCTGTCCTGACAATCCTGGTCTTTGCATTGGTGAATGTTTTGAACGCTACCATGCACTAGTTGAGTATTAGCGTAGGGTACAGCATTGCACAGACTAGGCACACTTTCACAGGGTCTCCCAAGATGCCATCGCATTTTGAGAGACCCAAACCTGGAACCGGTTACAGTTATAAAAGTTAGTTACAAAAGAAGTGTAAAAAAATATATATATATATATAAAATTAAAAAAAATAGTTGTCGTTTTATTGTTCTCTCTCTCTCTATTCTCTCTATTGTTCTGCTCTTTTTTACTGTATTCTATTCTGCAATGTTTTATTGTTATTATGTTTTATCATGTTTGCTTTTCAGGTATGCAATTTTTTTATACTTTACCGTTTACTGTGCTTTATTGTTAACTTTATTGTTAACTTATTGTTTTTTTGTCTTCAGGTACGCCATTCACGACTTTGAGTGGTTATACCAGAATGATGCCTGCAGGTTTAGGTATCATCTTGGTATCATTCTTTTCAGCCAGCGGTCGGCTTTCATGTAAAAGCAATCCTAGCGGCTAATTAGCCTCTAGACTTTTACAAGCCGTGGGAGGGAATGCCCCCCCCCCACCTTCTTCCGTGTTTTTCTCTGGCTCTCCTGTCTCAACAGGGAACCTGAGAATGCAGCCGGTGATTCAGCCAGCTGACCATAGAGCTGATCAGAGACCAGAGTGGCTCCAAACATCTCTATGGCCTAAGAAACCGGAAGCTACGAGCATTTTATGACTTAGATTTCGCCGGATGTTGTCACTAAATGATATATTGCTCAAACATGCCATTGGGAATATGTGAAATTACACCCCAAAATACATTCTGCTGCTTCTCCTGAGTACGGGGATACCACATGTGTGAGACTTTTTGGGAGCCTAGCCGCGTACGGGACCCCGAAAACCAAGCACCGCCTTCAGGCTTTCTAAGGGCGTGAATTTTTGATTTCACTCTTCACTGCCTATCACAGTTTCGGAGGCCATGGAATGCCCAGGTGGCACAAAACCCCCCCCAAATGACCCCATTTTGGAAAGTAGACACCTAAAGCTATTTGCTGATAGGTATAGTGAGTATTTTGCAGACCTCACTTTTTGTCACAAAGTTTTGAAAATTGAAAAAAGAAAAAAAAAAATGTTTTTTTCTTGTCTTTCTTCATTTTCAAAAACAAATGAGAGCTGCAAAATACTCACCATGCCTCTCAGCAAATAGCTTGGGGTGTCTAATCTCCAAAATGGGGTCATTTGGGGGGGTTTTGTGCCACCTGGGCATTCCATGGCCTCCGAAACTGTGATAGGCAGTGAAGAGTGAAATCAAAAATTTACACCCTTAGAAATCCTGAAGGCGGTGATTGGTTTTCGGGGCCCCGTACGTGGCTAGGCTCCCAAAAAGTCCCACACATGTGGTATCCCCATACTCAGGAGAAGCAGCTGAATGTATTTTGGGGTGCAATTCCACATAGGCCCATGGCCTGTGTGAGCAATATATCATTTAGTGACAACTTTTTGTAAATTTTTTTTTTTGTCATTATTCAATCACTTGGGACAAAAAAAAATAAATATCCAATGGGTTCAACATGCCTCTCAGCAATTTCCTTGGGGTGTCTACTTTCCAAAATTGGGTCATTTGGGGGGGTTTTGTACTGCCCTGCCATTTTAGCACCTCAAGAAATGACATAGGCAGTCCTAAACTAAAAGCTGTGTAAATTACAGAAAATGTACCCTAGTTTGTAGACGCTATAACTTTTGCGCAAACCAATAAATATATGCTTATTGACATTTTTTTTACCAAAGACATGTGGCCGAATACATTTTGGCCTAAATGTATGACTGTCTTTTTCCGTTTATAGCGCAAAAAATAAAAACCGCAGAGGTGATCAAATACCATCAAAAGAAAGCTCTATTTGTGGGAAGAAAAGGACGCAAATTTTGTTTTGGTACAGCATTGCATGACCGCGCAATTAGCAGTTAAAGCGACGCAGTGCCAAATTGGAAAAAGACCTCTGGTCCTTAGGCAGCATAATGGTCCAGGGCTCAAGTGGTTAAGAGAGGTATGGACTCCAGAGAGAGAGATATCATTTTGCCCCTGTTCAAATCATTAGTAAGACCTCATCTGGAATATGCAGTTCAGTTTTGGGCACCAGTTCTCAAAAAGGATATCGGGGAACTGGAGAAAGTGCAGAGAAGGGCAACCAAACTGATAAGAGGCATGGAGGAGCTCAGCTATGAGGAAAGATTAGAGGAACTGAATTTGTTCACTCTTGAGAAGAGGAGAATAATGGGGGATATGATCAACATGTTCAAATATATAAGGGGTCCATATAGTGAACTTGGTGTTGAGTTATTCTCTTTACGGTCAACACAGAGGACAAGGGGGCACTCTTTACGACTGGAGGAAAAGAGATTTCGTCTCCAAATACGGAAAGGTTTCTTCACAGCAAGAGCTGTGAAAATGTGGAATAGACTCCCTCCAGAGGTGGTTCTGGCCAGCTCAGTAGATTGCTTTAAGAAAGGTCTGGATACTTTCCTAAATGTACATAAAATAACTGGGTACTGACATTTATAGGTAAAGTTGATCCAGGGAAAATCCGATTGCCTCTTGGGGGGATCAGGAAGGAAATGTTTCCCCTGCTGTAGCAAATTGGAGCATGCTCTGCTGGGGTTTTTTGCCTTCCTCTGGATGAACTGTGGGTATAGTATTGGGTATATTGGATTGTACAATTTTTTTTTATTTTTTTTTTAATGGTTGAACTGGATGGACTTGTGTCTTTTTTCAACCTAACTATGTAAATACTGTAGTTGCTGACTTTTCATTTTTTTCACGCAGGCTGGAACTCCACTTTAAGACAGGGTCTCCAAACTTTCTAAAGAAAGGGCCAGTTTACTGTCCTTCAGACTTTCGGGGGCTGGACTGTGCCCAGTGGGAGTAAACAATGCCCAATCTTTAGTATTAGGGGAAGTGATAGGTATCATTGGTAGGAATAGTTCCCCATTTTGTTGCCAGTGGAAGGAATTATGCCCCATCGTTGGCATCAGTGGGCGGAATAATGCCCCATTGCCATTGTTGCTGTCGGTGGCAGGAATTATACACCATTGTTGGGGTCAGTGGCAGGAATGATGTCTCAAGGGCCGAATAAAGGCAAGCAATGGGCCGCATCCAGTCCCAGGGCCATAGTTTGGAGACCACGGGCTTAAGTGGTACCGAAGTCTAAAGGAAGTAATGGCTATGACCAGAATACTCAACTTACACTTCCTCAGATCTCGCAATGCAAACCACCGATGCTTTCTACTTCAGGCACTGAAGTAAGGCAGGCACATGGATACTATTACCCAGAGAGATGAATACTAGATAGTTACACTTTTGGACCTTTGCTACAAAAGCTAAATGGCCATACGATGCTCTCCTATCCAGCTTCTAGCTTCCTAGCTAATAGGACATTTAGCATGGAATCCCAAAACCACACAAGACTAACCCACAGTCATTGAAAGGCTGACCTAAAAAAATATTAATGAGACCTCGACAAACCATAACCTACTGACGCCAATCGCTTATGCCTCAGAAGAAACACAAACACCACCATCATTTTCATAAACACTAGCCAAAGCATTTCTTGACAAAAAGTTTTTTATTGGTGATAAAACCACAGCAGTTCAGCGAGAACCGTCACACTTACAAACATGCAATAACATATGGGCGAACATTTTGTCAGATCTTGAAATCTTGGAGACAAGTGTTTACTCAGGTAGGCGATGACTAGGGATAACTTCAGCTGTAAAAGTCCAACAACAGCAGGGAAACATTTCGCCTATGTGGACATAGTTGCTAGCTGTAAATACGTGTGAAAAAATCGGATTACAGTTGGAGAAGGGATGGTAACCCCTGGTGAGGTTGCAATTAAGATAGTGAATCGAAGGGTAGTAAAGGAGGAATATGAGACCCATAATATGTGGGTCGCTTTTGCAGATACGCTCAACTTGTGTCATCTGTGTTAGCAGAGATCCCGATCTAAGAAATGGCAAGAGAAAATTTTTAACTTGTAGGTAGCGAAATAACTCTGACCTTGGAAGTCCATAGGTTTCACATAGGCTGGAGAATGTGTATATGGCATTAATGTTGACCAAATTGTGTAGCAATTAGATTAGTAGCAGACCAGGCTGTACCAGGGGATTTCCATGCCAGGTAAAATGCAGGTTTTTTGAGAAAGGAGAGTAGGGGAATATGGGTAGATTGTAGATTATGTGTGGCTCTGAATTTGTCCCAGATAGTTAAAGAGTGTTTCGTTGTTATGGGGTTTAGTATGGAAATTCTATCAGCAGGCTGTAGCCATAGCATGTTCGCTATGGAAATGGGATCGCACTTGACTGATTCTACTGCCACCCACACTGGTGTCTCCTTTGTTGCATGATACTTGGGTAAATGTGCAAGTTGTGCTGTGTAATAGTATGTTAAAAAATTTGGAATCCCCAGTTCCCCACTTACTTTGGGAAGATAAAGTGTGGTTTTGGGGATGCAGGGCTTGATATTCCCCCAGATGTAGGATATCACTCTGCGCTGCGTAAGGCAAAAAAATTACTTGGGATGGGGATGGGAAGTACTCTGAAAAGATATAAGAATTTGGGTAATATTGTCAATTTGATGACGTTGACTCATCCATCCAGGATAGGAAGAGAAAGGACCATTGGGACATGAGATTGGTAACCTGCTTCAACAGGGGTAAGAAATTGACAGTAAAGAGATCGGTAATAGAAACTGTAAGTTGCACACCCAAGTATGGAAGTTGATGGGACACCAATGTAAATGGCAAAGAAGTCCTGGCATGTTGGAGTTCCGAGGGAGACAGGGATATGTTAAGCACATGCGATTTTTTGGGGTTAACATGTAGGCCGGAGATTTGGGCAAAGCTCTTTAATAAGGTTAGGTTAGGAGCAGAAGTGTGGGGGTAAAATGAGTATGTCTGCGAACAGGCATACTTTGTGTTGGTATCCACCAAGTTCTATCCCTCTAACATCAGGATCCGATCTGATCAGTTGCGCCAGGGGTTCTACGAGTAAGGCGAACAACAAAGGAGAGAGGGGACATCCCTGTCTGGTGCCTCTCTGAATATCAAACATTGTGGATTTATAGCTGGCGTACTTGATGTTTGCCCGCAGGTTATTATAGAGGGAGAAGACCCATGTTAGGAAATTACTCCCAAAACCTCAGCGTTGGTTGGAGAGTATATTGTAAGTAGGGCCAAGTGACTGAATTAAATGCTTTCCTGATGTCTAGAGATAGAAAGCATGTTGGGATGCGTCTAGTTTTAGCAGCATGTTGTCACCGGCTTGGCGGATAGGGACAAATCCTGTTTGGTCGCGATGGATTAGTTGGCCTATGATGGTATTCAATCGTGTTGCCATGATTTTGGCTAATAGCTTGATGTCGAGATTCAGTAGAGAGATGGGGCGATAGTTTGTCCAGGAGGTATGGTCAGCTCGTAGTTTGGATAACATGGAGATTATGAAAGTTAGCGTCTCGGATCTAAATGAGTGTCCCTTCAGCAGAGAGTTGAAGGCATTCGTTAACATAGGCGTCAGAATAGGTGTGAATCGTCTATAATAAGTCGCCAAAAACCCATCAGGCCCCGGCCTTTTATGTGGTTTCAAAGCATTTATGGCTAATGACACTTCCTCATCTGTGATGGGACACTCAAGAGATTTGCGTTGGGTTTGGGTGAGTGAGGGGAGAGAAATACGGGAGAGGAGGGCATCCACTGCAGTAGAGTCTAAGTCAGGGGATGACAAATAGAACTTGGCGAGGTTAGAACGGAATACTTCTGGTATAAGTGTCAAGTGCTATTTTCAGTCGCATAAATGTCGTGGGACGATGTATAGCTCGCAGTGCTCAAGCCATGGGCATGTCAGGTTTATTTGCTTTGAGATAAGAAACATGTTGTCTTTTACGTAAGTTTATCTGCTGAGCCGGTAAGAAACAGTCGAGCCGAGCCTTATAAAGAAGAAAAAAAATATTGTCAATACGAGAAAAAGCTTTATGAGGGTATTAGTAATGTGTAAATCATTTGCCAACAGGGTTCACTTCACTTTGAACGAGAAAATCTGGATGCCGCACACCAGATAAAGTTGAAAAAACTAATTGAAATAAAATTTAATTTGAGAAAACAAATGAATTAAAAATGACATAAGAGTAAGGAATATATTTATGAAAAAAATATGTGTGAAATATAAATGAAAATAGTATGTGCGTGCTGCATGTGTGATGAAATCTGTGCATGAATAGGTCATTTTAATGTGGTGATGTGCAAATAGTAAAAACGAAAAAGGTAAAGTGAAGACAATTAATGTATGTATACCGTTAAGTGCTAAAAAATAATAATGAGCCATAATGCAATTAACCACAAAGTTGTTATAGAACATATATGTGTATATATGTGGTATAAATTACAAAAGAATATTGAGAAATATGAAAGAATAAGGAAAAAAATGACTAAACAAAAAAACAATGTTGTGGCACATGTGTCAAACAACCAAGATAATTGGATATGGATCGGGATCGGCGTATGTATGGATGTACCGGAGCGATGAGAGTTTAATACCTTACAATATAGCATGAAATGGTATAATGTTGATAATGGTCTAACCATGGGCAAGGTATATATAAGACCGTTCGGTGATAAAGAATAAAAAATAAAAGACAGAAAAGCAAAATAGAAAAAGTCAGTACAGTAAGTAAAAAATGTTTTCTTATATAAAAAATGTGTAGGCAAATAAATGAAACCTCGCCAATGGAAATCACAACGGTACATATCTAGTATTGCTGTGTGTATGCAAAGATGATTGCTGTGTATGCGGGATTCAAACTAAATTTTGAAAATTGAACACTACAACGGGTTCATGATGACTGACTATTTTAGAAGGTTGTAAAACTGAGTTGAATCCATGAAGCCCGATATCTGAAGAACAGTAAATATGAGAGATGTAGCGATGGGTGGTATTCACATAATATCCCATATAAAAGATGTGACCACGTATATAAATGTCAGCAGATGCCGAGACTGCTGAACAACAAACAATGTCTGTTTCTCATACTAGATATAAAGGGCAATGAACAAACTATTCTGTCAGTCAAATGATGATATTGCCCGTAAACAAAACAAATAAATACACAAGCAAAAACATATGAAGACGATATGGATCCAGTCTATAAAGATAATGAAAAATGTATCGTTATAATAATGATCACAATGAAACAAATGATATCGTACTATAAAACTGAATAAACAAATGGATGATAAACACATGGTTACAACATTTAAAAGTTTGTATGCACAGATCTAAACTGCGCTTAATAGAAAAATAAGCTCAGAGCATAAGTATATATCTTCTGAATAAGTGTAAATATATCCAGGGCATAGAAAAGGTTGTGACACCTGTCAGAGGAGGCGATAAGTTCCAATTACTTTGCAAACGTGAAGTATATTGGATATTCTCTTCGAACACGAGAATCCCCCTAGGCCTCAACTTTGAGTGGGATGTTTCCTATTATTATGAGTAATTACTATATTACATTGCTTGGCAATATTTATACTATAATAATAATTTTTACTCATCATCTTTTCACACCTTTCCAGTCATTTTCTATTTTTCTATCATACACCCTCGTCAGATAGTGCCATGACATGGGTTGTTCCACTTATTGTTCCATTTATTGACCACCGCGGTCCATACACATATGTATTTAACCACACATAAGAACAAATTCACATTTTGATTAACTTATATGGTTTGGACGGACTCCTTACAAATCACAATAATAACATATATATAATAACATATAATAACATATAAATAATAACACAATAATTATAGGAGCCCCGACATAATTTTATATTGGTCAGTATACACCTATGAACAACCTTCAAATATTGTTTTATGGTCTTAATTTAGTTTAAAGGCGATATATGTATTCTTCACCTTTTTGTGGACTTCCATATAACATTATCTGTAGAATAGAACTAGATAGTCCAGCATATTTCTATCATCTATTTATATAAATATTTTTCGATATATTTACACTTATTCATAAGATATATACTTATGCTCTGAGCTTATTGTTCTATTAAGCGCAGTTTAGATCTGTGCATACAAACTTTTAAATGTTGTAACCCTGTTTTTTATTATCCATTTGTTTAGTCAGTTTTATAGTACGATATCATTTGTTTCATTGTGATCATTATTATAACGATACATTTTTCATTATCTTTATAGACTGGATCCATATCGTCTTCATATGTTTTTGCTTGTGTATTTAATTGTTTTGTTTACGGGCAATATCATCATTTGACTGACAGAATAGTTTGTCCATTGCCCTTTATATTTAGTATGAGAAACAGACATTGTTTGTTGTTCAGCAGTCTCGGCATCTGCTGACATTTATATACGTGGTCACATCTTTTATATGGGATATTATGTGAATACCACCCATCGCTACATCTCTCATATTTACTGTTCTTCAGATATCGGGCTTCATGGATTCAACTCAGTTTTACAACCTTCCAAAATAGTCAGTCATCATGAACCCGTTGTAGTGTTCAATTTTCAAAATTTAGTTTGAATCCCGCATACACAGCAATCATCTTTGCATACACACAGCAATACCAGATATGTACCATTGTGATTTCCATTGGCGAGGTTTCATTTATTTGCCTACACATTTTTTATATAAGAAAACATTTTTTACTTACTGTTCTGTTCTATTTTGCTTTTCTGTCTTTTATTTTTTATTCTTTATCATCGATTGGTCTTATATATACACCTTGCCCATGGTTAGAACCTTATCAACATTATACCATTTCATGCTATATTGTAAGGTATTAAACTCTCATCGCTCCGGTACATCCATACATATGCCGATCCATATCCAATTATCTTGGTTGTTTGACACATGTGCCACAACATTGTTTTTTTGTTTAGTCATTTTTTTCCTTATTCTTTAATATTTCTCAATATTCTTTTGTAATTTATACCACATATATACACATATATGTTCTATAACAACTTTGTGGTTAATTGCATTATGGCTCATTATTATTTTTTAGCACTTAACGGTATACCTACATTAATTGTCTTCACTTTACCTTTTTCGTTTTTACTATTTGCACATCACCACATTAAATGACCTATTCATGCACAGATTTCATCATACATGCAGCATGCACATACTATTTTCAATTATATTTCACACATATTTTTTTCATAAATACATTCCTTACTCCTATTTCATTTTTCATTCATTTGTTTTCTCAAATTCAATTTTATTTCAATTAGATTTTACTACACTTCATCTTTATTGCACATACGTATTTTTTCACATATGTTTACATATATACTTGTATATTTATTTAAGTTTTTCTTTCTGCTGCTTATATGTCACTCTTATGGGAGTTTTCTTCATTGGATAGCATGCTTATTTGACAGCAGATGCCGAGACCTCATAAAACTGGCTTTCAGCTGGTACCAATTTCATGTACAATTATGTGGTCATGTGGAATTTCTTATAAGCCTTATATATGTCAGTCATTCCAATGTTTTGTCAGCTATGAGTAAGCGCTCATCATGAGTGCGAAACGCGTCAGCTGAGCCTGTACATCCTGCCAGATTGTCCTGTATTTTTTGTGATCCAGTTTTTACAATAAAGACGTTTTTTCAACTTTATCCGGTGTGCGGCATCCAGATTTTCTCGCTCAAAGCTCTGCTCTACCTTGCATTAAGCCAGCACCTGGGACTCTTCATCTCTCAAGGATTCACACCAATTATACACCTGGGTTCAGACCTACCTGAGTGGTGAAACACTTTCTCTGTTTCGATTGCATCTGAGGGTTTGCTTCACGCCATGTATCGAACAAGTTGTACATGGTGAGAAGATGTTGGCAAGTCTGTTTGGCTGGGCTCGTAGAAGGGGCCGAGGGGACTTATTGAGGAATGGGAAAATCACCTGATTAGTCACCACAGAGAACAACTATTCCAAATTTATGTGTGTCTACAACCTTGAAAAGATGCAAGAGAAATGTGGTCGGGCATTTATTTGGAGCGTAGTAAGACACAATTGTGATCGTAGTGTCCGATATATGACCTGTGAGGATCCTTGACTATTGACTCGAGGGTGAAAGGCATCAATTGATGGAAACCAATATCTCGCGCTGTTTGGTTGTGGCTGAGGCTGTATAGCATTGTGGGAAGGAGGCACTGAGGTACTTAGAGGTGTATTTTTCGGTGAAATTAGTTTCTTGTAGACAAATGATGTGAGCTTTTGCAGCTTCAAAAGAGCGTAGGGCTTTGGTATGCTTATGTGGGGTGTTAAAGCCTTGAACATTCAAGGAAAGGATGTTTAAGGGGGCCATAAATGAAGTAGGATTGGTATAGTAGTGGTGTTGATAGATCCCAAGTGAAGAGCCGCGACCACCGGAGAGAAATATAGAGGAGAGGGGGGAAAATAGTTTAAAGAAGCGCATAGAGAACTTGTACAACCCTAAAAAATGTAAACAATGTTGTTAAATCACAGCACAATAGGGTACAGGAGCGTACTAGGGGAGCGGTCCTGAAGAGGCTCTGGGACTACCGTCAGGATCCTGCATAATAAGAGCAGGGAGCTGAGGGCAGTAAATGGGGGAGCAATTAGTTACAATGGGGGAACACCACCAGTAGAGGATAAAACAACAAATGACATACTGTATATACTAGTAGCATGGCATTGTAACTATAAGAGTGCTATCTGGACCCGTCACCGTGTATCAATCGATGAGTGAAGCTAAGGTTCAGTCTTTGCAAAATGGTAATAGGGGAGGGAAAGAAAAAAAAACACAGTTAATGTAGCAGGAGCTGCCTGGGACAGGGCGGTAGAGGCCAGGTGTTTGTGTCACTCGTAACAAGTCACCATGCCCATTACTGCCTATTTTATCTCATCATGTAGGCCTAGCGAACTGTGACTCTGGAACTTAAAGCGGAGTTCCACCCTAAAGTGGAACTTCCGCTCATCGGATTCCTCCCCCCCTCCGGTGTCACAATTGGCACCTTTCAGGGGGGAGGGGGGTGCAGATACCTGTATAATACAGGTATCTGCACCCACTTCCGGGTACAGCTAGCCGCAGCTAGCCGCAGACTCCCCGCCCACCCCCGTTGTGTTGTGGGAAATACACAGTTCCCACAACACAACGGGGACCAGTGAAGACGCGCAGCGCGACTCGCGCATGCGCAGTAGGGAACCGGGCAGTGAAGCGGCAACGCTTCGCTTCCTGATTCCCTCAGTGTGAATGGCGGCGGCAGCACCCGAGGATCGAGGGACGGCTCGGTCTCGGGTGCCGACATCGCTGGACCCCGGGACAGGTAAGTGTCCTTATTTTAAAAGTCAGCAGCTGCAGTATTTGCAGCTGCTGACATCTAATTTTTTTTTTTTTGGTGAAACACCACTTTAATAGCTTCAAAAGTCTCCACTCAGAACCACTGATAAAGTTGCATAGAAGGGGATCAATTGATAAAAGTAGAAATTAATTTTGGAAACTGTCCAGACTAACTCGAACCAGGTAGGCAAAGGGAGCTGGTTACAATGAGGAACTAATGTCCGTTGGAAAAAAAAAAAGGGCAAGGAACCATTGAAGACGGTCTTCATCTTTCAAGGATGGCACCTGTTGGGATGTGATAAAGCTGATTTTCATCACACTGGCAGGATCAGTCAATGGAGTCCTCGGTGGATGCTGCAGGGTTGTCAAAACTACCCAGTTTGTAGAGGTTCCGACGAATGGCATCCTTATCTGTAGCCACCGTTTTTTGTGGAGATCGGAAGGCTGAGCGTCTGCGAGAAGAATCCCTATTGGGGGTCTGGTCCAGGAGGCCTAGATCTTGCAGGGCCGCCTGTAATTCATCTGCTGTGCGGCAGACATATTTGGTCTCCAAGTGAAGCGAACTGAGAAAGGGAACCCCCCAGTGATATGGGATCTGATGACGCTGAAGGATCTGGAGAAGCGGTTTCAGGGTGCTCCTTTTTACCACCGTGCAAAAATCTGGTAAGTGTGTCCCTGAAAGGACAATACATACTTTCCTCTGGCAAGGAGCTGTTCCTTAGTGCGATAATAATCGAGTTTAGCTATTATGTCCCTGGGAGGACTGTTGGTTTTGCGTGGGGCCAGAGCCCTGTGTACCCTGTGCATTTCGAGTCTTAACAGGAATGCCAGGTTGCAATTCCTGAAACAGGGTCATCATAGTAGCTTGCACATCTAGCACAGTCTCAGGTATTCCTCTAATTTGCAGATTAGAGCGGCAATCCCTGTTCTCTCGGTTGTTTACGCGTGACCGTAACACCAAATTTTCTTCCTTGAGGTTATCAAATTCAGCAGTATAGTCCTGTGTATGGTTTTCAAGGTCATCTACTCTCACTTCCAGCTCAACTGTTCAGTGACCTAACTCCCTTATCTCATGGGTCAGTTTGCAACTAATGTGGTCAGAAGTTTGTTTCAGGGCTTTTTGCAGCATCCGTTCAAACTGCTTGAACATGCCAGAGTGGACCATAATCTGTGTGCTGCCTGCATCTGAGTCTGACTCACCATTACTGACCTGGGATGGTGGAGGGTGTAGTGACGGCTTGGCAGAGTGTGGCGTGCTGTGCTGGGAAGAAGGAGCTGGCGCCATCTTGGGGGGCCTGGTCAGGGCGTCCTTAATGTTCCTGGAGCAGATCTTTGTCTTGGAGCCGCCGGGGACCATAGCTGTGTTAGGGCATTCTCTCCCTGCTTAGGTAAGGTAGTGGGTGCCGTTTGTGGAGCCGATGCGTGGCTTTATGATTCGGTGTAGTTCACCCGGGAGCGGAGCTCTAAGCGGGCATGTCCATCTTGCTCAGAGTTCGCGTATGGCCCCTCCCTCCCGCGCGCATGCCCCCCCACCAGCATTAGCTTTTAAGCAAGAAATTAACTTGATTGTCCATCCTCACCTTTACAATTGCCACAAACTCCACCTGAACCTGCTGTCTCAGGGAGTCACTGTTCCTTCCAACTACAAAATTCAACTGTAAAGCATGATATCTGATAAAACATTTTCTAAATATATCTACATTTCAATTAATATTTCTTGGAGGTTCATCCACCACCATCACTTGCTACTACTGAAAAGTATAAATACAAATGCTTTTTCTGGCTGTAGGGTTCTCTTTCAATACAATTTTCACCAAGAAAACAGTGGTTACTCTGACAATAAAGCATGTATCATAGAAAAACATATTGAAAATACCGTATTTATCGGCGTATAACACGCACTTTTTTCCCCTTAAAATCGGGGTAAAATCGCGGGTGCATGTTATACGCCGATCCCCGCTGATTGTGAGTGGAGCGATCACGCCGAGATACACATAGCTGAGTGTACTCGGCTCTTCTCGGCTCCACTCACAGTCACGCCCAGTTCCGCCATTGGACCTGTGTTATGTCCATCATAGGGTGGGACTGGGCGTGACTGTGAGCAGAGCCGAGAGGAGACGAGTACGCTCGGCTATGCGTATCTCGGCTCCGCCCAGTCCCTGCAATCTCGGCAGCGCTCACTCTGCTCCGCCGAGTCCCTCCGCGGCGTCATATTTAAATCTGTGCAAGGCTGCACTGGGGCAAGGCTGCACTGGGGCAAGGCTGCAAGCCCCAAGGCACCTTGTCCCCATGGAGAACACATCCTTGAATTGTCGATTACTATTAGAAATAAAATTAGACTCCAATATGAACTGAAATAAACCACCATCATAAACATAAAAATTAAATGAAAAATAATAATTCCTCCAAATGTCCTCTAAAAGTAAATAAAAGATGTTTCTTCTGTTAACCTTCAGATGAATAAATGCTGAAATCTGTGCTCCACCATGAACTGAAAAGTGCTCCTCCACCACCAGCAAAAATGCTTGCTCACCTTGGATGTGGACATTGTAAATATACAGTTGTGCTCATAAGATTACATACCCTGGCAGAATTTATGATTTCTTGGTCATTTTTCAGAGAATATGAATGATAACACAAAAACATTTCTTTCAGTCATGGTTAGTGTTTAGCTGAAGCCATTTATCATCAATCAACTGTGTTTACTCTTTTTAAATCATAATCACAACAGAAACTACCCAAATGGCCCTGATCAAAAGTTTACATACCCTGGTGATTTTGGCCTGATAACTTGCACACAAGTTGACACAAAGGGGTTTGAATGGTTATTAAAAGGTAATCATCCTCACCTGTGATTTGTTTGCTTGTAATTAATGTGTGTGTATAAAAGGTCAATGAGTTTCTGGACTCCTGACAGACCCTTGCATCTTTCATCCAGTTAAAAAAATCTAATGTAAAGGTGTTGGTGCATAACACATACAAAATAAACAATTTTCAGAAAAAGCATATGGTGATTGAAAAAGCAAATACCCGTATTTATCGGCGTATAACACGCGCCGGCGTATAACACGCGCCGGCGTATAACACGCGCCGGCGTATAACACACACCCCAAGTTTAGGAGGGAAGTTTAAGGAACAAAAACGTACATTTAAATGCCCATCAATGCAGCCTTGTCAGTGTCCATCTGTAGCCTTGTCAGTGTCCATCTGTAGCCTTGTCCATCATTGCAGCCTTGTCAGTGTCAGTGTAGCCTTGTCAGTGTCCATCATTGCAGCCTTGTCAGTGTCAGTGTAGCCTTGTCAGTGTCCATCTGCAGCCTTGTCAGTGTCAGTGTAGCATTGTCAGTGTCCATCTGTAGCTTTGTCCATCATTGCAGCCTTGTCAGTGTAGCCTTGTCAGTATCCATCTGTAGCCTTGTCCATCATTGCAGCCTTGTCAGTGTCCATCTGCAGCCTTGCCCCTGTGTCATTTGCAGACTACTGCCATTTAAAAATGGCGCCGCCACTCTCGGCAGCTTTCGGCCGCTCTCGGCCATTCTCAGCGGCTTTCGCCTGTTCTCGGCGGCTTTCGCCGGCTCACGCGGGACTGCGAGAACCGCAGAGAATGGCCAAAAGTGGCTAAGAGCCGCCGAGAGCTGCCGAAAGCCGCCAAAAGGCTCACAATCAGCGGGGGGATCTGCGTATAACACGCACCCACGATTTCCCCCTGATTTTAAGGGGAAAAAAGTGCGTGTTATACGCCGATAAATACAGTAAATGTATAAAGTTGACAATCCCAACACTATAAATGAAATCTTCTGGTTTGATGTTCTTTCAAATAAAGGCTTCACCACGAGTGCTCATGAGGTAGATGGCAACTCGCCAAAAGGTGTATGACCACTTTTTACAGTAGGTCAAAATGCGCTTAGGTTAAATCGACCAGAGGAATCCTAGGTATGCATCTCTCCCCTGAGTGACCCCCTTCAGATGGCGGCTGAGGATAAGGGAACAGACTCCACCAAGGACACACAAAAAGATCTCTTATGGTGTAGCAAGTTGTAATAATTTTTTTTTTTTAAAGTAACAAAAGATTTTGCACTCACATGTGACTGTGCTATGCCCAGCACTAAGGTATCTACAGCATGTGCGGGTGGATATATCGGAATCACGCCGGCGTGTGGTCCACGCCTCGTTCTGGATATATCAAAAGGATGTCACATAGAGGACCCGGAAGTGACGAGTCCGTGCTTCTACGTACGTTTCATCGCACTGGCGTCATCAGGAAAAGGGAGTCACTCAGAACTGGAGGCTTTTTGCCAAGAGGAATGGGCAGCTTTACCATCTGAGAAGATAAAGAGCCTCATCATTATTATACTAGCACATTTTTCATAAATTACTCTCATTTTTTGGACTCACATTCATTATGTGTTAATCCTTGTTTATTTGATGTGTTTCTGTTCAATATTAACACCCTAATTTCTATCTCTCACCTTATTTATGGTATAGTCACCATACTAGCACATTTTTCACCATGCCAGCATTTTTTTTTTCAGAAATTTCACTTTTTCTTTGTTTGATTCACATTTCACCATGTATGAATCTCTGTTTATTTAATATACTCATGTTTAAGTCACATTTATATCATTTATTTATGCAAATTTGCTTTTAGCAACCTTAGCGCTGCACTTATTTATTCACATTCTGAGTTTGACGCTGACTTGTTATCTCTTTGATACAGAGACAAGGCAGAGCAAAGCAGCTTGGGACATGTAGTCCAAACGGAGGGGATTTGCCCTCTTGCTGAATCATTGGGAACTGCAACTACCGAACAGGCTGCTGGGAGAGCCTATAATGGGAACTGGTTGAGGGCTAGCAGGCTCTCTTGGGACCCCGGCGTGGATCTGATTGCAGGGATTCTGTGACAGTGTGTGCGGCAGTCAAATCAAGGTCTGCATCAGCAGGATTAGCCAGCAGATATTTGGAGGGACATATGCGAGCAGCACTCCTTGGTTGTTTTGCGGCAGCATGGAGGCCGTTCCTATTCCATCCATCCTGCAGTGATATGAGATTCGGGTGAGCCATAGCACGGTGCGGCAGAGGCCCGAGACCATTCCCTGAGCTACATTCCTGAGAGACAGTCATCATCATCTCTTGTTCCAGTGTGGTGAGCGGGCAATAGCCCAACCATATAGACACTGTATATAGACACCATTGTTTCTTGCTTCATCTATCATCCTTAGTGCCAAGGATCTAGGCCAAACATCATAGACACTATATACAGACATCTTTATCTTCTATTGCCGCTGCTACTTGTACTTCTACAGAGAGCAACATCTTTGAGCCCATCATTGTGATCACTGTGATTTCAGCTGCAGTTTGTACAACACAGGAGGACTTGCCTCTTAGTGCATTACAGTCAATTAATTTAGGTTGCTTTGCTCTGCCATTCATGTATGCAATTGTTTTTAAGGGCTAGCTGAAGATCAACTAGATTGCCTCACAGTAATTCTGGATTACCTTATCTTACCTCCCTCCCCATTTCAGGGATCTGTTTCTACTGAGTTCACATGGCTACAATTCACCAAGAACTCTCTGAAAGAGCAGGTTGAATTCCAATATAGTTTTCTTACTCTAAAGGTTCTAATTGGGTATTTACTATGCTGCACCTGTATGTTGAGGAACAGAAGAGAGGGGTCTGACACAAATAATATTCCTCTGCCCTCCTGTAACCTGTTCACATAGACATTATGTACCTTGCTGTGTACATAGATTATAGTTCTCACTGTTGAACATTTGTACTGATACGTGGTTGTAATTTGGATACTGATAATGTTCCTATAAGAAATATCATTCTAAGCTGTAAACGTGTATTGATTTGATTTCCACTTTACTAAGTAAACAAGTTGATTGGTCTCATTACTAGTGTCTAGTAATCTATTTTATTGTTATCATCACTACAAGAGAAAATGTATGAACCCAGGGTGTCAGAGGTGGTGGAGGATTTGCAGGGTCAGGGCAGGGGGGTACTGATTTAACCAGCAACCCTCACGAGGGCAGCGCTACATGTAGATTTGCTAAACAGAATTTCCTTCTTTTAACCACTTCAGCTCCTGAGGATTTTACCCCCTTCCTGACCAGAGCACTTTTTGCGACTCGGCACTGCGTTGTGTTAACTGACAATTGCTCAGTCCTGCGACGTTGTACCCAAACAAAATTGACGTCCTTTTTTTTCCCACAAATAGAGCTTTCTTTTGGTGGTATTTGATCGCCTCTGCAGTTTTTATTTTTTGTGCTATATACAAAAAAAGAGCGACAATTTTGAAAAAAACGCGATATTTTTTACTTTTTGCTTTAATAAATATCCCCCAAAAATATATAAACAATTTTTTTCCTCAGTTTAGGCCGATATGTATTCTACATATTTTTGGTAAAAAAAAAAAAAAAAGCAATAAGCGTATATTGATTGGTTTGCATAAAATTTATAGCGTCTATAAAATAGTTAATAGTTTTATGGCATTTTTATTTTTTATTAGTAATGACGGCAATCTGCGATTTTTATCGGGACTGCGACATTATGGTGGACAGATCGGACACTTTTCACACTATTTTGGGACCATTGTCATTTATACAGCGATCAGTGCTATAAAAAAATGCATTGATTACTGTGTAAATGACACTGACAGTGAAGGGGTTAATCACTAGGGGGCGGTGAAGGGGTTAAGTGTGTCCTAGGGAGTGATTCTAACTGTGAGGGGGCTGGGCTTCAATACACAGGTCAGTGATCACTGCTTTCGATGACAGAGAGCAGTGATCTCTGTCCTGTCACTAGGCAGATTGGGGAAATGCTTTGTTTACAAAAGCATCTCCCCGTTCTTCATCTCCGTGACATGATCGCGGGCCCCAGAGAACATCAAGTCCGAAGGACCCGCGATCACGGAGACCGCGGCAGGAGCGCGCGAGCGACACCGCTTCCGACCGACCGCCGCAGTTATACTGCGACAGGTTGCCTCCCCTGTGTGAGCCATCGTAGCTATACGTCGGCTTGCGGAGTCTGGATAGCAGGCGTGCACGCGCCCATGGCACAATGGGGGTGCCGATGCTTGTGGCCACGATGACCGCCGGCCACGAGCGATCGTGAGCAGGAGACACAGAACAGGGACAAGTGTGTTTAAACACACACTTCCCTGTTCTGTTCTGACAGGAGTGACAGATTGTGGGTACCTATTAGCTGGGAGCCACGATCTGTCACTTCTTCTAGTCAGTCCCCTCCCCCTTCAGTTAGAATCACCTCCCAGGGAACACAGTTAACCCCCAGATCGCCCCCTAGTGGTAACCCCTTCACTGCCAGTGACATTTTTTACAGTAATCAATGCATTTTTATAGCATTGATCGCTGTATTAATGCCAATGGTCCCAAAAATGTGTCAAAATTGTTTGATGTGTCCGCCATAATGTCACAGTAACAATAAAAATCACAGATCGCCGTTATTACTAGTAAAAAACGATAATAAAATTGCTATAAATCTATTTTGTAGACTCTATAACTTTTGCGCAAACTAATCAATGTACGCTTATGGCGATATTTTTTTTTTACCAAAAAATATGTAGAATAAGAAGTAAAAAAAAGGAAAATTTATTGTCAAATACTTACCGTAATTTTCCTTTCCTGATGGACTCCATGGCAGCCTACGTGTGGGTTAACCCCGCCTCCTCTCCAATGCTATAGGACCCCATTCCCATAAATGAGAGCTCACCGCTAGGTACCGTGTTCTATAACTAGCCGACTCTTTGACCGATGGGTGGGGACTCCGTCTGCCATGGAGTCCATCAGGAAAGGAAAATTACGGTAAGTATTTGACAATAAATTTTCCTTTTTCCTGACAGACTCCATGGCAGCCTACGTGTGGGAAATAACTAGCCAACCACACGGGTGGGTATGCTGAACAACACATAATTTAATTTGTCCTACCAACTGATAGGAATTTTCAAACCAAAGTTTACAGAAGACAGTGAAGCTGGCTCTATGCAGAAATGAGACATGAATGTATTAATAGAGGCCTAAGAGGCCGCTTGCAAACGGTGTCTGGAGCCACTTGTCGGGCCGCCGCCCAAGAAGCTGCCATTCCTCTGGTGGAGTGTGCTGTCACCGCCTCTGGAGGAGCCCATCCCTTAGCCCTATATGCTTGCTGGATGGTCTGGACGATCCAAGTTGTAATTATCCTGGTTGAAGCCCTCTCCCCTTCATAGCTGCCTGAGTGCAGTATGAATAAGTGGCTAGAACGTCTAAAGGGAGAAGTAATTTGCAGGTATTCCCTTATAACTTCGCCTATATCCGGAGGATGAGTTACAGTGGACCCCGGGGTCTTGAATGTAAGCAAGACGATTTCTTGGTTCTCATGGAACACTAAAGTCACTTTCGGGTTCGAGCCCATTATAGGGATAAGGACTACCCGATTCAGAAAGAAAAACGTCAGAAAGGGATCTTTATGACCTAGTGACCCAATCTCAGAGACCCTTTTAGCCGAGGTAATGGCTACTAAAAACAAAAGCTACCCTTGTTGAGAAATCCTTAATGGAAAGCGGGAAGGGCCCCGTGGTACTTAGCCCAGGCAGTGCGTCGAGAACAAGGGGAAGGTCCCACTTGGGAAAACTTGGTCTCCTTTGGGGCTTGAGTCTTGGCGCCCCATGGAAGAACTGCCAAATCAGGGGATGAACCTCCAATGAAGTCCCCGAAAAGGCTGACAAGGCTGAGACTTGGACTCTAAGTGAGCTGATGGATAGAGATAAAAACTATGCCGGATTGAAGGAAACTGAGAATATCCTGAACTCCAGGATTTTAGAAGACCTGCTCGTAGAAGAAGCAGACAAATTCGATCCAGACTCTCCTATACACTTTATTGGTACTTATCTTCCTTGAGCCCATGAGGGTAGAAATCACTCTTGCGGCGCACTCGAGATATTCCAGCCTCTCCCCCTCAAGAACCAGACCATCGGTCCCAGTAGTGCCGGACAAGGTTTTTTTTTTTTTTTTTTTTTTTTGGTGTAGGACTGTCCTTTGAGAAAGAAGGTTCGGCCTGAGGGGAGAGTCACTGGATCCCGGAAGCTAAGCTGGAACAGAAGGGAAAACCAAGGCCTGTTCGGCCAATAAGGGGCTACCATCACTGATTCGACTACTTCCGCTTGAAGCCTCCATAAAAGTAGGAGGACAATCGGGAGCGAGGGAAAGGCGTATGCCCCCCTGAACCTCTATTGATCCGTCAGGGCATCTGTTCCGAGTGCTTGACTACAACAGCCCCGAGTAAACCCCCTTTTTTTTTTTTTTTCAGCTTTGGGACTGAATCCCAGCGACAGAATCCATTTGAATGTCTGCACATGAGGAGACCACTCGATGTTGTCTAACTGGGTGCGCCAAAGAAAGTCCGCTTGAGTGTTCCGGACTCTGGGGACGAATACCACCGAGATGCCGGCCAGATTCTACCGGACCCATGACATGATGGGTTCGACTTCTCGAAGAAGTGTGGAACTGCAAGTACCCCCTTGCCTTTTTACCTAGGAGCCTGCTGTGGTGTTATCCATCCCTAATAACACTGACTTTGCTTTCAGGAGATGAGAGAAGGATTGGAGGCACACCAGGCCGTCCGAAGTTCCAGGACATTCGAACCTAGGTTGGGGAGATGTGTCCCACTTGCCCTGAGCAAGGTTCCACCCACAGAGGGCCCCCCCCAGCCGAAACCACTGGCATTGGTTGTGACCATGACCCAAAAAATGGGGCAATGGAGTGGCAATTTAGAAGGTTCTTGCACTGAAGCCACCAAAGGAGACTGCTCCTCATCGTTGCCAGTAAGTGGATAGGTTGACTTTTGTCCCTGACTTCCATTGCTGGAGGATCCCGATTGCAAAAGGGCGTAACTGCTACAAGGCTCATTTGACCATGTGGGTTGCAGAAACCATTGCACCAATAATTTTTAGGCATTGTAATGCTTTCAGACGTGGTGAGTGAGTATAAGGCCTGAGAGATTGTCTCTCAAATAACTGGTATATATATATATATATATATATATATATATACATATATTTTTTTTTTTTTTTTTTTTAAACGGTGTTCTCCACTGTATCGAACTGAGCCCTCCCACGTATATCCGGTGTTGGCCTGGATATAAGTGGCTCTTTCTATGTTTAGGAGCCACCCGAAGTTGAACAAGGTGGAGATCCCCTGTTCCAAAACACAGCTGGTGGATGGTAGGCTGGCTGTCGCTTCGAACTCATACCATGAGTGGCGTGAAGACATCCAAGCAGACCACTAAGCCATTATGCTAAGTACAAGACCTGCGTCCTGTAGACCAGCAGTTGATATTTTTCCTGAGACAGCCCCAAGAGGTCGTCGAGGTAATGATAAAGGCGTACTCCTTTCAGCCTGATGTTGCTATGGCCAAAAGAACTTTGAAAAAGACTCGAGGAGAAGTCATTAGCCCAAAGGGAAGGCAGATGAATTGCAGATATTCTTGTCTGACTTGAAACCGGAAGTATTTCAGAAAACTCCTTCGCCACCAGGACATGTATGTAAGCTTCTTTTAAGTTAATTGAAATCGGCCAGTCGCCTAGCTGTATGGCTTGTTGAATGTGTCTCCAATTTGAATTTCCCATGTCTTATAAATTTGTTTAGGTGAGACAGGTCGATGACCGGATGCCATGCACCGTTTTCTCTTTTGGACTGAAAAAAGAGAAGGGGAGTATACCTCCTGGAACCATTTGTCCCTTGGGACACATATCACTGCTCCTTGGGCTTTCAGCAAATCCACGTAGGACAGTAAGGCCTGCTTCTGTTCTTCCGCATGAGGTAGTAGAGTGGAGACATACCTAGGGGAAGGAATACTGGTGAAGGACCACGCTTGGCCTGACAAAACCGTGTTGACACCCCTAGTGGTCCGAGATCAAGGCCACCCAGACATGCCAGACGAGGATCAGACGGGCCCCCACCCGACCTGCCTGGTGGGAGTGATCTCAAAAAAGATTTGGCCAGATCACATCCGCTGGACGTTTTAACCCTTAGTGAGCTTTCAGGATGATGGCTGCCCACTGCCCCAATTCTTTCTGAGGTCTCAGCCAGGTCTGTCAGAATGAGCTTCTCTCGAGCGTTCCGGGCTGCGCCTTCTGTACTGGCGTTTTTTCCGTTAAAAACAGACACCTATCCTGGAGCCGGAAGCTCATGGCACGGGTTATGGCATCGTCCAACTTGATGCCGAACATCGAGGACCCTTCAAAGGGGATTTTACACTAGGATTGCTTGGACGCCGGGTCAGCAAGTCAAGGATGAAACCCGAGGGCACATTTTGCCGTGAATGAGGGCAACCTAATCCACGCCAGCAGGCGGATTAAATCGATAGATGCTTCCCCCAGAAAGACTCCCGCCAGTATTAACTTCGCAGCTGCCAAACTTCTAGCCAGCCCTTCTGAAACACCCCTGAAGAAGGAGTCCACGTTCTATGTCCAGGCTTCCATAGCCTTAGACATGGCTGCTAGGGCCAAGGCAGGTTTGCAAGCCATTCCAGCAGGCCCCTAAATCTTCTTGAGGTCTTGTCTATTCTTCTCTCAAGACCATCCCTGAATGACACCGCATCCTCCAAAGGGAGGGTCACACGCCTGGCCAGACGCATCAAGCTGCATCCATAAGAGGAGCGTTTTCACTTTTTCTGCCTTGACGGGGTATAGTCTGGAGGTTTTATTTGACATGGAGGACTTCCTGTCCACCTTGCTTCATCCCTCATCAAAAAATGACCTTTGATACAGCAAGGAGCGTAAAGTTTGAGTGCTCTTTCCCCAGGTGCTTAAAGAATCATTATCTGTTTAGCCGGAGGGGTGGAAGGGTCTTCCCGCTTAAGGGGCTCCTTAATTGCTTTGATTAGTAGAGAAACTAGAGAGGTCACAACATCCGATATTCTCTTCAGCTTCCAACTTACCATCCGATGAACCGGGCAAAGTAACGCAAGGCTTGGAAGGGCCGGATCCTCACAGGCCTCGTTAGCCAGGGAGCCAGATATCTTGGTAACTGGCTCCGCATGTGGGGTGTACCCATTTCCTTCAGGGATTTTTGCACCACACGCTGCATGAGAGACTCCATACGTTGATGTTCCGTCTCCTTTTCCCTGACCGCTCGGGCATAACAGTCACCTAAGGACTTGCCCTCCGGGACTCATGTCCCACATCCCCAGCAGGCTCTGCGGTCAGAGCGGCTGTCATGGCGGTGGGGCGGTGTCTGGAGGAGGAATGGAAGCGTCTCCTCTGGTGGTGAGTTCCAGACGCAGAGTCTTGTCTGGATTATGATAATTATGCTGTAGTTGTGGCCTGGCAAGGTCTGTGTCTCTCTGGACCACAATCTGAGGGTCCGACCTGGAAGGGCTGTAAGAGAGAAAAAAGGAAGGGGGGGGGAGGCAATATGTGACGTCGGACACGCCAAATCTTGCGACTGTACCTCAACCCCTCCCCTCACCTGCACACACCTTGTGCGTGAGGGTTGGCCACATGAAGGCGGTGACTTGTCCATACCTCTGGACGCAATTCGTCACGGAATAAGTGGTCTGCAGGAAAACCAGAGGCCCGAGAATGCCAGAGACACATAGAGATCGATGATCCTATGTGCCCCATATTCCATAAATACATGTATACTTAAAAGTCATTTATTATTTTTATTATTTTTTTTTTTTTACAACAATAATAACTGATATGCAAACGAATATTGCAACATTCCTGTAAATATACACATATTTCCCTCGGTGAAAGGGAGAGAAAGCAGACCAGCACTCACCAGTGTAGACCTGGGCTAGGGGAGATGTGCAGCTGCAACCGCTTCCGCTCATAGCCTGGGAGAGTCCCATTCTAACAGGAGCCAGCAGCTGACTTCAAATCCCCCGCCCGTGACGTCACCGCCCCCCCACCTCGCGCCTGCGCTGTGGGGAGGACCTGTACGGCACCTGCGCGGCCGACCCACCGTTCCGCGCACGCGCGAACCAAGCCTCGCTCTCGCAGAGGTCTCCGCGCATGCGCGAATGACGGCGACGGCCGCGACCCGGAAGCGCCGGGCGAGCTGGAACGCAGAGCGCTCCAGCCGCCATGAGGGGACAAAAATACAGTTTATCGAACTATTTGGGCCACAAACAACATATAAACACAGAAACGACTGCCATGGAGAAAGAAGAGGGTCGCAGACCTTGCCAGCCGATGATGCGTCCGTCCGTCCATCCTGCACACAGAGGCCACCTCCCATCCACCAGTGGGGTATCTAGTGCCTCACAAGCTACTCGCCCGCCCATGGCTGGGCCCTGAGCTGCACCGCATAAGAAGTGTGCTGAAGACTTTGAAAACATCCGACCGGACACGAACAGCATGTGTAGGTCCATTGGAGGAGGACAAAGAAAGAACACGGTACCTAGCGGTGAGCTCTCATTTATGGGAATGGGGTCCTATAGCATTGGAGAGGAGGCGGGGTTAACCCACACGTAGGCTGCCATGGAGTCTGTCAGGAAAGCTGTGCTAAATTAATACTGTGAAAAAGAAAAAAACTATTGTGACATATAAGCATTAACTGTGCATCAAAAAAATATGAAAGTTATGAATACTCCATGTGACCCAATGCTACGTCAATATGAAGACACAACACTATTAAAGCGTGCATAAAACAAAACTATAAAGGCTACAAGAGCTCTTTAAGTGTCCAATTGACTCCGATGGATTGCTGAGCAAATATTCCACAAAATGTATACAGTAAAACCTTGGTTTGAGAGTAACTTGGTTTGAGAGCGTTTTGCATGACAAGCAAAATGTTTTAATAAATTTTGATATACAAGCAGTGTCTTGATATAAGAGTAGCGTCATGTCACAACTGAGTATAAAAAATAAGAGAGGAGCCTCTAAGTGTAGTAATATGGTTACATTTAATGAAGGTACAACATTTAGCAACTTATTGCTACACTTAGAGTTGCCTTTCTTCTCTTTTATACGCTGTAAAAAAAAATGCTTTGATATACAAGTGCTTTGGATTACAAGCATGTTTCTGGAACAAATTATGCTCGCAAACCAAGGTTTTACTGTAGTTCAAAGTAAGAGTTTAAATGATGATTCCTCAGCCCTCTATTCCGTAATGACATAAAACCACGACACCCAAGAAGATGTGACAGGGTACAACAGGAAAGATCCTCCACCAATGATAATACTGCTGCTTACCAGCTTGCTAGATCTCTTGTTAGGGAGATCACATATGCCTGTGGCTTGTTCCCCAGCCCCGGTCTCTGTGCTTAGATAGCAAGATAATAAATCTATCAATGGGTCCGCGCTTCAGACTTTTAAACACTGCTACCCCCCTATGTAAGTAGGGAACACCTCAGTGTTACCCCAAAGAGGTTAAAATCAGAATATAGGGGATGGCGCTGTGTAAAACAAAGAGTGTGAAAGTGAATGTTTTTAAAGTGACAAGTGCTTTGGTGCGTGATACAATCCTACATAAATAGAAAAGTTAAATAATAAAAAAATAAATGATGTAAAATGACAGAAATAAATTATATAAAAAATGTGAATGGACCAAAAACTAATATATATTGTAAAGTGATAAAATCCTTATTGAAATTCAAGTACATTAATATATATATTGAGCAACCACAATCCTTATTTTTCTAAATAGTAAGGCATGTGTTAATCAACTGCAAAGTGACAAGTGCTAAAGCTGAAAAGGTTTAGTAGTGCACCACACACACTACAATTATGTGAAAAACCGTTGAAAATTAAACCCAATCCATAAGGCAAGTGTATCAAAAAAATGTGTATCAGAGATATATCCAAAATATATAAAAATATAAAAATATAAAAAATGTGTATCAAAAATTATGTGAAAAATATGTAGTCCCAAATAGTTCATCTAGTGATACAATATACAGTGCAATAGCGCATTTCCCAAAAGATTCTTCTTTGTCAATGGAGATCCATGCAATACTTTTAGCAATTTCCCCCCAATCTGATTGCACTCACCGGAGCTCCGTGCCCCTGCAGGGGTATGAGCGTGTGATGTCTGCCTTTAATCGCTCCGATCCCACCGGTGCCAGTATCCTTCCACTTAGCCCAGTTCAGGTGAACCACTCGTTGAAGAGGGGAGGGGGACTCACTGCAGCACATATCCCAACCAGGCATCCACTTGCATTTGTTATATAAAAAATAAAAATAGCTTCATAGCGTAACTTTGTTGGTAATTATAATTTTTATTCTATAATGCAGTCCAACAATACGACTGAATTCACTTGAGCCAAATAAAAGGTTTAGAAATAGACGTTAAATCAAAGGAGAGGGAGCTCACAAGCTCACTAACTCTCCACACAGTCCGGGGAAGCAGCGCTGTTGGAAAACTACCGCTTGCGTTCCACCGGTCTGGTTCCCGGAACCACGATACGCGGAAGTGACGTTGTACGTGCCAAGATAGTCCCGCCTTACGCGTTTCATCATACGGACGTCATCGGAGGCGCTGCCATCTTGGCACTCCCAACGTCTTTTATTCAAGGTGTAGTCATCCCTGCGGCCAATCACCTCCCGGATGCTACAATCACAATCCAGCGGTGTAAATTAGCACATTTGTTGCTAGGTAGATTTGAATCTAGATCAAATAGGTAAAAATCCCCATAAAGGGCCCTCTAGTGGTAAGCAGCCTTTTTTGCAGCGGCAACGATGACAAACTCCTAACATTCCAACCAATTTGTGGCACCAATAAATATCGTACAATTTATTTCAGTTGTAATATAAATAACTATAAAAAATCTATAAAAATCTTCCATCTAAACAATATATTTTTTAGTAGTAATCCCAGGAGAAATAGAATAAATAAAATTAGAAATTAAATAAAGAAAAAAGAAAAATTATATAATAATAATTGAAAATAATAATAAAAAATAAATTGTAATGAAATAAATTAGGAAAATACTTTTTATTGAAAACGGATGTTTAAAAATGAAAAATCGGAAAAATGTAAATACATATAAAATAAAAATAAAAATGAATATAAAAATATTAATAATAGTAATAATAATAATCATAACTTGGGTGTAAGTGAGCCATTAAAACTTAAATCAGAAAAAATGCGTATGAGTAAAGTGACCTTAAATTAAAAGGGAGTGTATGGATAAATTAACCCCTTTATAAAATAAATTATTACTAAAAAATGCCCTCGTATTGTGGGACACAATTCTAATATAAAAAATCCCATATAATAAAAGACATTACCGAAGGGTAATGAAATCATTTTTATTATAAGGACATGAGAACATAATTTTATATTTTAAATTTCTTATATGATATATTGAGGAGATTAAAGGGGAATACTGACATTCTATATCTTTATAGAAGCCAGCATATTAAATAAAAGTTGAAATTGAACAAAAAGGGGAGATATATACAGGGGGTCCCCGACTTACGAACATCCGACTTACGAACGGGGCCCGAGTGACGTCACTGCCGGCCGACGCCATCCTTCTTCTTGCTGCAGTGTGAGCCATTCCTGTGTTCCTGGCCTGGTTGTGAAGTTAAGGGGCCCCCCTCGTTATCCTGCCTGCCCGTCCACAGGCCTGGTACGGTCCGGTGGCCTGCCGGTGGCCTGCCAGGCCACTAAAACTTCCCGTCGCGGCCGCGGCCTTGTCCGACCTAGTGAAGCCTCCAGGATCCCCGGTCTTTCCTAAGAGCGCTGCCCCGCGGAGGTGCACCACGGCCGGCCTGCCTGGACACACCATCTACCCATCTCCCTGCTGTGCCATCAGGTGAGCAGTAATATGCTTAATATAAAGTGCTTAATATAAATGCTTAATATGCGTGTACTGTACCTCTGCTTCCTTCTGTCCCTGCCGCCATGTAAAGAGTGAGAGGGGAGAGCTGTGCTCCTCCCCTCTCAGCTATGACAGACAATCTAGCAGTGCTAGGAGGTGACAGGGTCAATAAAGGGAACCTGTCACCTCCAATTGCTATCACACAGGGAATTGTTTTCTCCTGTGTGATAGCAATAAAGTCAAGTGAAAAAAATTGATAAAAAAATAAAAATAAAAAATAAGAAATACAGTATTAATTAAATAAAAAAAATAACAAAGTCATTTAAAAAAGTAAAGAATAATTAAAATAAAAAAAATTATACAAAAATTAAAAAAAGTAAACGACAAGCTACAAATAAAAAAAAAAAAAAAAAAGTGATAAAGTAAAAAAAAAAAGAAACAAAACATATTTGAACCAACCGTGCCACTCCTGCCATCCAGTTGCCATTTTTGGGGGGGTGGTTCGGTTGGCGGGGAGGGGGTGCATTGCGGAACCTGGCCTTGGGGTGGCAGGGAGAGCAAATCCGGCCCTGCTTGTACCACACACAATTGAATGAGAGCTCCACAATAGGCAGATGACATGAGCCCACGCTGGAAGACAGGGACAGAATGTATCCCTGTGTCCCAGCACGAGCCCATGCCATCTACCCATGCGGAGCCCCCACCCAATCGCGAGTGTTTTTTATACCATCTTTGCTTGGTCCTGAATGTAACCACTACTGTATCCTTCTGTTCTCTTTTAGCCCTGTTTTTTTGTACTGTACTGGATCCCACAGTGCTGGACGGCTCTGAGGACACACAACAAGCGGGCATACCTGTATCTATCTTGCCGTCACAGTGAGTGTTTTTATACAGTTCCAGTTTAACTAGAATACATTGGTAATAAATTGGCTGGCTGCTACACTTTTTTTCCTTCTTGTTCTTCTTTTCTAGAGTGCACTTCATTCCACATTTTTGTCTTCAAAATGCAGAAAAACAAATCTGATGCAAGTGCTGGTGATACAGCAAAGAAAAGAAGATCCATCACCATGGAAAATAAAGTAGAAATAATAAAAAGATCAGAAAAAGGTGAAACTCCATCATCTATTGGCAGAGCATTGGGCTACAATCGGTCAACGATCGCAACGATTTTAAAAGATAAAGGTAGAATAATGGAGCATGTGAAAGGCCATACCCCAATGCATGCTACGATTATTACCAAGCAACGCAGTGGTTTAATTGTCGAGATGGAAAGGCTGCTGACAATTTGGATAGAAGACCAAAATCAGCGTAATATACCTATCAGTCTTACTTTTGTTCAAGAAAAGGCTCGAAGCCTTTTCAATGATTTAAAAGCTGCCCATCCAAGAGAAGATGATTGCAATGAAGAATTTGGTGCAAGTAGGGGTTGGTTCAATCGCTTTAAAGAAAGAGCTAATTTGCATAGCATTAGAGTTCAAGGTGAAGCAGCAAGTGCCGATGTAAGTGCTGCAAATAATTTTCCCAAGATATTGAAAGCTATGATTGACAACGAAGGTTATATGCCAGAACAAATTTTTAATGTAGATGAAACAGGCTTGTTTTGGAAAAAAATGCCAGCTAGGACCTACATTTCAAAAGAGGAAACATGTGCACCAGGACATAAGGCATCAAAGGACAGGCTGACTGTCTTACTTGGGGGTAATGCATCTGGGGATTTAAAGCTCAAGCCTTTGTTAGTGCATCACTTCTTAAATCCCAGGGCACTACGTAATGTCACTAAGGCATCTCTTCCTGTTATTTGGAGGGCAAATACAAAGGCTTGGGTTACAGCTACAATGTTTGAAGATTGGTTTTTGAACCATTTTGTCCCTGCTGTTGAACGTTATTGTTTGAGGGAAAACATTCCCTTCAAAATTCTTCTTCTCCTTGACAATGCCCCTGGACATCCAAACACTTTAGCTGACTTGCACCCCAATGTAAAGGTGGTATTTCTACCCCCCAACACCACATCACTACTTCAACCTATGGATCAAGGAGTCATAGCCTCCTTTAAGGCCTATTATTTGCGGAGGACATTCTCACAAGCTATCAGGGCTACCCAAAAGGATCAGATGACCTTAAGAGAGTTCTGGAAGAATTATCACATTTATGATGCCATCAAAAATATTGCTGATGCTTGGGCTGAAGTGAAAGAAACAAATATGAGAGGTGTTTGGAAAAATTTGTGCCCCCAATTCACAGAAGAATTTCTGGGGTTTACAGATGAAGAAATCTCCGCAACCAGGCAAGCTGTAGTTATTATTGGTAATCAATTGCAGTTGGACATCAGTGAAAATGATATCATCGAGTTACTCGACTCCCATGGGCAAGAATTAAGCAATGAAGACCTTATGGAACTAGAGGAGCAGATGACAGCATTTAGTGAAGAAAACCAGGACCTAGAAACTCCAACATTGAAAAAGTTTTCTACAAAACGGTTAGCTGATGCTTTTCATCTTGTTGAAGCAGGAATGGCAAAGTTAGAGGAGCAAGATCCTGATACAGAGAGGTTTACCAAAGTTTATCGTACAGTTACTGACGGCCTGAGATGCTACAGGGCTATTTATGATGAGATAAAGAAAAGCGCTGTGCAAACATCCCTTGATGCCTACTTCAAGTGTCCAGCAGCTGAATCAGATTCTATAATAACAGTCCCATCCTGTTCAACAAGCCCATCATCCTCTACCATAATTGTTTAAGGTTGTACTGTTCTGTACAGTACTGTACAGTGTTTGAAAATGTTTAAGAATTTACATGTATGTATCTGCATCTACATGCACAGGTAAACATAAATAATATGTTAAACCAAACACCTGTCTACGTTGTATTTATTTATTTATAGAGCCACTTAAGTTTTTACTGCTGTCTGTATCCTCATTAGATGGATTTAATCTCACTTCCTGACTCTGAGACTGGATTTGCACTTAAAAAAAGTACTGTTCCGACTTACAAACAAATTCGACTTAAGAACAAACCTAAAGTCCCTATCTCGTTCGTAACCCGGGGACCCCCTGTATAGAGAGAAGTGTATTGGGGACATTACTAAGGGACATACAAATTATCTCTATTCTATAAGCTAGAGTTAATGCATAAGAGCAGAAAGATATGTATGGAAAGCATATGGTAAGATTCCGTAATGTGTAAACCATCTGCATAGGGCTAGGACTGGCTAGAAATTGTGGCTGATTTATTAGTGGTGCTACCTACCACCCCCTTTTTTTAAAAAATTTATCACAATTATCACAAATGATCCCCAATCAAGTCAAGTTATCACTAGTTCTTTTAAAAATTAGACAGAAAACAGTTGAGATCTATATCCACATTCAGCCCTTTTGGAATCAAGTTATCTAGGCGGTATATCCACCTGGTTTCGTTCTGGGATACTTTTATTCTTTTATTGCCACCCCTCCAATAATCCTTAATCAAATCAATGCCGTAAAAAATCAGTCCCGTGGGGTCCCTATTGTGGAATTCATCAAAATGCCTCGAGAGATTGTGTTTTGGGAATCCTTTTTTTAGATTATTGATATGTTCTCTAACCCTAACATACAGAGGCCTAGTGGTTCTTCCCACATACTGTAATCGGCAAGGGCATTCGATCACATATGTTACGCGAGTACTGTCACAAGTGATCAGTTCTCTAATCTGGTACTCCTTCCCAGACCTAGATTTGAAAGATAATTTTTTCCTTGGCTGTTTTTTGCTTACCCTGCAGGGGAGACATTTTTGGCATCTGAAAAAGCCTTTAATTTCAGGGAACAATTTTATTGTCTTTGGTGGGTCGATTACATTGTGTACCAGTTGATTCCTCAGATTGGGAGCCTTTCTGTAAATAAATCTTGGCTTTTTCGTAAGTAATCCCGCCAGGACCCTATCTGATTTTAGAATCGGCCAGTATTTTCTAATGATATGTTCAACTGAACGGTATTGATTATTAAATCCCGTAACAAAGGCCGTTTCCATCCCGGAGGAGCTGTTATCCTTCTCCTTTTTCTTCAATAGGGAATCTCGGTCTAGATCCCCTATCTCCCTTTTCTGTCTCATTAGGGATTCCCTCTGGTACCCTTTATCAGTGAATTTCCCAATCAGATTATCAGCTTGTGTGTGGTAATCCTCCAATCTATGACAATTCCTAGGCAGCCTCATCAGTTGGCCCTTCGGGATGTTCTCCTTCCATTTGGGGTGGTGGCAGCTGGAGATTGGAATGTAACCGTTGCGATCCGTTGTTTTAAAAAAAGTTCTAGTATGTAGTTCATTATTCTCTTTGAAAATTTGTACATCCAAGTACTCTATTTCTTGGAGATCGCATTTCCCGCTGAGGGAAATGCCATACTGGTTCTGATTCATCATCCCTAGGAATTCCTGGAAGGAATCTGTCGTGCCTTTCCATACGATGATCACGTCATCTATATAGCGACGGTAGAATTTTATCTCTGGGCGTAGTCTCTTGTATATATGTTCTGCTTCCCACATGTCCATAAATAAATTCGCCACGCTGGGGGGCGTATTTTGCCCCCAAGGCGACACCTTTGGTCTGGAGATAATAATCCTTTTGATACCAAAAATAATTGCTTTCCATCGCTTTATAAGGCTTCCAGAATGAAGCTAATCTGTTCTTGTTTGAGAGTCCCATCTTCATGTAGCGCTTTCTCGACCCCCTTGATGCCATCTTTTTGTATAATACTCGTATAGAGGGAGTTTACATCTATCGTTGCAAGAATGCAATCATTGACCACAGTTACATGTTTCAAATCATTAATTAATTGCGTGCTATCCCTTAGATATGATCTTCCTTTTGCCACCAGTGGTTTTAAAAAACAATCGATGTATTTCCCTAGTCTCGAAAATAGGGAGTTTATACCGCTTATAATCGGTCTTCCTGGGGGTTTCTCTAATCTTTTATGGATTTTCGGTAAATAGTATGTTACCGGTGTCCTCGTGGACCCACATATCAGATATTTTGCTTCCTTTTTGTTTAAAATTCCTCTATCTTTCCCTCTTTTTACGAGGATTTTTAATTTCTTTGTATAGAGTTGTTTCGGATTTCCTTTAAGTTTCTTATAGGTGTTTTCCACCCTCAGCAAATTCTGCATCTCTTCCTCATAATCTTTTTTTCTTAATATGACCAGTCCCCCCCCCCTTTGTCAGCGGGACGTATGACTACTTATTTTCTTTTCCCAATCTCTTTGATTGCCTTCCACACATTTCTATCTTTGGGGTTCTTCCTTTCTAATTTTGCAAGGTCACTTTCCACCATTTTCTTGAAGGCATTCATACATTGGTCGCCAGGGATCTTATTTGTAGTTTACGCATACATTTTTGCAAATCAATAAAAACCTCAAACTTGTCAATGTTTTTCTCCGGTGCAAACTTCAATCCTAAATCTAAAATCCTCAGTTCCTCTTCAGAAAAAATGGCATCACTCAGATTAAAAATCCCTTCCCCTAGTACTCTCTTCTTCTTTTTCCTCTTCTTTCCTCCTCATTTTCCTCTTGTCTGTAGCCTCGTTCCATGTCTCTTGGGATATGATCTATTTCTCTGCCCTGATTCCTGTTCAGTCCATTCCTTATCTGCTGTGGATATCTGTAAGAGGGGCAGGGAGCTGGATTAGGATTGTAGCATCCGGGAGGTGATTGGCCGCAGGGATGACTACACCTTGAATAAAAGACGTTGGGAGTGCCAAGATGGCAGCGCCTCCGATGACGTCCGTATGATGAAACGCGTAAGGCGGGACTATCTTGGCACGTACAACGTCACTTCCGCGTATCGTGGTTCCGGGAACCAGACCGGTGGAACGCAAGCGGTAGTTTTCCAACAGCGCTGCTTCCCCGGACTGTGTGGAGAGTTAGTGAGCTTGTGAGCTCCCTCTCCTTTGATTTAACGTCTATTTCTAAACCTTTTATTTGGCTCAAGTGAATTCAGTCGTATTGTTGGACTGCATTATAGAATAAAAATTATAATTACCAACAAAGTTACGCTATGAAGCTATTTTTATTTTTTATATAACAAATGCAAGTGGATGCCTGGTTGGGATATGTGCTGCAGTGAGTCCCCCTCCCCTCTTCAACGAGTGGTTCACCTGAACTGGGCTAAGTGGAAGGATACTGGCACCGGTGGGATCGGAGCGATTAAAGGCAGACATCACACGCTCATACCCCTGCAGGGGCAGGGAGCTCCGGTGAGTGCAATCAGATTGGGGGGAAATTGCTAAAAGTATTGCATGGATCTCCATTGACAAAGAAGAATCTTTTGGGAAATGCGCTATTGCACTGTATATTGTATCACTAGATGAACTATTTGGGACTACATATTTTTCACATAATTTTTGATACACATTTTTTATATTTTTATATATATATATATATATATATATATATATATATATATATATATATATATATATATATATATATATATATATTGGATATATCTCTGATACACATTTTTTTGATACACTTGCCTTATGGATTGGGTTTAATTTTCAACGGTTTTTCACATAATTGTAGTGTGTGTGGTGCACTACTAAACCTTTTCAGCTTTAGCACTTGTCACTTTGCAGTTGATTAATACATGCCTTACTATTTAGAAAAATAAGGATTGTGGTTGCTCAATATATATATTAATGTACTTGAATTTCAATAAGGATTTTATCACTTTACAATATATATTAGTTTTTGGTCCATTCACATTTTTTATATAATTTATTTCTGTCATTTTATATCATTTATTGTTTTAGATAGCAAGATGTTTCCAAAAACTCCACTCAAGATATCCACGGTATGAATGGTGTTCGCTCATTCTCCATGTAAGGATAGAAAGGCTTCCATAGCGTAATTCTTTAAAAACATTTATTATTTAAACAACAACAATATTGCACTTACCATTTTGCCGTGGGTATAAAAGCGTTCTCAAATAATACTCAAGCCGGCCGGCTCTTGATCGCTGCCCGTTGCTTCTGGGACAAGCGTGGTTCGTGGTGACGTCAGCACGCTGCTCCTCCCTACGCCGTTTTCGCTGACGTCACCACGAACCACCCGAAACACGTTCTTCTACTCCCCTCTGATACCACAGAGACTTTTTTTTTTAACACATGGGGGCGAAATCCAAGGAGCACATTCAGGCATTCAAAGGTCAGAAAACTTCTGATTTCCTGACCAACTATCACAGTTCCTTTATATTTTTACACAAACTTATACAATAATAAAATATTTCTAATACACATTATGGACATATTTAGAATTCCACCCCAAAACACATTCTCCTCTTTATGGTAATATATCATGTCACTTTTTCACAACCTAGCCACATAGAGGGGCCCAGCATCCAATGAGCACCTTCAGGTTTTGAAGAGGTAGAAATTATGCATCTAATTCCCTCTTTTTAGCAGGGACCCCTTTATCTTCTGAATCAGAGTTGGCCTTTAAGGGACCACTGTGGTTCATACTCTGAATCTGACGAAGCTTTCTCTCTGGTCTTAGCAGTCATACTCAGAATTTAAAAGGTCTCCCTGCTGGTTTGCACTGAAATTGATGTGGCTAATGATTAGGATACTGTTGCTGGCTGCACTGGTCTACTGACAATGGTGTGGCTAGCAATAAGAAAGACCTTTTCCAGCTGCACTGTTCTGGCAAAGCTGACACTTACATAGTAAGGTTGAATAAGGAAACCAGTCCATCAAGTTCAACCTGAGTGAGTGTCTACAATTGTCCTTATTCCTGTACATTGTGTCTCATTAAGATGTTCCTCTATTATATATACCCATATAGCACCGTCAATTTACACAGTGCTCCACACATACATTGCACACTCACATCAGTCCCTACCCTTAACCAGTTGCCGACCGCCGTATGGCGATGTACGTCGGCACAATGGCACAAGCAGGCATAAGGGCTTACCTGTACGTCCCTGCCTGCCCACGGCAGGGGGTCCGATCGCACCCCCCCTGGTGCCTGCGGCGGTTGGATTCTTGTCAGGAGCAATCCAAGGTGAGGGGGAGGCCACTGATTCATGGCCACCCCCTCACGATCGCTCCTGGCAAATGACAGGCTTCTGCTGCTGTAATGTAAACAGCGGCAGAGGAAGTGATGTCATCTCTCCTCGTGTCGGTCTTTTTTGTTCCGGCGCCGAGGGGAGAAGACATCCAAGTAAGTGCACCAAACACTACACTTACAGTAGAACACGCAGGCACACTTTTCACCCCCCCGATCACCCCCCTGTACCCCCTGTCACAGTGACACCAACAGCAGTTTTTTTTTTTTCTGATTATTGCATTGGTGTCATTTTGTGACAGTTGCAAGTGGTAGGGCAGTTAGTATTAGGCCCCTTTAGGTCTAGCGTACCCCCTAACCCCCCCTTATAAAGTTTTAACCCCGTGATCACCCCTTGTCGCCAGTGTCACTAAGCGATCGTTTTTCTGATCGCTGTATTAGTGTCACAGGTGACGCTAGTTAGGGAGGTAAGTATTTAGGTTCGCCATCAGCTTTTTATAGCGTCAGGGACCCCCATATACTACCTAGTGAAGGTTTTAACCCCCTGATTGCCCCCTAGTTAACCCTTTCACCAGTGATCACCGTATAACTGTTACGGGTGACGCTGGTTAGTTAGTTTGTTTTTAATAATTTCAGGGCACCCGCCGTTTATTACCTAATAAAGGTTTAACCCCCTAATCGCCCAGCGGGTGATATAAGTTTTAGGGTTCTACGTCACCCCAGGCAGCGTCAGGTTAGTGCCGGTTCCGCTAATACCCATGCACGCAGCATACACCTCCCTTAGTGGTGTAGTATATGAACGGATCAATATCTGATCAGATCTATACTAGTGTCCCCAGCAGTTTAGGGTTCCCAAAGACGCAGTGTTAGCGGGATCAGCCCAGATACCTGCTAGTGACTGCGTTTTGCCCCACCGCCCAGCCCAGCCCACCCAAGTGCAGTATCGATCGATCACTGTCACTTACAAAACACTAAACACATAACTGCAGCGTTCGCAGAGTCAGGCCTGATCCCTGCGATCGCTAACAGTTTTTTGGTAGCGCTTTGATACAGTTGTTAACAGTCAGGAGCTTTTTTGCCTGTGAGTCTCACTAGTGTACCACTAAATTTAGTGCCCAAAATGGCAAATCGAAGGTACACTAGTGAAGAGGCCTACACGTTTCTGAGCATGACAGATAGTGAAGAGGAAGTCACTCATCTGTCAGATTCAGGCTCAGAATACGAACCTGTAGACAGCAGCGGCTCCATGACAGATCGCTCTGACGACGGAGTTGTGGTACCTGCCAAGGTCAGGCGTACCAGACCCCAATCTTCTTCTTCTGCTGTTGAGGTACAAGAACCACAGGGCTCTCGTATGGAGCAGAGAAGTACTAGCGCTGCTATTCCTTCTGGTGAACTGGCAAGCACCAGCGGCCTAGTACACCCTGGTCATACATCCAGCACTGCAGTAACACTTGGTGACGTGGCGAGTCCCATAAGTGCAGTTCAAGCTGGCGAGGTGGCAAGCACAAGTAGTGTCCTGCTGCCACCAAAAAGATGAACACAGGCCCGTCGTGCCCATAGTGCCCTTCCTGCTGCATTCGCCAATCCTAATTGGGAACCCACCACTTCTGCAGCACCCATACTTCCCCCATTCACTGGCCAACCCGGCATTCAGGTGGAAACAGTTGATTTTACGTCACTTGATTTTTATTTTATTCACTGTTTTTCAACGAAGATCTCTATAGATCTATTGTGGACCAAAGCAATTTGTACGCTGGTCAACACATCGCCACTATTTCCCAGTCCTCCCTTGCCTGAGATTGGAGACCAATTATGGTTTCCGAATTTAAGCTCTTTCTGGACCTTTCCCTCAACATGGGCATAACTAAAAAGAGTGAGTTGCGGTCATATTGGTCCACTGACCCAATTCACCATATGCCCTTTTTCTCTGCCTCCATGACCAGGGCACGATGAAAGCAGATCTTGCCATTCATGCACTTCAATGACAATGAACTCTGTCGTCCTCGTGGAGACCCTGGATACGATCAGCTCTACAAAATTCGGCCCCTTGTAAACCACTTCAACCAATGTTTTGCAGACTTGTTTACTCCCCATCAAGTTGTCTGCGTTGATGAGTCCCTGATTAAGTTTTCTGGCCACTTGTCATTCAAACTGTACCTTCCCAGCAAGCGTGCCAGATATGGGGTCAAGATGTATAAGCTCTGTGACAGGGCCACAGGCTATACATGTAGTTTTATGTTTTACAAGGGAAAAGATAGCCACATAGAGCCGACAAACTGCCTTGACTACATAGGAAGCGCTGGCAAGATTGTGTGGGACTTGATGTCACCCTTATTCGGAAAGGGGTAGCACTTATATGTGGACAATTATTACACGAGCGTGCTACTTTTTAGTCACCTTTTTGATCATCAGATTGGAGCATGTGGCACCGTGCGACCTAATCGCCGGGGCTTACCCCAGCGGCTTGTAGATTCCCGTCTTAGGCTGGGGGAGAGAGCCTGCTTGCAGTGTAATAATTTGTGCGCTATGAAGTGGAGGGATAATAAGAATGTTTTAGTTCTTAGCTCCTTTCTTGCAGACAAGACGGTCCAAATTACTACGGCGACTGGTGTTGTGGAGACACCCCTCTGTGTCCACGAATATAACCAAAATATGGGAGGGGTGGACCTCAACGACCAGTTGTTGGCGCCGTACCTAGTTGCCCGTAAGGCCAGGTGTTGGTAAAAGTGTCTGTATACTTATTTCAATTGGCTTTGCTGAACGCTCATGTGCTATACAGAGCTTCAGGACGGACTGGATTCTTCCTTAAATTCCAGGAAGAGATCGTCAGAGCCCTTCTGTTTCCAGACGGTGCTCCACCTCACCTTCCCAATCCAAATGCAGTAAGCCGGCTGCATGAGAGGCATTTTCCTTATGTCCTACTACATACCCCTACCCATTCGCCAATCCTAATTGTGAACCCACCACTTCTGCAGCGCCCGTACTTCCCCCATTCACATCCCCAACCAAATGCAGTTGGCTGCATGAGAGGCATTTTCTTTATGTCCTCCCGAGTACCCCTACCCAACGAGCCCCCCAAAAAAATGTCGTGTCTGCAGAAAGCGCGGATATAGGCGTGACATCCGCTATTATTGTCCCTCCTGTCCTGACAATCCTGGTCTTTGCATTGGTGAATGTTTTGAGCGCTACCATACACTAGTTGAGTTTTAGCGTAGGGTACAGCATTGCACAGACTATGCACACTTTCACAGGGTCTCCCAAGATGCCATTGCATTTTGAGAGACCCAAACATGGAACCGGTCACAGTTACAAAAGTTACAATTATAAAAAAAAATGTAAAAAAAAAAAAAAAAAGTAGAAAAAAAACCACACAAAAAAATATAAAAGAAAAAAAAAACAAAAATAGTTGTCGTTTTATTGTTCTCTCTCTCTATTCTCTATTGTTCTGCTCTTTTTACTGTATTCTATTCTGCAATGATTTATTGTTATGTTTTATCATGTTTGATTTTCAGGTATGTATTTTTTTTATACTTTACTGTTTACTGTGTTTTATTGTTAACCATTTTTTGTTTTCAGGTACGCCATTCAGCTGCAGCGCAGATTTATTTATCTTGACAGCAACAGCGTTTGCTCCCACGATACATAAAGCCGTGACTCCAGCGCTGTCGGAGGTGATTTCACCACCACAGTTTAAAAAAAGAGCATATATGCCGAAGCATGGGGGCAGCAGGGGCGGAGGAGAGATTTGCTCCTAACTTTTGGGGCGGATGCCCCCATGCTTCGACATATATAAATGGTGCATGTATGCCCATCATTAGAAGTGGGTGGATGAAGGGAGGTATTCTAATGGTGGGCATACCCACCAATCAATCTCTTTTTTACGTTCAGCCCACAGGCTGCATGAAAAAAAGGATTACAATATATACCCAACAAGGACCAGCAACGTACTGGTATGTTGCTGAAATTTGAGTGGTTCTACCAGAATGATGCCTGCGGGTTTAGGTATCATCTTGGTTTCATTCTTTTCAGCCAGCGGTCGGCTTTCATGAAAAAGCAATCCTAGTGGCTAATTAGCCTCTAGACTGCTTTTACAAGCAGTGGGAGGGAATGTCCGCCTCCTCCCACCATCTTCCATGGTTTTCTCTGGCTCTCCTGTCCCAACAGGGAACTTGAGAATGCAGCCAGCTGACCATAGAGCTGATCAGAGACCAGAATGGCTCCAATCATCTCTATGGCCTAAGAAACCGGAAGCTACGAGCATTTCATGACTTAGGTTTCGCCGGATGTAAACAGCACCATTGAGAAATTGGGAAAGCATTTTATCACACCGATCTTGGTGTGGTCAGATGCTGTGGTCAGATGCTTTGAGGGCAGAGGAGAGATCTAGGGTCTAACAGACCCCAATTTTTTCCAAAAAAGAGTACCTGTCACTACCTATTGCTATCATAGGGGATATTTACCTGAGATAACAATAAAAATGATAAAAAATTTTTTTTAAAGGAACAGTTTAAAAATAAGATAAAAAATCAAAAAAAAAATAAAGAAAGAAAAAAAAAAAAAAAGCACCCCTTTTCCCCCCTGCTCTCACGCAAAGGCAAGCGTCGGTCTGGCGTCAAATGTAAACAGCAATTGCACCATGCAGACCTCCTTTGTAAATCTAAAGTGGTAACCCTAAGGCTTTTAAAAATGTATGTAGTTTGTCGCCACTGCACGTTTCTGTGCAATTTTAAAGCATATTGTGTTTGGTATCCATGTACTCGGCTTAAAATCATATTTTTTATTTCATCAAACATTTGGGCAATATAGTGTGTTTTAGTGCATTAAAATTAAAAAAAGTGTGTTTTTTCCCAAAAAAATGCGCTTGAAAAATCGCTGCGCAAATACTGTGTGAAAAAAATTTAATCTGTAGGGCCTTTGCTTTAAAAAAATATATAATGTTTGGGGGTTCAAAGTAATTTTCTTGCAAAAAAAAATATTTTTTCATGTAAACAAAAAGTGTCAGAAAGGGCTTTGTCTTCAAGTGGTTAGAAGAGTGGGTGATGTGTGACATAAGCTTCTAAATGTTGTGCAAAAAATGCCAGGACAGTTCAAAACCCCCCCAAATGACCCCATTTTAGAAAGTAGACACCCCAAGCTATTTGCTGAGAGGCAAGTTGAGTCCATGGAATATTGTATATTGTGACACAAGTTGCATGAAAAAGACATTTTTTTTTTTTTTTTTGCACAAAGTTGTCACTAAATGATAAATTGCTAAATTTTTGATTTCACTCCTCACTGCCTATCACCGTTTTGGAGGCCATGGAATGCCCAGATGGCACAACCCCCCCCCCCCCCCCAAAATGACCTTATTTTGGAAAGTAGACACCAAGCTATTTGCTGAGAGGTTTGGTGAGTATTTTGGAGACCTCGCTTTTTGTCACAAAGTTTTGAAAATTGCAAAAAAATACATTTTTCTTTTCTTTCTTCATTTTCAAAAACAAATGAGAGCTGAAAAATACTCACCATGCCTCTCAGCAAATAGCTTGGGGTGTCTACTTTCCAAAATAGGGTCATATGGGGGGGGGGGTTTGTGCCATCTTAGCATTTTATGGCCTTCAAAACTGTGATAGGCAGTGAAGAGTGAAATCAAAAATTTACGCCCTTAGAAATCCTGAAGACGGTGCTTGGTTTTCGGGGCCTCATACGCGGCTAGGCTCCCAAGAAGTCCCACACATGTGGTATCCCCGTACTCAGGAGAAGCAGCAGAATGTATTTTGGGCTGCAATTCCGCATATAACCATGGCATGTGTGAGCAATATATCATTTAGTGACAACTTTTTGTAAAATATTTTTTGTCATTATTCAATCACTTGGGACAAAAAAATTAAATATTCAATGGGCTCAACATGCCTCTCAGCAATTTCCTTAGGGTGTATACTTTCCAAAATGGGGTCATTTGGGGGGGGGGGTTGTACTGCCCTGCCATTTTAGCAACTCAAGAAATTAGATAGGCAGTTATAAACTAAAAGCTGTGTAAATTCCAGAAAATGTACCCCAGTTTGTAGACGCTATAACTTTTGCGCAAACCAATAAATATACACTTATTGACTTTTTTTTTTACAAAAGACATGTGGCTGAATACATTTTGGCCTAAATGTACGACTAAAATTGAGATCGATTGTATTTTTTTTATAACAAAAAGTTGAAAATATCATTTTTTTTTCAACATTTTCAGTCTTTTTCCGTTTATAACGCAAAAAATAAAAACCGCAGAGGTGATCAAATACCATCAAAAGAAAGCTCTATTTGTGGGAAGAAAAGGACGCAAATTTCGTTTGGGTACAACACTGCATGACCGCGCAATTAGCAGTTAAAGCGACGCAGTGCCAAATTGTAAAAAGTGCTCTGGTCAGGAAGGGGGTAAAACATTCCGGGGCTGAAGTGGTTAAGGAACCCACAATCCAAGGTCCCCAACTCACATTCATATACAAGGGCCAATTTTGGACATAAGCCAATTAACCTATCAGCATGTCTTTAGAGTGTGGGAGGAAACCAGAGTACCTGGAGGAAACAATTTACTTTTAACTGAGAATGCAAAGAGCACAGCACACACTGTGTTTTCACTTTAGGTCAAATCAGTGTGATGAGCTCCCTGCAGTGCCGATTACAGTTCAGCTGAGGATCAGTCTCAGCTGCCCTTGGGAAATGGAGAAATTGGTTCCTTTATATGCAGCTTTACTTGTGACCGGGCCCTGCTGTTCCACCACCGGGCTTGGAGTAAAGGGCCCTGTCCGGGGGTCAGGGGGGCCCTTCATGGCTTCTTGCATCGGGGCCCTGAAGGTTCCAGTTACGCCACTGAGACAGTCACTGCAGCTGGGCTAAATTCAGAACTTTATTTTGAGTTCTCTACCAGCAAAATCCAGAAAAAATCTCACAGGGTCATTCAAAATGTACTTCTTGAAGCCCTTCCTCGCTTTCTGAGCAGCTAGGCTGCGATTTCTGTATGCATCTCAAAGCTTAATTTTCAAATTTTACTGGTGTACCTTTACATTTTCTGATTAGTCATGTAATTAGGATGTTAGGTTTGGGAGGTTGCTCTTAATAACAGATCTGCTAACTGATCAAGTCTGTGTATGATCTAGACATTTCTGTGAAATTTAAGTATCCCTATACTCATAACAGTCGTATAAATATTGTGGTAATTTTCTGGGGTTGGGTAGGGCATATAAAAGAATTCCCTTGGGTTAAAATTGGAAATTTATTTTTTGTCATCTTAACCTCTTCCCGCCCACGCTATAGCCGAAAGACTTCTACAACGTGGGCCTAAATTTCCGGGAGGGTGTCCATGTACGTCCTCCCTTGCAGGAGCTGCCTGTGCACCCTGCAGGGGCGGCTCGCTCTGTGATCAGCAAGTCAATAAAATTCGGCTGATCACAGATCGGAGTAAGGGGCCGGTCCAGGCGGTCCAGGAGAAAAAAAAGCCGATTACTGTCTGGAGTAAATGGGACATCGGTCCTGCACACTCCAGACCCACTGCTGCTAAGCAGTGCCACATACCAGTGGCCACCAGTGCATATCAGCACTGCTAAGCAGTGCCCACCAGTGCCACCTATCAGTGCCCAGCGCTGCCAATCAGCGCCGATCAGTGCCACCTACCAGTATCACATACCAATGCCCATCAGTGCCACCTATACGTGCCCATCAGTGCCACCTATCAATGCCGCCTAACAATGCCACATATCAGTACAGCCTCATCAGTGCCCACCAGTGCCACCTTATCAGTGCCCATCAGTGCCATCTTATCAGTGCCTATCAGTGCCGCCTTATCAGTGCAGCCCATCAGTACAGCCTCATCAGCGCACATCAATGAAGGAGAAAAATGACCTGTTTGCAACAAACTTTTATAACAAACTATGAAAACTTTTTTTTTTTTTTGCAAAATTTGCGTTTTTTTTGTTTAGCAAATCATAAAAACCCCAGTGGTGATTAAATACTATCAAAAGAAAGCCATTTGTGTGAAAAAAATGATAAAAATTTCATATGGGTACAGTGTAGCATGACCGCGCAATTGTCATTCAAAGTGCGGCAGCGCTGAAAACTGAAAATTGGCCTGGGCAGGAAGGGGGTTTAAGTGTCCAGTAAGCAAGTGGTTTTGCAGTATACCTGATGTTATATACTCTAGGATGCTTACATTTCTCAATTGGGATTTTTTTTGTAGCGGTGTGTAGCATAGACTTGAATGCTTTATTGTTACTGTACTACAAAGGCAGTATAGAGTCATAAAATGAGAAATAAAAAATAGCATCCTAAAGGTTAACATGAACATCAATGAATGAACAATGAACTCCCAGCATCAGGTAAAACATGCACAGTATATCAACCAGGTTAAAAGATGCTCTGTAAATATTAAAGGGGAAATTATCAGTCTGTTCACAGAATTTGTAATAAAATCATATTTGCCATTCTGAAGCTTCTTTCCAACCACCTTGCATATTATTTTATATATACTGTGATTCTGTACTTGCCAAATATGCTGCAGAAATCTCCCTCCACCGAGTCTGGCGGCATCCATTTTAACTGTGGGCCGCTGAAGCTGCTGCCTGTTCACTTCCTGGATTTAGATTTAGAGGCACACCTCCAGCTCTTCAGCTCTGCAGCTCTCATTGGCCCTCTTATGACTCAGCCCCCCCCCCCCCCCCCTTCCTGGCAAACTCTGACAAGAGTGAGAGAGAGAGAGCTGTGCATGATGTCATAAGCCTAGACTTTTTACCAGACAAGAAACAGGAAGTGGGCTGTATAAGGTATTTCCTGGCAGAATTTTTTTTTTTTTAAATCACCAGTATCCAAAGTTAAAACAACAAGGGCAGAACATTTAATAGATGGAAAGTTGAAAAAATGACTTGGGGGAGGCTGGGTTCACACCATTGTGAATTGGATGTGGGGTCCCCGCATCCAATTCGCAATAGCAGGAGATTTTGACTGTCTCTCTATGGAGCCGGTTCACACATCCCTGCAGCAGGTCTGGTGCGTTTTGCAGAAAAACGCTGTGCATCTTTTGGACCCTTTCAGGGCCGAATTCAGCCCAAAATTCAGGCTGAAATCGGACCTGAAACGGTGAACCAGCATGCACCAGACCCCTGCTGTGAGCCGCATGTGGCTCATATGTGAACCGAGCCTAAAGGTCCGCTTTAAGCCTATTTTAACTCAACGTCATCTCTAAACTCACCCTTTAATACATTTTTTTTTTACCAATTCATTTCTGGGGGGAAAAAAAGTGCCAGTCCAAAAATGTGCCCTTTGCATGCATGGCTTTCTCCATAGGCCCTAACAGGAAATCCATCTACTTGTGAGCTTACAGGTTTTCCCATCTATGGAAAAAATGTTACACATATGCACATGGCCCCCTCAGCACAGAGAACGACAGTCTAGTTTAAACTGCAACTTCAACTACAATATATATAAATGTATTTGGCAGTTTATTTACCAATTAATAAACTGCAATATAAATATATGGTACACTAAATACAGCCTTAAAAAATATATTTGCTGGCATTTTTTCACATAAACTTCTAAATAAATTGAGTCAAGCTATATTGTTACACATTTATAAAATACCAACACATGAAAGGCCTGAAGTGACTTCTTTTCTAGAATTTTTATTAGGGTATTTTAATCTTTCGTGAGCGCTGGGAGCATGGTATGAAGCAGAATACATTTAAAACCCGAAATACTGTATACTCAAAAATAAACTAAAATACTTCTGACCAGAGTCACATACAATTTTTAGGGTCCCTGCAACCAGCATATTTTTAAGTAAAAATATGCACAAGGACTAGTTATTAACAATTATGTGTAAGGCTACTGAGTATTGCACTTTTCACCTAATGTTATTTTGACATTCATAATGAAAACAGGGAGGTTTAATAACCGAACTGAAAAAACAAAACAAAAAAAACACAGTGTAGTATACTGTATTAAAACCGAAAATTGTCCGGAAATGAACTGTCAGATTCAAAGTTTTCAGATTCATCTACTGACTACTAAGCCAAACTGAAGAAGAACCCCTTACAGCCTCTTCACAAGGACAAATAAACTTTCCATCATAATGTGTGTATCATTAACATACATTTTCTTAATAAAATACTTGCCTACCTGTACCTTACCTACTTACTAACTGCAAACTCTTTGCAGGTGCATCTATCTACATGCATGCAGTTCAGTAATGGCTGCTTGGTATTCCTCAAATCAAGGTACTGTATCTGATGCTGACAACAGTGGACCATGCCTGTCTATTGTGACCATGGTCTAACCATTTAAAACAGAAAGAAAACCACTCTGGTCCAATTAAAACCATAAGAAAAAAAAAAAAAAAACACTGGTTCAATACTGGATTTAAAGATGATTAAGTACCCTTAAGTAACTTTAAGACAAACAGATATTACTAACAGAAATTACAATTTAGTATATAGAGATGCTTTGTAAAATACAAAACAGCAATCAACAAAAAAGTCAAAATCATATCAAAATGACTTTCACAGAAACTTTACAGTATAAATAAAAATGTGTACTCACTGAAGATACACTACAGATTCCTTTTAAGAAATCAGAAGTAATGGAACATGTGTCCCTTGGAGAAGAACGCAGTTTTTTCAGATAGTAAATGATTCTCTCTATTGACTCTTGATAGGTAATTGCCACACCATGTCCAATTCCTCGTTCCCACTGTACGAATTTCCTTGCAGCAGTTCTGTACAACTTGTCTTCTCTATTCTCTGGAAAGAAATTGTTCCACATGCAATTCTAGGTATGGCTGGTGGTCTCTGCAATATTCCAATTGATGGTAGACAAGGATCCAAGTATCATGCCTGTAGTTATTAAAGACACAGTGTTCATCAGATGGGCATTTCTACCATACCATACAAACATCTTCTTAAGCAGGTCAAAAAAGTAAACTGCACTTTATACCTGATTTTCTCAGCTCAAGACAACCATGACATGTAAAATTTGAAAATATTTCTTATGTAGAAAGAGAATGAAAGTGCCCCAATTACTCAAATTAATTCCTACAGTGCAGTACTATAAGTTGAAATGGTGTACCGTTTATATTCATACCATTTAAAACTGAACTTCGGGTTTCATCTTTATTGCCTACTTACAATGGTTCAGCTTGGACCAACGTAAGTATGCATATCTCATACCTGAGGACAGGACCACCAATAAGGGGGTAGCACCGGCCCTCTCGTATGGGGCCCAGGCCCCATAAATTTAACAGGAGGGCCTGGAGAGGCATGGAAGGTCAAATACTGGAGCCGATCACCCTGTGGTTCCCCTGCAGTGCAACTGGCTTCTCTTCCTCTCTCTCCTGTTGCCTTTCAGCTGCTGCCGGAGAAGCCACAGAGAGATCGCTTCCAGATGTTGCACCCTCTGCCTCTCCAGACCCACTTTCCTCCATGATCCGACTTCTCATATCCCCCCACGATTAAGCTTTTTATAGCTCTGATCCTCCTGTGTGTCTTGACCCCCGCCCCCCTATCCCGCCGTAGTCAGCTTCTTCTCCTCTCAGTTCTCTTGCTATCAGCTGGTGTTGGACACAGGGGGATCAGTGTCAGGATGATGGGGGGGGGGCAGTAAACATGGCATTCATTTCCTGAATGATCACAGTAATTGGTACCAACTGTTCCTGTGTTCATTCATAACTGAAGCATAGTAAACTGTGTTTACTGTGCTTTAGTTTGTTACTGAACAGAAAGCCTCTGTAGAAAAAGCCTCCTGTTCATTCATTCAGCAGTGCAGCTGAGGCTGCAGAGAAAGGGATTCAGGAATCTGTGTGGATCTCAAAAATGAGACATCAGGGGTCTGTTTAGACCACTGATATTTCACCAAAACCCCCTCCACAGGGTTCCACATGAGTTTGCATGCATTTTCAACATGCATAGATGGTAACTTTACTCTATGGTAATAGCCCTGCCTGAGGGCTTCTGAGGAAACTGACAATCGCTGTAGTAGATGGCATAATCTTTTTGCTTAGTGCAGACTTATTAACCACTTAAGGACCAGCCTCGTTTTGGATTTTAGGTGTTTACATGTTTAAAACAGTTTTTTTTGCTAGAAAATTACTTAGAACCCCGAAACATTATATATTGTTTTTTTTCTAACACCCTAGAGAATAAAATGGCGGTCATTGCAATACTTTTTTTTGCACTGTATTTGCGCAGCGGTCTTATAAGCGCACTTTTTTTGGAAAAAAATCACTTTTTTGAATAAAAAAAATAAGACAGCAGTAAAGTTAGCCCAATTTTTTTTAATATTGTGAAATATAATGTTACGCCAAGTAAATTGATACCCAACATGTCACGCTTCAAAATTGCGCCCGCTCGTGGAATAGCGTCAAACTTTTACCCTTAAAAATCTCCATAGGCGACATTTAAAAAATTCTACAGGTTGCATGTTTTGCGTTACAGAGGAGGTCTAGGGCTAGAATTATTGCTCTCGCTATACCGGTCGCGGCGATACCTCACATGTGTGGTTTGACCACCGTTTTCATATGCGGGCGCTACTCACGTATGCGTTCGCTTCTGCGCGCGAGCTCGTCGGGACAGGGCGCTTTAAGTTTTTATTTTTTTTTTATTATTTATTTTACTTTATTTATTTTTTCACTGTTTAAAAAAAAAAAAAATTGGATCACTTTTATTCCTATTACAAGGAATGTAAACATCCCTTGTAATAGAAAAAAGCATGACAGGTCCTCTTAAATATGAGATCTGGGGTCAAAAAGTCCTCAGATCTCATATTTAGACTAAGATGCAAAAAAAAAAAAAAGTCGTTTAAAAAAATGACACAAAAAAATTGTGCCTTAAAGAGAAGTAGGCGGAGCCGACGTAATGGCGTCGCTCCGGCCGTCCTATGGTATAGAGATGGGTGGGGGCCATCTTGGCCTCACTCCTCTCTATACCTCAGCAGTGACAGGTCCCGATATCCGGGAGGGGGGTGGCACCTCTCCTGCCGCCGATAACGGTGATCTCGCCACGAACCCGCTGCAGAGACCACCATTATCGTGTACAGAAACGCCGGCCCTAAAGATGGATACCTCGGTTGTGGCAGCAGCTGCTGCCCTTACCGAGATATCCATCTTTAAAAAAATGACGTAAATATACAGTGGCCGGTCGTTAAGTGGTTAACTGATAACGCTGGAAGTAGGTTAGTGGCCTCACCTCGCTATCTTAATTGATATTGGTAATGGTCTAAAAGGGCTTTTTTTCTCAGGGAATAGATGCAGGAACTCCACCCTTCCGAGTCACTCTTCATCTCCGCCCCCTACCCATCTCTGAGCACCATCCCTTGGTTTCACCCCCTACCCACCTCCCAGTACAGCACCTTTCTGAGAATACAAGTATTTTGGGCTACTCAGTAATTTCTATGAAATTTGTTAAAGAAAACAACTAAGATGGTAAAACAGATCCCTTGCAATGAGCAACAATAGACTCCACCCCAGAAACAATAGACCCCCCAGCAACAACAGATCCCCCACACAACAAAAGACCTTTCCCCAGCAACAATGGACCCCCCACACAAAAGACTTCCCTCGAGCAACAATGGACCCCTCCACAACAAAGTACCACCCGAGCAACAATAGACCCTTCAGCAGCCAGCAACAATAGACCTCTCCTTCCACAGTAGATCCAACCCAGCAACAATTGACCCCCCTGCAAGATAAGACCCCCCCACCAGCAACAGTAGACTTACCCAGCAACAACAGACCCCCACACAAAAACAGATCCCCCACCAGCGACAATAGATACTCCAGCAGCCAGCAACAGTAGACCCTCCAGCACCCCTTGCCAGTACATACATTCAGTGCTGGAGGTGCCAGAACTGCGTTCCCTGCGTTCCCGCTGAAAGAAAGGCCTGGTGCCCAATAATCCGAACTAACAATATATATATGCAAAAACAGATATCTTGTAAAAGTAGTGACACCATCACTGTGATGTGTATAGCCTGTGTAGGGAGCAGAGCTGTGGGTAGGATCCAGCAGACCCCCTCCCCCCACTACAGGTTGACTGCAAAATACTACAGAAGGAGGCGGAGACAAGACCAGTCACCCTAATCAAGGCAAGAGAGTAGCAATGTATGGTCTTTATTACAGGAAACTTCTGTGCGAAGGCAAAGTTTTTCCATTTGAATCTAGACGTTTGCTTATTCAGGGGTTCAGCTTTACATTTTTCAAAGATTTAGTCCAATACTCTTAAGGATTATAGGTACCCCTGTTTAAGAACCTCTGGATAACTAAATTACCACCTAAATGCCAAATTAATATTAGTAAAGACCGACTCACTCTTCCAAAAAACAAAGGGGGAATAGCACTCCCTGACCTAAGACGCTACTATTGGGCAGCACACCTGGCCCGGATCCTTGACTGGAACATCTATCACACTGTAAAAGGCTGGGTCACTCTAGAACACTCAGTCACTCCCCAATGCTTGAGATCAGTACCATGGTTGCACCCACGCCATATATCCTCTCAAAGTGTCACCCCTTAATAGGTCCCACACTAACAGCCTTTCAAACTTTGACCAAAACAACAAATTCCACTCCCTGGCTGAGCCTGCTTACCCCATTACTCACAAACCCAGACTTCCCCCAGGCACAAACGACAATTTCCTCACATGAATTTGGCCCCATAGAGATGTACTTGCTACCCACTTGTTTAACAGACACACTCCTCACAATAGAAGATCTTAACGTTAAACTGACCCCTAACCACATACCACATTGGACATACATACAAATTAATTGTAAAGCGCTGCGTAAACTGTTGGCGCTATATAAATCCTGTATAATAATAATAAATTAAACATTTTCTATCTAGGAAGGAAACCGCCCGACACTGGACGAAAAACCTGCCCACTCTAGAACAACTATGATCCAAAAAAAATCCCCCAAAGACATCTCATTTCAATCCTGTACTCCTCCCTATTCAATGACCACTTAGCGTTCACCAGAAATGCATGTTCAGCATGGGAACAAGATCTAAATATAACAATCACTGATCCTGAATAGGAATCAATCTGCTACTACATACACAAAGGCTTCCTTAATATAACCACCCAAGAATGTGGATTCAAGATTCTTTCGAGATGGTACAGAACCCCTGCGTTGCTTCATAAATTCTCAAATGCAATTCCTAATAGATGTTGGCAATGTGATGCTCCAGACAGATCAGTGCACCACATTTGGTGGTTGTGTCCTGTAATCCAAACAATTTGGCAGACGGTACACAACACTATCCTTTTTGTCACATCTGATAATGTGGACTACTCCCCTGCTGTATACCTGCTTCATCATACCACCATTCCCTTAGAACAGATATCTTAACTCCCTAACAATGTTTATGATAAATGCAGCAAGACACTGCATTCCGTGCCACTGGCGCTCTCCAACTGCCCTGACGAAAGAGGAGTGGTATCGTAGAATCAACAATATTGAAAAAATAGAAGAATTTATCAGTATCTCACATGAAAAGTTACCCAGATTCACATCAACACGGTACAGCTGGCACACTTTAAAACAACAGAAGCATATCAGACGAACGACAGATGAGCTCTATTCATAACAGCTTTAATGAAACTAATGAACTACAAACACTCTACCTGCTATTATCAACACTGATCCCTTATATGATCCTGTTGGAAAATTGGGACCAACATACCAAATTCTTATGCTTTCGACCTATACAAGTTCTTTGATGTTCCATATTAACATAGCTTGAGAGAGAGATGGGAGTCTGGAACTCCCCTTCCCCCCCATCCTTCTCTTTTTTTCCCCCCCGTTTTTCTTTTTTTCTCATTCTACTGCATCGACAATTATGACCCAACATCCAGCCAAAATATAAAATAAAAAAAATAACCATAAAACCAGATATAACATGAGGACATATATAGGAATCAGTTAATCTAATTTTGCATATGATAAGAAACAATATCTAGTACTGAATTGTTATTAAAATGTATACACGGTTCTACTATTTTGGCTTCATAAGCTGTTTGTAAAAATTCAAAAGTTCAAATGTTTAAATGAACAACCTGTTAATTCATGCTGTACTTTTGATAACTTTTGTGAAATGAGATCTTTTGTATGATTCATTCTCTTTTAACAAAAAAACCTATGAAACAAAAAAAAAAATTTGGATTTTTTTATACAAATATATGTGCTCATTAAAATGTTTTTTTTAATCCAGGGATGCTACAGTTCAACATTTCTACTTCAAAAGTTATGGATGAAATGTGACTGACATTTATTCTAAATAGCATGGAGCACTTGAAATGTAAACCTTAATAAGAAAAACAATTTAATGGATGTTCCAGTATTAATGAATTTGAGGTAGCTCAGAAGTTCATAGCGCACTTCACTGCGAATGACTACACACATTTTTATTTTACTGCTTTCCTGCAGCTCTGCTGACCAGTCCAAAGGTGACTGAAAATAAACATGTATTTAATTATGTTCTGCCTCCCAAATTGATGGTTAGCACTGCAAAATTGCTGAATAAGCTCCGAATATAAAAGCAGTATCTCTACTGCAATTAACCTTCAGTAATGTCATGTCAGATTTTAAATTTCAAGCTCTGGAGATAGAAGCCATTTCCTTGTTATGTATTCACTGTAGTTTCTTCAGTTTATTTAGAGCAAAATTACCCCCTCTATAAAGAAAATGGTATTTATTTATTTTTTGCATTATTGAGATAGATTGTTTGTAACCAGAATATCCTATGGTTAATGTAATTGTATACAAACAAATATTCAGAGTTGGGAGTAGTGGTAAAGTGGACATTATACACTGAAAATGGAGGCATGTGTTTATAAGATGTATCACTACTTGGTGGTCCAACTGCTGGTGGGCCGCAATCTAGTAGATGTTAGCATAATTATTTATAGATACACAGACTGTCCCTTTACTTGTAGTACTTGTAAATGTACCTTTCAGCCTGTGTTCACACATGTGCGGTGTGAATTGAAAGTCAGGTTTCACTGGGAAGATAAAAATCAGTTGTTCAGAGGTTCCTCTGCGTTTTAACTGCGGATCAGTGAGCAGGGAGAGGGGGGGGGGAGAGGGGGAGGTGTAGTGAGGAGAAGGAGAAAATCCATGTTCAGAACGCAATGCATCTGCGAATCAGATGTGTTCCCATAGAAGGTAATGGGCTTGTAATTTGCACCGCAATGCCCAGAAAACGCACACTTTTTTTGTGCAATGCGCAGTGCGAATGCAACGCACATATGTGAACCAGATGCATTCATATGAATGTATTTTAAAATGTCCTGCGAATTGGATGTGGTATAAGCCGCATCTAATTCGCATAGGTGTGAACGGGGGCTAAAGCTACTTACTAGTATGGCATTGGTAAAGGAAAAACAACATCAAAGCATACATTTCTTCATGCATACAGTCTGAGCAAATGTTGGCTGATATAAAATTGATCTGGCACTTAATTGGAATGTAGTTAAGATGACAATAAATTATATAAAGTGACTAAAGTGACAATAAATTATATCCTTAGTCACTAAAAATAAGCTATACAAACCCACTACTAAATGTAACATCCTCAATAAGCTCCACCCCCTCACCCCCCCCCCCCCATTTTCATATGTTTGGAATGAGCAGTGCACTTTATGCTACATCTACACTATGAATTCCATAGTCCCTAGTCCATCACAGGAGATGAGCAAAAGAGGGTGGCTGCATTTCTTCACTCTTTGTTATGTTGCAGCCATTTGCCAAAATCATTTAAGTTCATTTTTTTTCCTCATTAACGTACACACAGCACCCCTATATTGACAGAAAAACACAGAATTGTTGACATTTTTGCAGATTTATTAAAAAAGAAAAACTGAAATCAGTATTTAGTAGAAGCACCCTTTTGATCTAATACAGCCATGAGTCTTTTTGGGAAAGACGCAACAAGTTTTTCACACCTGGATTTGGGGATCCTCTGCCATTCCTCCTTGCAGATCCTCTCCAGTACTGTCAGGTTGGATGGTAAACGTTGGTGGACAGGCATTTTTAGGTCTCTCCAGAGATGCTCAATTGGGTTTAAGTCAGGGCTCTGGCTGGGCAATTCAAGAACAGTCACGGAGTTGTTGTGAAGCCACTCCTTCGTTATTTTAGCTGTGTGCTTAGGGTCATTATCTTGTTGGAAGGTAAACCTTCGGCCCAGTCTGAGGTCCTGAGCACTCTGGAGAAGGTTTCCGTCTAGGATATCCCTGTACTTGGCCGCATTCATCTTTCCCTCGATTGCAAACAGTCGTCCTGTCCCTGCAGCTGAAAAAAAACCCCACAGCATGATGCTGCCACCACCATGCTTCACTATTGGGACTGTATTGGACAGGTGATGAGCAGTGCCTGGTTTTCTCCACACATACCGCTTAAAATTAAGGCCAAAAAGTTCTAGCTTGGTCTCATTAGACCAGAGAATCTCATATCTCACCATCTTGGAGTCCTTCAGGTGTTTTTTAGAAAACTCCATGCAGGCTTTCATGTGTCTTGCACTGAGGAGAGGCTTCCGTCAGGCCACTTTGCCATGAAAGCCCCGACTGGTGGAGGGCTGCAGTGATGGTTGACTTTCTACAACTTTCTCCCATCTCCCGAGTGCATCTCTGGAGCTCAGCCACAGTGATCTTTGGGTTCCGCTTTACCTCTCTCACCAAGGCTCTTCTCCCCCGATAGCTCAGTTTGGCCGGACGGCCAGCTCTAGGAAGGGTTCTGGTCATCCCAAACATCTTCCATTTAAGGATTATGGAGGCCACTGTGCTCTTAGGAACCTTAAGTGCAGCAGAAATTTTTTTGTAACCTTGGCCAGATCTGTGCCTTGCCACAATTCTGTCTCTGAGCTCTTCAGGCAGTTCCTTTGACCTCATGATTCTCATTTGCTCTGACATGCACTGTGAGCTGTAAGGTCTTATATAGACAGGTGTGTGGCTTTCCTAATCAAGTCCAATCAGTATAATCAAACACAGCTGGACTCAAATGAAGGCGTAGAACCATCTCAAGGATGATCAGAAGAAATGGACAGCACCTGAGTTAAATATGAGTATCATATGTGTGAGTATCAATATGAGTGTCACAGCAAAGGGTCTGAATACTTAGGACCATGTGATATTTCAGTTCTTCTTTTTTAATAAATCAGCAAAAATGTCAACAATTCTGTGTTTTTCTGTCAATATGGGGTGCTGTGTGTACATTAATGAGGAAAAAAATGAACTTAAATGATTTTAGCAAACGGCTGCAATTATATAGGTAGCGCCAATCACCCCATTTATTATATTATATAGCATTGGTTGGAGACCCCCCAGGGGAGCTCCATTAGGGGAGGCTGCAGACCTAATTGGTATCCTAAGCGCAGTCATATACTACTCGGTACAATTTTATTTGTTAACACCTTTGGGTGTAAACGTTAGACCGCTGCTATGGATATTTTTGGGTATATGGGTAACAGAAACATTGATCTGGGAGGTATTTTCAGCCGAGATACTGTTACCAACACACAAGACATGCATAGCCTAATGAGAAAACTTAGGCATACAATGGAAAAACAACTCAGGGTTTGGTGGGACATAGCCACCATGGATATGTATATCTCAGCAAAGATGACACCTAGGAGATTAAGGTGGGACATTGACCCCAACGACTGTGTCAATGACCCAACCCTCATGGATGAATGGTACTCCTTTCTGAATGGATGTGAAAATGAACTACTGCACAAAATAATCAAAAGGAGACAATTTAAATTGAAGGGAGTTGAAGCCAACATAGCTGAGATCAAAAATCAGCTGGCACCCTTTGCTAATCAAGCAGAATATAAAGATAAAGAAAAAGGAACTCCATGAGCTAATCAAGAAGTATGATATTGAAATACAGGCAACTGAAATACAGGACTACCAGAATATGAAGGTATACAAATGGCAAACAACTATCCTAGACCTGGATTAGAAGATGACTTGTAGCTGGACGTTAGTCCAGACACCTCTATAGATATGGAGCAGGAAGCAGCAACTAATAACACACCCCAACAGACGACCAGTACCAACATGAGATACCCATATAGACAACAACAGGGTACACCATATAGAAATCAAGCAAGATCAGATAATAGGAGGGTAAACTACCAAGAACACGTAACCTCTAGAACCCCCCACACGCCCAGATATAATGTAGACACTAGGAATAGGTTCTCACCTCTTAGGGAGAATAGGCATGCCCCATATGGGAGAGATTATGGAGACCATATAGATGTACAACACAGTAGGAACCGTAGGTACTCTAGGGATTTTCCAAGGGGCGGACCCCGAGACAGACCACCAGGAGGATGGAGGGCCCGAGTAGCCTACAGGAACCCTGGATGGAGGGGAATATGAACAGACAGAGGAGGACCTCGAGGAGGATCACACAGAACGATGGAGGACTGACAGCCGGAATACTATCAGCACCACATGGAACAGGAATACCCCAGGTAAGACTGGGACAGGAGTTACGGAAGGGAGAGGGGGCACATACAGAGATTCGAAGAAAGAAGAAAACAAACAGAGGAAACAGAGGAGGGAAGAAGAAAGCGAAGAAGAGAACACTAGGAAAGGGCATATTTAACCTTAGTGACGTCACATTCACTGAGGATGAGATGAGAATCCTAGATCTAGGACTTAAATTTGCCCCTGAAAAATCCCTAGACAAATTTGAAACCTACATCGACCTTAAAAAGTTTATGAGGAAACTTAATCTCAAGAAACACTTTCCAATGAATAAAAATAAAAGATGAACCACCATATGTACAAACCACATTAAAAAACAATTCCATCTTCAATCCCCCAACATCAGGGAACCAATGTTTGGGAGCCTTTCAAAAAATGGTCGAGGATGATCTGAGGAAATTAGAAAAACCTAGAAGTCACAAAAGCAAAAATGTCTGGAAAACTATAAAGTGCTTAGGTAAAAGAAAGGAAGTCGTAATCCGACCCGCGGATAAAGGGGGTGGACTGGTGATCCTAAATAAAAGGGACTACGAAGAGGAAATGGAAAATCTGCTTCGGGTGGAGAACACCTACAACAAACTTAAAAAGAACCCAAAACGCATATATGAGAAGAAGCTGAAGGCGTTCGTTAAGAAAGGAAAAGATATGGGTATTCTTAACCACTTGCCGACCGCCTAACGTCGATATACGTCGGCAGAATGGCACGGGCAGGCAGAATCACGTACCCATACGTGATCTGCCTCCCGCGGGCGGGGGGTCCTATCGGACCCCCCCCCCCCGGTGCCAGCGGCAGTCGGCATTTGTCTGGGAGCATTGAGAGGCGAGGGGGAGGCCATCCAATCGTGGCCCCCACCTCACGATCGCTCCCAGCCAATGGGAATCCTCCCCTGCCTGTGTGTAGTACAGTAGTGTGTGTGTAGTAGAGGATGTGATGTCAGCTCTCCTCGGCCCGGCAGTTTCAGTTCCGGAGCCGAGGAGAGAAGATATGTGAGTGCACAACACACACACACACACACACACAGTAGAACATGCCAGGCACACATTACACCCCGACCCCCCCCCCCCCCGATCACCCCCCAATCACCCCCCCCCCCTCCCTGTCACACTGACACCAAGCAGTATTTTTTTTTTTTCTGATTACTGCATGGTGTCAGTTTGTGACAGTTAGAAGTGGTAGGGCAGTGAGTGTTAGCCCCCTGTAGGTCTAGGGTACCCCCCTAACCCCCCCCTAATAAAGTTTTAACCCCTTGATCACCCCCTGTCGCCAGTGTCACTAAGCGATCATTTTTCTGATCGCTGTATTAGTGTCGCTGGTGACGCTAGTTAGGGACGTAAATATTTAGGTTTGTCGTCAGCGTTTTATAGAACGCAGTGTTAGCGGGATCAGCCCAGATACCTGCTAGCACCTGCGTTTTCCCCTCCGCCCGGCCCAGCCCAGCCCACCCAAGTGCAGTATCGATTGATCACTGTCACTTACAAAAACACTTAACGCATAACTGCAGCGTTCGCAGAGTCAGGCCTGATCCCTGCGATCGCTAACAGTTTTCTTGGTAGCGTTTTGGTGAACTGGCAAGTACGAGCCCCAGGCAGCGTCAGATTAGCGCCAGTACCGCTAACACCCACGCACGCACCGTACACCTCCCTTAGTGGTATAGTATCTGAACGGATCAATATCTGATCCGATCAGATCTATACTGGCGTCCCCAGCAGTTTAGGGTTCCCAAAAACGCAGTGTTAGCGGGATCAGCCCAGATACCTGCTAGCACCTGCGTTTTGCCCCTCCGCCCGGCCCAGCCCACCCAAGTGCAGTATCGATCGATCACTGTCACTTACAAAACACTAAACGCATAACTGCAGCATTCGCAGAGTCAGGCCTGATCCCTGCGATCGCTAACAGTTTTTTTGGTAGTGTTTTGGTGAACTGGCAAGCGCCAGTGGCCTAGTACACCCCGGTCGTAGTCAAACCAGCACTGCAGTAACACTTGGTGACGTGGCGAGTCCCATAAGTGCAGTTCAAGCTGGTGAGGTGGCAAGCACAAGTAGTGTCCCACTGCCACCAAGAAGACAAACACAGGCCCGTCGTGCCCATAGTGCCCTTCCTGCTGCATTTGCCAATCCTAATTGGGAACCCACCGCTTCTGCAGCGCCCGTACTTCCCTCCATTCACATCCCCAACCAAATGCAGTCGGCTGCATGAGAGGCATTTTCTTTATGTCCTCCCGAGTACCCCTACCCAACGAACCCCCCCAAAAAAGATGTCGTGTCTGCAGCAAGCGCGGATATAGGCGTGACACCCGGTGTTATTGTCCCTCCTGTCCTGACAATCCTGGTTTTTGCATTGGTGAATGTTTTGAACGCTACCATTCACTAGTTGAGTATTAGGGTAGGGTACAGGATTGCACAGACTAGGCACACTTTCACAGGGTCTCCCAAGATGCCATCGCATTTTGAGAGACCCGAACCTGGAACCGGTTACAGTTATAAAAGTTACAGTTACAAAAAAAAGTGTAAAAAAAAAAAAAAACACAAACAAAAATATAAAATAAAAAAAAATAGTTGTCGTTTTATTGTTCTCTCTCTCTCTCTATTCTCTCTCTATTGTTCTGCTCTTTTTTACTGTATTCTATTCTGCAATGTTTTATTGTTATTATGTTTTATCATGTTTGCTTTTCAAGTATGCAATTTTTTATACTTTACCGTTTACTGTGCTTTATTGTTAACCATTTTTTTGTCTTCAGGTACGCAATTCACGACTTTGAATGGTTATACCAGAATGATGCCTGCAGGTTTAGGTATCATTCTTTTCAGCCAGCGGTCGGCTTTCATGTAAAAGCAATCCTAGCGGCTAATTAGCCTCTAGACTGCTTTTACAAGCCGTGGGAGGGAATGCCCCCCCCACCGTCTTCCGTGTTTTTCTCTGGCTCTCCTGTCTCAACAGGGAACCTGAGAATGCAGCCGGTGATTCAGCCAGCTGACCATAGAGCTGATCAGAGACCAGAGTGGCTCCAAACATCTCTATGGCCTAAGAAACCGGAAGCTACGAACATTTTATGAATTAGATTTCGCCGGATGTAAACAGCGCCATTGGGAAATTGGGAAAGCATTTTATCACACCGATCTTGGTGTGGTCAGATGCTTTGAGGGCAGAGGAGAAATCTAGGGTCTAATAGACCCCAATTTTTTCAAAAAAGAGTACCTGTCACTACCTATTGCTATGATAGGGGATATTTACATTCCCTGAGATAACAATGAAAATGATTTAAAAAAAAAAAAAGAAAGGAACAGTTTAAAAATAAGATAAAAAAGCAAAAAAATAATAAAGAAAAAAAAAAAAAAAAGCACCCCTGTCCCCCCTGCTCTCGCGCTAAGGCGAACGCAAGCGTCGGTCCGGCGTCAAATGTAAACAGCAATTGCACCATGCATGTGAGGTATCACCGCGAAGGTCAGATTGAGGGCAGTAATTTTAGCAGTAGACCTCCTCTGTAAATCTAAAGTGGTAACCTGTAAAGGCTTTTAAAAATGTATTTAGTTTGTCGCCACTGCACGTTTGTGCGCAATTTTAAAGCATGTCATGTTTGGTAGCCATGTACTCGGCCTAAGATCATCTTTTTTATTTCATCAAACATTTGGGCAATATAGTGTGTTTTAGTGCATTAAAATTAAAAAAAGTGTGTTTTTTCTCCAAAAAATGCGTTTGAAAAATCGCTGCGCAAATACTGTGTGAAAAAAAAATGAAACACCCACCATTTTAATCTGTAGGACATTTGCTTTAAAAAAAATATATAATGTGTGGGGGTTCAAAGTAATTTTCTTGCAAAAAAAAATAATTTTTTCATGTAATCAAAAAGTGTCAGAAAGGGCTTTGTCTTCAAGTGGTTAGAAGAGTGGGTGATGTGTGACATAAGCTTCTAAATGTTGTGCATAAAATGCCAGAACAGTTCAAAACCCCCCCAAATGACCCCATTTTGGAAAGTAGACACCCCAAGCTATTTGCTGAGAGGCATGTCGAGTCCATGGAATATTTTATATTTTAACACAAGTGGCGGGAAAGAGACAATTTTTTTTTTTTTGCACAAAGTTGTCACTAAATGATATATTGCTCAAACGTGCCATGGGAATATGTGAAATTACACCCCAAAATACATTCTGTTGCTTCTCCTGAGTACGGGGATACCACATGTGTGGGACTTTTTGGGAGCCTAGCCGCGCACGGGACCCCGAAAACCAAGCACCGCCTTCAGGCTTTCTAAGGCCGTAAATTTTTGATTTCACTCTTCACTGCCTATCACAGTTTCGGAGGCCATGGAATGCCCAGGTGGCAACCCCCCCCCAAATGACCCCATTTTGGAAAGTAGACATCCCAAGCTATTTGCTGAGAGGTATAGTGAGTATTTTGCAGACCTCACTTTTTGTCACAAAGTTTTGAAGATTGAAAAAATAAACTTTTTTTTTTTTTTCTTGTCTTTCTTTTCAAAAACAAATGAGAGCTGCAAAATACTCACCATGCCTCTCAGCAAATAGCTTGGGGTGTCTACTTTCCAAAATTGGGTCATTTGGGGGGGGGGTTTGTGCCACCTGGGCATTCCATGGCCTCCGAAACTGTGATAGGCAGTGAAGAGTGAAATCAAAAATTTTCACCCTTAGAAATCCTGAAGGCGGTGATTGGTTTTCGGGGCCCGTACGCAGCTAGGCTCCCAAAAAGTCCCACACATGTGGTATCCCTGTACTCAGGAGAAGTAGCTAAATGTATTTTGGGGTGCAATTCCACATATGCCCATGGCCTGTGTGAGCAATATATCATTTAGTGACAATTTTGTGCAAAAAAAAAAAAAAAATTGTCACTTTCCCGCAACTTGTGTCAAAATATAAAACATTCCATGGACTCAACATGCCTCAGAGCAAATAGCTTGGGGTGTCTACTTTCCAAAATGGGGTCATTTGGGGGGGTTTTATGCCATCTGGGCTTTTTATGGCCTTCAAAACTGTGATAGGTAGTGAGGAGTAAAATAAAAAATGTACGCCCTTAGAAATCCTGAAGGCAGTGATTGGTTTTCGGGGCCCCGTATGCGGCTAGGCTCCCAAAAAGTCCCACACATTTGGTATCCCCATACTCAGGAGAAGCAACTAAATGTATTTTGGGGTGCAATTCCACATATGCCCATGGCCTGTGTGAGCAATATATCATTTAGTGACAACTTTTTGTAATTTTTTTTTTTTTTTGTCATTATTCAATCACTTGGGACAAAAAAAATGAATATTCAATGGGCTCAACATGCCTCTCAGCAATTTCCTTGGGGTGTCTACTTTCCAAAATGGGGTCATTTGGGGGGGGGTTTGTACTGCCCTGCCATTTTAGCACCTCAAGAAACGACATAGGCAGTCATAAATTAAAGGCTGTATAAATTCCAGAAAATGTACCCTAGTTTGTAGTCGCTATGTCTTTTGCGCAAACCAATAAATATACACTTATTGACATTTTTTTTACCAAAGACATGTGGCCGAATACATTTTGGCCTAAATGTATGACTAAAATTGAGTTTATTGGATTTTTTTTTAGAACAAAAAGTAGAAAATATCATTTTTTTTCAAAATTTTCGGTCTTTTTCCGTGTATAGCGCAAAAAATAAAAACGGCAGAGGTGATCAAATACCATCAAAAGAAAGCTCTATTTGTGGGAAGAAAAGGACGCAAATTTCGTTTGGGTACAGCATTGCATGACCGTGCAATTAGCAGTTAAAGCGACGCAGTGCCAAATTGTAAAAAGTGCTCTGGTCAGGAAGGGGGTAAATCCTTCCGGGGCTGAAGTGGTTAATAGCATAGAAGCCGAATATTTGGTCTCCAGCTCAACTAAAACCCCAGTCATCTACTATACACCAAAAATTCACAAGAGGCTAGATAAACCACCCGGGAGGCCTATTATTAGTGGCATCAATTCAGTATTCTCCCGATTGGGTGAATATCTGGACAAATTTCTCAAACCTTGAATGAATGTATGTTGTATATGCCCGTCCCAAAAAACAACAATGCTCTGCGCTTAGTACAATATTCTAACGGTGTATGTGCGGCACATAAATGATTATATGACTAGTAGCAGCTGCTTAAATAGTAGAACATGTATATAGGCAATAATGGATCAATTAAATTAGATAAATATATAAATACACAATTATAAATATATAAAGTGTCTCTTTAGTATTGCAGCAGCGCTGTGCACCCCAATTGAACAGGGTCTCTTTCTTAATCTAATTCAGAAAGTTCAAACACGGATCTGATAGCCAGAGTCCCACCAATTAATAATCAAGATGTATTCTGTGAGGGTAGTAATCCTTTCACCAAGCGATACACCACGTGCTGGGGTCCCCAATGAAAACTCACTCACCAGAAATCACATCAATAAAAGCCTTGATTAATAGTAGTAAATCTGCATCAATATCCAAAGCGACCACCAGATGTCAGTATTATTCCCAGTAGTTCCAATAGGATATGTAGAAGAAACAAAAATGCTCACATAGCGTGATACTGCTAAACATCTTTATTTGAACCATCCAAACATTCCCTTAAAACCATGCGTAACAAAATTTAATAAACATTGAGCAAAGATAACAAAATGCACTGTGCCTGATTGCGTTCTCCAGTAGTGAAAACCTGTCAGGAGCGCTCCCTGTGTGTAGCGGACACACTCAGAAGAAGTCCAGGAAGTGACGAAACGTTGGGGACGTGTCGCACAGGAAGTGACGCATGTGCTCCACCAACCGAGGAACCAGGAAGCGTGTGACTGTGGCTACACACAGGGAGCGCTCCTGACAGGTTTTCACGACTGGAGGACGCAATCAGGCACAGTGCATTTTGTTATCTTTGCTCAATGTTTATTAAATTTTGGTACGCATGGTTTTAAGGGGATGTTTGGATGGTTCAAATAAAGATGTTTAGCAGTATCACGCTTTGTGAGCATTTTTGTTTCTTCTACATATCCTATTGGAACTACTGGGAATAATACTGACATCTGGTGGTCACTTTGGATATTGATGCAGATTTACTACTATTAATCAAGGCTTTTATTGATCTGATTTCTGGTGAGTGAGTTTTCATTGGGGACCCCAGCACGTGGTGTATCGCTTGGTGAAAGGATTACTACCCTCACAGAATACATCTTGATTATTCATTGGTGGGACTCTGGCTATCAGATCCATGTTTGAACTTTCTGAATTAGATTAAGAAAGAGACCCTGTTCAATTGGGGTGCACAGCGCTGCTGCAATACTGAAGAGACACTTTATATATTTATATATTTATAATTGTGTATTTAAATATTTATCTAATTTAATTGATTCATTATTGCCTTTATACAAATTTCTCAAACCATTGGTCTGCAAGGGGAAATCCTATCTACGAGATAGTGCCCAGCTTTTAGAAGAATTACAGCAAATAAATGGGGCCCATGATTACTTACTAGCCACCATAGATGTGAATTCACTCTATACAAGTATCGTCCAACAAGATGGTATATTGAGTGTAGAAGCACTAACTTACTAACATGAAGCAAGAACAGACTGATTTCATACTTGAAGGCCTACAGCTCGCCATGACATGCAATTATTTTTGGTACAACAAAGAATATTACGTCCAAACCAAAGGAGTTGCTATGGGCGCACGTTACTCCCCAAGTGTAGCTAATCTCCTTATGACCATGTGGGAAGAAGAGTACATATACGTTAAGGAAATTTCCCAATTGAGGCTGTACTGGAGGTACATAGATGACCTCATTATACTCTGGGAAGGTACACCTGAAACCTTTGAAGAATTCCTGCAGAATCTAAATGTTAACAGATATGGCCTTACTTTTACCGGAAATTGGAATAATCATAAAATCGAGTATCTAGATCTTGTAATTATGAAGAAGGGAAACAGTCTGCATACTAAAACTCACTTCAAGACAACGGACAGGAATGGGTATATCCCAATAACCAGCTGTCACCACCCCCAATGGAAAGGGAATATCCCCAAAGGCCAGCTTATCAGACTGTGGAGAAACTGTGCCACAATGGACGATTACCTAGAACAAGCAGACATCTTGATTGAGCGATTCCTTGAAAAAGGATACAAGTTAGACCAATTGGCCAAACTCAAGATCAATGTAGCAAATATGGATCACAACAATCTGTTCACCAAATCTAAAAAAGGGGAGAAAAAACTGAATATGGCGTTTATCACAGGGTTCAACACTCAATACAAAGAATTTGAACACATCCTAGCTAAATACTGGCCTATCTTAAAACAAGATCGGGTTCTTGCAGACCTGCTACCGAACAAACCTAAGGTGATATATAGAAAAGCTCCAACATTGAGAGACTACTTAGTTCACAACGTTATTGATCCACCTAAATGCACAAAGATTTTTCCAGACATGAAAGGCTTTTACAAATGCCAAAGATGCCTGCCATGCAGGGTTAGCAAAAAACAACCCCGGAAAAGGGAAACTTTTATATCCAAAAGAGATCATAGAGAATACAGTATTAGGGAACTCATTACTTGTCAGAGCACCCATGTAACTTACATCATAGAGTGCCCATGTCAGTTACAATACATGGGCAGAACCACCCATCCTTTGTATGTACGTATATGGGAGCATATTAAAAACATCAGGAAGGGGTTCCCAAAACACCATCTTTCACGGCATTTTGATGCAGTTCATAATCGTGATCCCACGGGTTTGATTTTCTATGGGATTGACTGTATTAGGGACCATTGGAGAGGCGGAAATAAAACCATACTTATTTCGCAAAATGAAACCACCTGGATATATCGGTTGGGATCCCTGGCTCCGGGGGGCCTCCACCTAGATATTGACTTGAACTTTTTCATAGCCAACCCTTGAGCATTGCACGGCAGGATAACTTAGTGATTTGGGATCACTTGACGTGATCACTCTAAGAGCATCACATTAGGATATCACCAGTAACATATGTGGTCATGTTGCCCCTCATGTCCCCTATTCATATTAGGGGTGTAGACTTCTCTTCTCTCTCTTATTTTCCTTTTTTTCCCTTCCTTATCCAGTTATTAAATAACCACCTATTACCACATGAACACCCTGACTCAGGAGTTACATCTTATGCCTCATACAACAGGTTTGAAATAGGGGTGCCCCTCATATAAAAACTAATCCCTTCCTTTTACCCTTTGTTTCTACCCCTTTAGATATATTTCTATTATCTTCGATTACTCAACATTATAGAGAGAGGCACGCAACCTGGAAAAAATTTGGCTTATGTCCATTTATAATGCTTGTATTGGAGATATAACCCATATCTCTATACACACACACCCATACAGCCTATTCTCTAATAGATATTATGACATTCTAGGCACATATTGGTGTACTACTAGCTTTACAAGGGAATATCTGGGTTGGTATGTAATGTAGGTACAGGCTGCCCCCACTAGGGGGATCTCTACATATGGGGTATGGCACAGGAGATTCTGTAAATACATGTGTTTGTTTTGCCGCACATATTATGTATGCAATATGTACCTGAAGAGTCCTCCATGGCGTCCATCTCAAGATATTATTACTGTTTTAATTTACTTATAAGTAATCTTAATATTGGTACTTTTTATATTAGCAAGTACTGCGGACAATACACCGAGGTTCGAGCGTCCTATACCTAATGCTCCGCCTCTATTCCCAATTGTGATTGGATGCTCTGGGATTGGGGGAAGGGACAGGCATGGGGACTCTTCCATATAATGACGTGGTGCGTGGCGTGCTGGCACCGTCGCTGAGGACTTCAATGATGAAACGCGTACGATGGCGCCACGCACGCTACGTCATTTCCATTTTGTAACAGCAAGTGGAACGCAGCTGGTACGCAGTGCGGCGCTGCTGTCTCCACAGTGTGTCCTAGCGCTTGTTCAACTAATTTAGCCCTGACCTATACTAGCAGCCGTCCAAATCACTTGCAGTTTAATGGACTACTGTCTAGCCAGCTTATCAAGCTTGGTTCAGGACTTTTTAATGCATACTACGATTTTGTATTAGAAGTTTATTTGATGGTTTTTAAAATAAATTTAAAATGAGTTACTACACTATGGGAGTCCACATCTCTTTCCCTCTATGAGGAATTAACTACAGATTACTACAACCCATATGAAAACGGGAGCCCATCCTTGACATCGCAACAAATACGGGGGAATTATTGTAGTGGTTGCATCCATACGCGCATTGCCCCTGTAGGGGCAAGTGGATTCGGTGAGTGGGGACCCAGGAGGGGGAGCACAGAGTCACTTGAAAAAAACTGAGAGCACTCGAGTCACTATTTGTGTTTCATGTCACACCATTTGAAGAAGAGCACATGCACATTATATGGATTATTACTTGCACATGAAACTGACTTATATATGCTATACTAGCATAGCAACGGATTTATAGCAAGTCCGCTGTTTGCGGGTTTATTCTACACAGCATCTTTTATTAATATTTTTATTCTTACAGCATCTGTATTTTTTGTTGGAGTTTAATGCAATTTTTTTGGTTTACTGAAGGTGATACTTATATGTATGTGGGAGAACAATTTAAGGTCTATGTCTTCACTATAGCTGCTTAGCACCAAGGATTTGTGAGAGAACCTGTATTATGCTATTGCCTAGTGGGGAAGTTATGGTATTTTATTAGTTGAATTAGACGTGTTCACTTTCACGTATATCCATTTTTCATATTGTGTATAAACAGATTATACACTATTTACGGTCACATACATATCCCCACATATACGTGGACAGCCGCAAATTATATAGGTAGCGCCAATCACCCCATTTATTATATTATATATCTGAATACTTTTCGTCCCCCCCACTGTATATTATATATATATTTTTATTTTTTCTCGGAAAATAGGTGCAGGAACTCCCCCCAGTCACCCCTTGTCTCTGCCCCCTACCCATCTCTGACCACCGTCCCTTGATTCCACCCACCTACCAGTACTGCTCCTTTTAGAAAATACAAAACCAAGTATCATTTTGTGGTGCTAAATCATTTGTATGGAACATGGTAATAACAAGAAAAGCAGGAAAATAGATCCCCTGCAGCCAGCAACAATATAATCCCAGCAATAGATTCCCACACAACAATAGACTTCCCCAGCAACAATGGACTCCAGCCCAACAACAATATATCCCCTACAGCAACAGTGAACCACCCACAACAAAATATCACACCCAGTAACAAAATATTCATCCAAGCAACATTAGACCCCCCCCCCAGCAGCAACAACAGATCTCCCAGCAGCCAGCAACAATAGATTCCCCATCAGACAACATCAATAGACCCTCCATGTCAGGAGACTTAGTAGACCAGACTGTGTGGACCGCACAGAGATAACCCAAAACGCATGTAAAGTGAATAATATTTATTAAAATAGATGATCAATCAGAAAATACAAACAGTGCACAACCAACCCAACAAACAAACCAACAATATATACAGCAAGGGGCAGTACCAGAATCACAGATGTCAGCCAGGCCAGGGTCATACACGGCAGGTCAGCAGGACAAGGGATAATTCAGAAGCGTAAACGTTAGCCAAGCCAAGGTCATACACAGGAAGATCAGTAAATGAGGGACAGGAAACCAACGGGACAGAGAGGGGATGGATCGGGCTGAAGGGTACAGGAACACAGAAGGGACTGGGTCAGGATAAGCTTGAGAACAAGGTCGGATGCAGGCTCAGGATCGGTAAACAGGCAAACAAGATCAGGGCTCGCAGGAGAGAGATACCAAGGCCAGCATGTGAGGGCATGCCGGGTATTTATGGGACTGACAATAATTGTCTTCATGTAACACCTGAGCGCAGGGAGTGTTGTCTGCTATATACTGCCAGGATCCATCCGCTGGTGGACGTCAGTACTGCGGCCGAAAGATGAAATAACACCAGCAGGGAAAGATTCCTCTGACATTTCCAAACTGCCAGGAGACACCTGCTGGTGGACCCCACTACTGCACGCCAAATGACATATCTTACCAGCGGACGGACCCTTTCCTGACAGTACCCCCCCTCAAAGGAGCAGCCTCCGGGCGCTCCAACTAGAAGTAATTGTCCAAAGTTAATGGCCTCACACTGAACAATAGATGAGGGCAAGACAGACTGGGCATTGGGCACATCACAGCAGACACATCACAGCAGACAGCGGGCACATCACAGCAGACAGCGGGCACATCACAGCGGGCACATCACAGCAGACACATCACAGCAGACACATCACAGCAGACAGCAGGCTCCGGGTCGTCGAGCTGGGCAGCAGGCTCCGGGTCGTCGAGCTGGGCAGCAGGCTCCGGGTCGTCGAGCTGGGCAGCAGGCTCTGGAACATTAGGCCGAACAGCGAGCACCGTAAGGGCAGGCCGGATCACAGACACCGGCTCAGCAAGCTGGGTTACAGGCCCCGGCCCAGTGGGCTGGGTAACGGGCCCCGGCTCAGTGAGCTGGACACCGGGCACTGGTTCGGCAAGCCGAATAACGGGTACTGGCTTAACAGGCCGAGTGACGGACTTTAGTTTAGCAGACTGGGTAACGGGCACCGGTTCAACAGACTGGGAAATGGGCACCGGTTCAGCAGGCTGAGCCACAGGCACGAAACTTCAGGCTGAGATACCAATATCACGACATCAGGCTGGCACATCAGACCAGAAAGCTAACTCATCAGGCTGAACAGCGGGCACATCAGGCTGGAAAGTGGGCACATCAGGCTGGAAAGTGGGCACCGAGACATCAGACCGGGCAGCAGGTACTGGAACTTCAGGCTGGGCAGCAGGCACAGGCGCTGGCACATCAGGCAGAACAGCAGGTACTGGCACAACAGGCTGAACAACAGGTACATCGGACTGGACAGTAGTCACTGAAGCGTCAGACTGGAACATGGGCACTGGGATGTCAGGCTGAGCAACAGGCACTGGGACCTCAAACTGGGCAGCGGGCACAGGCATTGGCACAACAGGCTGAGTAGAAGACACTGGCACATCAGGCTGGGCAGCGGACAGGAACACATCAGGCTGGGCAGCGGACAGGAACACATCAGGCTGGGCAGCGGACAGGAACACATCAGGCTGGGCAGCGGACAGGAACACATCAGGCTGGGCAGCAGACAGAGGATTGTCAGACTGGGAAGCAGGCACATCAGACTGGAACACTGGCAGCAAAACTTTAGGCTAGAACATGGATACAAGGCCATCAGACCGGTCAGCAGGCACTGGGACGTCAGACCGGGTAGCAGGCACTGGGACGTCAGACCGGGTAGCAGGCACTGGGACGTCAGACCGGGTAGCAGGCACTGGGACGTCAGACCGGGTAGCAGGCACTGGAACGTCAGACCGGGTAGCAGGCACTGGAACGTCAGACCGGGTAGCAGGCACTGGAACGTCAGACTGGGTAGCAGGCACTGGAACGTCAGACTTAGGTGGGTCATCAGGCTCAACTGGCGTAAAGGTAGACTGGGGCAGGTTGGTCAGTGTGGAGGTAGACTGGGTTACTGGCAGAATTGTGTGGGTTGGAAAGAACTTTTGTTTCTTTTTTGGTTTAGCCACTGTAGCTTTATAGGTAACTGCAGGGCTGTAAGAAAAAGATGTAACTGGGTAAATAGAAGACCAGGGAATAGTGGCTGGAGGAGGATTTTTTGGAATTGTTACAGGTGGAAGAGAAGAGGCAGGTGGATTGAAAGCAGGATAGGTGCAGTGAGTAGAGACTGGGTAATAGTACTTGGTGGGAAGCTGTGTATACTGGGCTGTGGCTGAGGTTGCCATGGGTGACGGGGAGATAGATTTTTGGGAAGGCAGGTGACTAATGGCAGGGCTCGATTGTTGTGGCTTGGCTAAATACAAGAGATCTGACCATGCCTGTAGCACAGGTTGAACAAAAGTTGGTTCACATACAGCCTGTTTAATCAGAGATTGTACTGAACAAATACAATCAGATGACACCTGCTGGGAACAAGAGGAATAATGTTCATCAAAATAAAAACAGATCATCCTCTAACAGCCATACCAGGGATTCAACTTGGCCACAATTGAAGGGGGGAGAGAAGTCATTACTTCCTTCAGGCAAACATGACAGGGCTGGCTTTGCACATAACTGAATCAAAGGCTGCACATCCTCAAATAACATATGACCCTGATTTACTAGGAAATGAGCCGATCGGATCGTTTCCAGCAGCTGGTCACTGGACCAATCTTTTAACGTCTGGCGACAATATTCACTATCCTCTGCCGCCAGCAGAGAGTAATAGACAATTTCATTGAAATCCATCTGTAGCGAGCCCAGCAAACCAGGAGGATTCCTCAATGCGTCTGGTCAGGGATGGCCTTGGTATACTGTCAGGAGACCTAGTAGACCAGACTGTGTGGACTGCACAGAGATAACCCAAAACGCATGTAAAGTAAATAATGATATTTATTAAAATAGATGATCAATCAGAAAATACAAACAGTGCACAACCAACCCAACAAACCCACCAACAACAATATATACAGCAAGGGGCAGTACCAGAATCACAGATGTCAGCCAGGGTCATACACGGCAGGTAAGCAGGACAAGGGATAATTCAGAAGCGTAAACGTTAGCCAAGCCAAGGTCATACACAGGAAGATCAGTAAATGAGGGACAGGGAACCAACGGGACAGAGAGGGGATGAATCGGGCTGAAGGGTACAGGAACACAGAAGGGACCAGGTCAGGATAAGTTCGGGAACAAGGTCAGATGCAGGCTCAGGATCAGTAAACAGGCAAACAAGGTCAGGGCTCAAGGAGAGAGATACCAAGGCCAGCATGTGAGGGCTTGCTGGGTATTTATGGGACTGACAATAATTGTCTTGATGTAACACCTGAGTGCAGGGAGAGTTGTCTGCTCCATACTGCCAGGATCCATCTGCTGGTGGACGTCAATACTGCGGCCAAAAGATGAAATAACACCAGCAGGGAAAGTTTCCCCTGACAGTTCCAAACTGCCAGGAGACACCTGCTGGTGGACCCCAGTACTGCACGCCAAATTATATATCTTACCAGCGGACAGACCCTTTCCTGACACTCCAGCACACCCCACACCCCATGCTATTACATACATTCAGTGCTGGAGGTGCCGCAACTGAGTTCCCCCGGGTTCCTGCTGAAAAAAAGCCCTGGATCTAATATATATCTATATATCTATATATCTATATAGATATATATATATATATATAATCTACAGTGGGGACGAAAAGTATTCAGACACCCTTATATTTTTCACTCTTTGTTATATTGCAGCCATTTGCTAAAATTATTTAAGTTCATTTTTTTTCCTAATTAATGTACACACAGCACCCCATAGTGACAGAAAAACACAGAATTGTTGACATTTTTGCAGATTTATTAAAAAAGAAAAACTGAAATATCACATGGTCCTAAGTATTCAGACCCTTTGCTCAGTATTTAGTAGAAGCACCCTTTTGATCTAATACAGCCATGAGTCTTTTTGGGAAAGATGCAACAAGTTTTTCACACCTGGATTTCGGGATCTTCTGCTATTCTTCCTTGCAGATCCTCTCCAGTTGGATGGTAAACGTTGGTGGACAGGCATTTTTAGGTCTCTCCAGAGATGCTCAATTGGGTTTAAGTCAGGGCTCTGGCTGGGCCATTCAAGAACAGTCACGGAGTTGTTGTGAAGCCACTCCATTATTTTAGCTGTGTGCTTAGGGTCATTGTCTTGTTGGAAGGTAAACCTTCGGCCCAGTCTGAGGTCCTGAGCACTCTGGAGAAGGTTTTCATCCAGGATATCCCTGTACCTCGCCGCATTCATCTTTCCCTTGATTGCAACCAGTCGTCCTGTCCCTGCAGCTGAAAAACACCCCCACAGCATGATGCTGCCACCACCATGCTTCACTGTTGGGACTGTATTGGACAGGTGATGAGCAGTGCCTGGTTTTCTCCGCACATACCGCTTAGAATTAAGGCCAAAATGTTATATCTTGGTCTCATCAGACCAGAGAATCTTTTTTCTCACCATCTTGGAGTCCTTCAGGTGTTTTTTTAGCAAACTCCATGCGGGCGTTCATGTGCTTCCGTCAGGCCACTCTGCCATAAAGCCCCGACTGGTGGAGGGCTGCAGTGATGGTTGACTTTCTTCAACTTTCTCCCATCTCCCGAGTGCATCTCTGGAGCTCAGCCATAGTGATCTTTGGTATGTGTGTGATGGAAAAATCTGGACAGCCGCACTCCGGATTGGAAAAGTGAAAAATAAAATCCTCTTTATTGAAAAAGTAATAACATGATTAAAATCCGTACATGGCTTTGTTGGGATAATGCAGCATAACCGTTAACGCGTTTCACGCTCCCATAGAGCGCTTACTCATAGCTGGTTTGTACGAAAGTGATCACCACTTATATACACATAATTTATCTACCACATGACTACATATTGATTATCTGATTTGAAACAGCTGATCGTTAGTCTGTGTGGGATCTTTTTGGCATAGATGTGATTGGATGTGCGTCCTATAGTGGAATCACTAATGAAGACATGAATATATAAATGAAATGTATTCATATTGGCAAATGTCAACATATATAAATAATAAAAAATTCTATTCAAGGTTTTTGAAAAACATGTTTGTTATTTTTCAAAACCACAATATTGAGATGGGTGCTGGAATTTGACGTTCAAACGTATAAATTATCATACGGATAGGCGCAAGTATGGGCAAACTATGTGAGCTGGTGGCTGCGGTATAATGTAAACGGTGTATAGGATGAGAATTGGAATTGGGTCTATATGCATGTGATAAAAAGATGTGCATCCAACACCACTATCAGTGTCTACAAGAAAAGACTAAATATGTGTGTATGGTGCATAAATATATGCAAAAAATTTTTTTAACGACATAAAGATAAAAATAATGATGAAAAGCAATTCTTTATATGTGTGTGTATGTGTATATACATGATGATTTCAACTTTCAAAAAACGTGGTGACATATGTGAATTGGAAGCTGGGCAGAAAACTGGCGTCCTGTCGCAATAATGCGACCAAAAGTCTCCTGATTTACAGGAGTCTATGTGTGAATAAATGCTTTTGCTTCAATTCCTAGATGTGTGAATATTATTCTTTGCAACATATAAAGGATTGTGAAACTTATCACTCTCTGATAACCCCGCCACTCCAGCTTCACAAAAGTGCTCATTTAAAACCTTGCATCACTCCGTATGGGATGCATTAATCCCAATCAGGTAACAACATTAACGTTGCTGAACGTCTTTCTTTGAAGCAATCACATCTCTCGATGAGTTGTCTTCAAGTGTATGGGCAGAACTATATGAGGTAGATAAAAATGGGACAAAATGCAGTGTTTATGCACCTGTCTCTATTCTTTCTATACATAGTATAATATTGGCAGTGACCATATGACAGGTTCTTCCAATATATGTGTTTATATCAATAGATAAGTAACAATCTCACTAAACCAATTACTATGTGAAATAAACAACTGGTCTACCTCTTTGAAGACCACAGCTCTTAAATCAACTCAAAACACATGGGAACCTTGCAAAAGAGGTAATGAACCATGTACACATGTGGTAAAAAACATTTGTGCAAAGTTAGGCTAGCCATACACCATACAATTCTCCCGTGCAACTCTGGTCTAGATTCACCAAAACCATACAATAGGAGGCCAAACCCAAACACCCTCAACTTGTATGCAATCAGGCAGGCCCTTCTACCACACAGCTGAAGGCAAATCCAAAGAAAATTGAACAAGAAAATTGCATGGTGCATGGCCAGCTTTAGTGTTATGGTCTACCTGCAGCTACCATCAAACAATAATGTCTAATTAGAAACGAGATTCAAGTGACAGTGAATGCAAAAGATATAGTAAATTGTTTCTTTTAAATTAAAACATATATGCATATCACTAGTCATTTGCTCGTATGGATTGGAGTGTGTGTAGCCCAATAAAATGTATCGGTTACTGGGGATATGTGTAAAAAAGGGAACTGATATATTGATATGTGTCCCTATATGTTTTTTTGCTCCATCATCCACCAAAAAAGGAATGTGGATGTGTAATCAAGGAAAAAGTTGGGAGGAAAGGGTTACAGATGTATTGCTCGGGGATATAGCTTCAATGTTGTTTTATTCATAGAAATGTGAAACGTCCCACTCAAAGTTTAACCCCCGTGGAATCCTGGTGTCTAACGAGAATATCCAAAGGACTTCTCGTTTGCACAGTAACTGGAATCTGTCACCTCCTCTCACCGGTGTGATGATTTTCTCAATGCCCTGAATAGTTAAACTGGAAGTGTCTTTGTGGTGTGTGTAAACCCAGTGCTTTGATACATTGGTTAAGATCTCCTTCTCAATATTATACAGGTGATCATGTAACCTGTCTCTGAGACGCCGTGTTGTGCGTCCAACATATTGTACCTGGCAACTGGTGCATGTGATAACATATACCACAAATTTGGTGTTACAATTAATAAACACGGGGATCGAGAATTCTTTTTGATTGCTGCATGATTTTATGAGTTGACCCGTTTTAATGTACCTGCAGTAATTACAAGTTTTTATTCCACACTTGAAATTGCCTGTGAAATTGAGCCAATTGGATTTTGTTCGGTTGGTTGAGAACAAACTGGGAGACAGTGAACGTCCCAATGTGGGTGCTCTGCGGGATACAACCTTGACCCCTTTAGAAAGGATGTTACTATATATAGGGTCATTATACAAAACAGGAAGGTGTTTCATGATAATTTTCTTGATTGTATTAAATTCTGAGCTGTATGGAGTAGAGAATACCGGGATTCTAGGGGACATGTCCCTTCTCTGTTGAATGTTTCTAGCTGGTTTTTTCTTTACAAGTGAAGGTCTTGGGATGGATCTTACTGTGTTGAGTGCTTTTTGTATTGATGTTTCTTTATAGCCACGAGCTTTAAACCTGTTTGCCATGCTTTTGGCTTCAGCCTCAAAAGCATCAGGAGAGCTACATAGGCGCTTTAACCTTAAAAACTGGCTATATGGAATGCCTCTGATGGTGTGTTTAGGGTGTGCAGAGTCAGCTCTAAGTAGAGTGTTGCCACTGAGAGGTTTTCTGTACAGACTGGATTGAATCGCATCACCGGACCCCACCAGTTGCACATCAAGGAATTCTATGGATCTGGATTGCAGATTTCCCGTAAATTTTAAGTTTAATGAATTGTCATTGAAATATGCCAGCCAGATATCCAAATTAGCTTCTCTATCTGATGTAATAAATAACAGGTCGTCTATAAAGCGACAGAAAAAGACCGTATCTTTGCGGCGGGGACTATTTGGTCCAAAGATGCGGGACCTCTCCCACCAGCCCATATAAATATTGGCCAGTGAGGGGGAAAATTTGGCTCCCATAGAGGCCCCGCATTTCTGGAGAAAATAGTCCCCATCAAACATAAAAAAATTGTGTGTTAAAAGGTACTCCAGGGCTTGTACAATGAACTCTTGTAAAATCAAAGAGAGTTTGCCTGTTTTTCTAAGAAAATAAGTGACTGACTGGATCCCCAGATGATGTGGGATACTAGAGTACAAACTAGATACATCACAGCTGATCCATCTATAATTGTCTTCCCATTTAATGTCTTGCAGTTTGTTCAATAAATCGTTTGTATCTTTTATGTAACCAGGGAGACTGGTGGCTATTGGCTGTAAATGAGAGTCTACCCACTCTCCTAGGCGTTCATTTAAAGAGCCTATCCCCGCCACTATAGGTTGACCTGTAAGGGGATTTAACCCCTTGTGGATCTTTGGTAGGTGGTGGAATATTGGTGTTATGGGGCATTCTGGAATAAGAAATTCTTTCTCCCTAGGAGTGAATATACCCATTTGTGTGGCTCTATCTATGAGTGTGGAGAGCGTGTTTTTGAAAGCAATAGTGGGGTTGGAGGGTAGTTTCTGGTATGTGTGTGTGTCAGATAGTTGACGCAGAGCTTCTTTTTTGTAGACTTCTACATCTAAAACCGCCACCATACCCCCCTTATCTGCGTTTCTGATGACAATCTGGTCGTCTGCGGAGAGCCTCTTAAAGGCTTGTCTCTCCTTGACGGACAGATTGTCCTGTGTAAATTTCTTTCTGTTGCAGCTGTGAGCCAGGTGTACCAAGTCCCCCTCCACCAGTTTTTGGAATGAGTCAAGATTCTTACCTCTGGCCGCCACCGGATAAAAATCTGATCTACCCCTGGAGATTTCAATATGTACATCCGTGGGATTTAGAGGACAAGGATCTGACTCATGTGCCAAATCAGTTAAATCCTGTAGAGCACAGTTATCAACGAATAGTATGGGTGAAGAAGGGGACTCACCTGTGTCACAGCTGTCTACAGACACATTGGGCTCATCCACTGCACAATCAAAAAAATGTTTCCTAAGAGTTAAGGTCCTTGAGAATTTATTAATGTCCAAAATTGTTTCAAAAAGGTTGAAATGTCTGCTAGGACAAAAGTTCAAACCTTTGGCCAACAGGCTGACCTCTTCTGTGCTCAGTTGTTTTTTGGACAAATTAATCACACTGTGTTTTACTTCCTCGGCGTCTTCGGCGTCTTCTCCCGCAGCATATAGCGTGTGTTGAACTCGATGAAAGGTTAAACAAGAAACTAGATCGAATGGAAAGAGCAGTAATTGATACCAAGAAAGGCAAAATGGCCCGGGATAAGGATGATTATCAAGGAAACAAGGTCTACACCTGGCACAAGCCACTTTACAAGTCCAACAGATCCCGCAAAAACCGAGGTAAACGAGTAAGTTTCTCAGACCATGAAGGGGAGTCCGCCGACAACACTCTAGCACGTACCATGTCAAACTCATCACTTGACAGATCTCCAACCCCACCAGAATCCATCAGATCCACCAACAGCCGCTCCCCTGGAAACCCTCACAGGTCCAGACAAACCAAGAAAAAGAAACCCTCCACAAAAATACAAGAAGAGGTGGTAGGAAACACAAACGCCACGAACAACACACGCTATATGCTGCGGGAGAAGACGCCGAAGACGCCGAGGAAGTAAAACACAGTGTGATTAATTTGTCCAAAAAACAACTGAGCACAGAAGAGGTCAGCCTGTTGGCCAAAGGTTTGAACTTTTGTCCTAGCAGACATTTCAACCTTTTTGAAACAATTTTGGACATTAATAAATTCTCAAGGACCTTAACTCTTAGGAAACATTTTTTTGATTGTGCAGTGGATGAGCCCAATGTGTCTGTAGACAGCTGTGACACAGGTGAGTCCCCTTCTTCACCCATACTATTCGTTGATAACTGTGCTCTACAGGATTTAACTGATTTGGCACATGAGTCAGATCCTTGTCCTCTAAATCCCACGGATGTACATATTGAAATCTCCAGGGGTAGATCAGATTTTTATCCGGTGGCGGCCAGAGGTAAGAATCTTGACTCATTCCAAAAACTGGTGGAGGGGGACTTGGTACACCTGGCTCACAGCTGCAACAGAAAGAAATTTACACAGGACAATCTGTCCGTCAAGGAGAGACAAGCCTTTAAGAGGCTCTCCGCAGACGACCAGATTGTCATCAGAAACGCAGATAAGGGGGGTATGGTGGCGGTTTTAGATGTAGAAGTCTACAAAAAAGAAGCTCTGCGTCAACTATCTGACACACACACATACCAGAAACTACCCTCCAACCCCACTATTGCTTTCAAAAACACGTTCTCCACACTCATAGATAGAGCCACACAAATGGGTATATTCACTCCTAGGGAGAAAGAATTTCTTATTCCAGAATGCCCCATAACACCAATATTCCACCACCTACCAAAGATCCACAAGGGGTTAAATCCCCTTACAGGTCAACCTATAGTGGCGGGGATAGGCTCTTTAAATGAACGCCTAGGAGAGTGGGTAGACTCTCATTTACAGCCAATAGCCACCAGTCTCCCTGGTTACATAAAAGATACAAACGATTTATTGAACAAACTGCAAGACATTAAATGGGAAGACAATTATAGATGGATCAGCTGTGATGTATCTAGTTTGTACTCTAGTATCCCACATCATCTGGGGATCCAGGCAGTCACTTATTTTCTTAGAAAAACAGGCAAACTCTCTTTGATTTTACAAGAGTTCATTGTACAAGCCCTGGAGTACCTTTTAACACACAATTTTTTTATGTTTGATGGGGACTATTTTCTCCAGAAATGCGGGGCCTCTATGGGAGCCAAATTTTCCCCCTCACTGGCCAATATTTATATGGGCTGGTGGGAGAGGTCCCGCATCTTTGGACCAAAAATAGTCCCCGCCGCAAAGATACGGTCTTTTTCTGTCGCTTTATAGACGACCTGTTATTTATTACATCAGATAGAGAAGCTAATTTGGATATCTGGCTGGCATATTTCAATGACAATTCATTAAACTTAAAATTTACGGGAAATCTGCAATCCAGATCCATAGAATTCCTTGATGTGCAACTGGTGGGGTCCGGTGATGCGATTCAATCCAGTCTGTACAGAAAACCTCTCAGTGGCAACACTCTACTTAGAGCTGACTCTGCACACCCTAAACACACCATCAGAGGCATTCCATATAGCCAGTTTTTAAGGTTAAAGCGCCTATGTAGCTCTCCTGATGCTTTTGAGGCTGAAGCCAAAAGCATGGCAAACAGGTTTAAAGCTCGTGGCTATAAAGAAACATCAATACAAAAAGCACTCAACACAGTAAGATCCATCCCAAGACCTTCACTTGTAAAGAAAAAACCAGCTAGAAGCATTCAACAGAGAAGGGACATGTCCCCTAGAATCCCGGTATTCTCTACTCCATACAGCTCAGAATTTAATACAATCAAGAAAATTATCATGAAACACCTTCCTGTTTTGTATAATGACCCTATATATAGTAACATCCTTTCTAAAGGGATCAAGGTTGTATCCCGCAGAGCACCCACATTGGGACGTTCACTGTCTCCCAGTTTGTTCTCAACCAACCGAACAAAATCCAATTGGCTCAATTTCACAGGCAATTTCAAGTGTGGAATAAAAACTTGTAATTACTGCAGGTACATTAAAACGGGTCAACTCATAAAATCATGCAGCAATCAAAAAGAATTCTCGATCCCCGTGTTTATTAATTGTAACACCAAATTTGTGGTATATGTTATCACATGCACCAGTTGCCAGGTACAATATGTTGGACGCACAACACGGCGTCTCAGAGACAGGTTACATGATCACCTGTATAATATTGAGAAGGAGATCTTAACCAATGTATCAAAGCACTGGGTTTACACACACCACAAAGACACTTCCAGTTTAACTATTCAGGGCATTGAGAAAATCATCACACCGGTGAGAGGAGGTGACAGATTCCAGTTACTGTGCAAACGAGAAGTCCTTTGGATATTCTCGTTAGACACCAGGATTCCACGGGGGTTAAACTTTGAGTGGGACGTTTCACATTTCTATGAATAAAACAACATTGAAGCTATATCCCCGAGCAATACATCTGTAACCCTTTCCTCCCAACTTTTTCCTTGATTACACATCCACATTCCTTTTTTGGTGGATGATGGAGCAAAAAAACATATAGGGACACATATCAATATATCAGTTCCCTTTTTTACACATATCCCCAGTAACCGATACATTTTATTGGGCTACACACACTCCAATCCATACGAGCAAATGACTAGTGATATGCATATATGTTTTAATTTAAAAGAAACAATTTACTATATCTTTTGCATTCACTGTCACTTGAATCTCGTTTCTAATTAGACATTATTGTTTGATGGTAGCTGCAGGTAGACCATAACACTAAAGCTGGCCATGCACCATGCAATTTTCTTGTTCAATTTTCTTTGGATTTGCCTTCAGCTGTGTGGTAGAAGGGCCTGCCTGATTGCATACAAGTTGAGGCTGTTTGGGTTTGGCCTCCTATTGTATGGTTTTGGTGAATCTAGACCAGAGTTGCACGGGAGAATTGTATGGTGTATGGCTAGCCTAACTTTGCACAAATGTTTTTTACCACATGTGTACATGGTTCATTACCTCTTTTGCAAGGTTCCCATGTGTTTTGAGTTGATTTAAGAGCTGTGGTCTTCAAAGAGGTAGACCAGTTGTTTATTTCACATAGTAATTGGTTTAGTGAGATTGTTACTTATCTATTGATATAAACACATATATTGGAAGAACCTGTCATATGGTCACTGCCAATATTATACTATGTATAGAAAGAATAGAGACAGGTGCATAAACACTGCATTTTGTCCCATTTTTATCTACCTCATATAGTTCTGCCCATACACTTGAAGACAACTCATCGAGAGATGTGATTGCTTCAAAGAAAGACGTTCAGCAACGTTAATGTTGTTACCTGATTGGGATTAATGCATCCCATACGGAGTGATGCAAGGTTTTAAATGAGCACTTTTGTGAAGCTGGAGTGGCGGGGTTATCAGAGAGTGATAAGTTTCACAATCCTTTATATGTTGCAAAGAATAATATTCACACATCTAGGAATTGAAGCAAAAGCATTTATTCACACATAGACTCCTGTAAATCAGGAGACTTTTGGTCGCATTATTGCGACAGGACGCCAGTTTTCTGCCCAGCTTCCAATTCACATATGTCACCACGTTTTTTGAAAGTTGAAATCATCATGTATATACACATACACACACATATAAAGAATTGCTTTTCATCATTATTTTTATCTTTATGTCGTTAAAAAAAATTTTTGCATATATTTATGCACCATACACACATATTTAGTCTTTTCTTGTAGACACTGATAGTGGTGTTGGATGCACATCTTTTTATCACATGCATATAGACCCAATTCCAATTCTCATCCTATACACCGTTTACATTATACCGCAGCCACCAGCTCACATAGTTTGCCCATACTTGCGCCTATCCGTATGATAATTTATACGTTTGAACGTCAAATTCCAGCACCCATCTCAATATTGTGGTTTTGAAAAATAACAAACATGTTTTTCAAAAACCTTGAATAGAATTTTTTATTATTTATATATGTTGACATTTGCCAATATGAATACATTTCATTTATATATTCATGTCTTCATTAGTGATTCCACTATAGGACGCACATCCAATCACATCTATGCCAAAAAGATCCCACACAGACTAACGATCAGCTGTTTCAAATCAGATAATCAATATGTAGTCATGTGGTAGATAAATTATGTGTATATAAGTGGTGATCACTTTCGTACAAACCAGCTATGAGTAAGCGCTCTATGGGAGCGTGAAACGCGTTAACGGTTATGCTGCATTATCCCAACAAAGCCATGTACGGATTTTAATCATGTTATTACTTTTTCAATAAAGAGGATTTTATTTTTCACTTTTCCAATCCGGAGTGCGGCTGTCCAGATTTTTCCATCACACACATACCATTGGAATAGCAATTGCCGGCACCTGGGGCTCTCACAATCATCCACACAGCGGAGGACGGGAAGCTTGAACCCGATCACCTAGAGCGGTGGTAATTATCCTGTTTATCTCAAATATCTGGACTTTTGCTACATAGTGATCTTTGGGTTCTTCTTTACCTTTCTCACCAAGGCTCTTCTCCCGATAGCCAAGTTTTGCCGGACGGCCATCTCTAGGAAGGGTTCTGGTCATCCCAAACGTGTTACATTTAAGGATTATGGAGGCCACTGTGCTCTTAGGAACCTTAAGTGCAGCAAAAAATTTTTTGTAACCTCGGCCAGATCTGTGCCTTGCCACAATTCTGTCTCTGAGCTCTTCAGTCAGTTCCTTTGACCTCATGATTCTCATTTGCTCTGACATGCACTGTGAGCTGTAAGGTCTTATATAGACAGGTGTGTGGCTTTCCTAATCAAGTCCAATCAGTGTAATCAAAAACAGCTGTACTCAAATGAAGGTGTAGAACCATCTCAAGGATGATCACAAGAAATGGACAGCACCTGAGTTAAATATATGAGTGTCACAGCAAAGGGTCTGAATACTTAGGACCATGTGATATTTCAGTTTTTCTTTTTTAATAAATCTGCAAAAATGTCAACAATTCTGTGTTTTTCTGTCAATATGGGGAGCGGTGTGTACATTAATGAGGAAAAAAATGAACTTAAAGAGAGAGAGAGAGAGAGAACGACAAAGGGACACGTTCTCCAAATGCAAATCATTTACTGTAATCCTCAAGTCATGTAACAAGCAGCAGCTACCGTGCAGTTGTGAGCATCCCTGCTCTTCCTCAGGCTGTCTAGCTTTCTGTAACATTCTACCGAAAAACTTTGAAAAATTGAAAGCGCATCAGAATTAATTAACCCCATGCAGGTTCAAGAGAAATTTCTACCCAAAACCACTAAACTAATTCCAGTGTAATACAGTCCGAATATTCACCATCTAACAACAAACTGCAACAATGTATCTAACGGGGTTATGCATGGGGAAAAAAGAATGCTGAAAGCAAAACACTGAAAGGAGAGGGATTCTAATCTGACTCTTGACATCAAAATGCATATCGATAGTATACTAAATTACTTTTCATGTATACTTAATCATTGATTTACATCATACATTAATATACAAAAAATCTACTCATGACTTCATCCTAATTTTCGTTCATCATTCTATGATGCATCCCATGTCTCCCATTCATCAAGGTTCCATTCTATCTGAAAAGAAACATGCAATGTAATCGCTAACTAATCATTTATAAAAATAGGTATAGATCATAATCCCTATTAATCTACCAAACCTCTCTCTGTCTAAACCTTAGTATCCTATTGCCCCCTCTTTTTATCTCGGAGAACTTCCTCAAGCACCATGAATCTCAAGTCTGAGTCTTGATGTCCTTTTTCTAAAAAATGCCTGGAGACTGGCAGACCTGGCTCTTTGTCTTATGGTGGTGTGATGTTGAGCGATTCTGTCCTTAATTTTCTGGGTAGTTTCACCAACATATAATAGTTTACATGGGCAAGTGAGGATATAAATCGAGTAGTAGGATTGACATGTGAAGAAACCTTTTATCGCGACCTTATTCCCAATGCCGGGATGGATATAATAGTCACCTTTCAAGGGAAGTTTAAAGAAAAAAACTTTTAGGAGGGAAGTTTAAGGAAAAAAACTTACATTTGAAGTGTGTATCTGCAGCCTTGCCCAGTGTCCAGCCTTGCCCAGTGTCCAGCTGCAGCCTTGCCCAGTGTCCAGCTGCAGCCTTGACCAGCCTTGCCCAGTGTCCATCTGCAGCCTTGCCCAGTGTCCAGCCTTGCAGTGTCCAGCCTTGCCCAGTGTCCATCTGCAGCCTTGCCCAGTGTCCAGCCTTGCCCAGTGTCCATCTGCAGCCTTGCCCAGTGTCCAGTCTTGCCCAGTGTTCATCAGCAGCATTGAACAAAATAGCAGTAGTATCAATTAATTTGAATTATTGCGCCGTTCGCCCATTGGCCCGGCTCCTATGATGGACACATCACCGCTCCAATTGCGGGGCTAGGAGGCGGGACTGCGAGCAGAGCCTAGCCGAGGCTCTGCTCGCAGTCCCGCCTCCTTTTTGGCTAGGCTCTGCTCGCAGTCCCGCCTGGCTTTTTTGGCGATGCTCGCAACTCTCCCACTCAGACAGCAGGGAGGTGGGACAGAGTCACTACGAGCGCAGCCGAGAAGAGCCAAGCACACAGTACGCTCGGCTCGGTCTTTTTCAGCGACGCTTGCTCCTCTCCCATTCAGACAGCAGGGAGGCGAGACGGCCTCATTACGAGCGTTGCCGAGAAGAGCCGACCCGAGTGTACTGTGTACTCGGCTCGGCTCTTCTCGGTCTTTTTCTGTGGCGGCGGTTTTACCCCTCACAAACAGGGGGGATCGGCGTATAACACGCACACACGATTTTCCCCTGATTTTAAGGGGAAAAAAGTGCGTGTTATACGCCGATAAATACTGTAGTTTCAGTAAGACATAAACCACAGATGATGCGATTACCTTTTTCAATGCAATTTCACAGCTATAGCGAGCATGTGTTTAGAATCATTAGGAAGCACTAGTCCCTTTTCAAACGTGCCTATCCACAGATTGAGGTTTTTCAACAAAAGCCTTTAGAAGGAATAAAATGTTGCGAGATGCACTGGTGAGATCTGAATATAGATCCAGGAAATATACAGCAAAAATGACGTTTCTGGGCAAGAAAAGGAAAGTATGTTTTCTCTGCCTGAATTGCATTCAGTGCAAACTCATGTTGAAAGGTGACCATTATATCAATCCCAGCAATGGGGATAAGGTCGCAATAAAAGGTTTCTTTAAATGTCAATCCTCCTACGTGATTTATATCCTCACTTGCCCATGTAAACTATTATATGTCGGTGAAACCATTCAGAAAATTAAGGACAGAATCGCTCAACATCACAGCACCATAGGACAAAGAGCCAGGTCTGCCAGTCTCCAGGCATTTTTTAGAAAAAGGACATCAAGACTCAGATCTGAGATTCATGGTGCTTGAAGAAGTTCTCCAAGATAAAAGAGGGGGCGATAGGATACTAAGGCTTAGACAGAGAGAGGTTTGGTGGATTAATAAATTACGATCCCTATATCCAGAGGGAATTAATAGGGATTATGATCTATACCTATTTTATAAATGATTAATAATGATAATGATTTGTAATGAATGAAAATTAGGATGAAGTCACAAGCAGATTTTTTGTATATCAATGTAAATCAATGATTAAGTATACATGAAAAGTAATTTAGTATACTAGAGATATGCATTTTGATGTCAAGAGTCAGATTAGAATCCCTCTCCTTTCAGTGTTTTGCTTTTTTAGCATTCTTTTTTTTCCCATGTGTAACCCCGTTGGATACATTGTTGCAGTTTGATATTAGATGGTGAATATTCGGACTGTATTACACTGGAATTAGTTTAGTGGTTTTGGGTAGAAATTTATCTTGAACCTGCATGGGGTTAATTCTGATGCGCTTTCAGTTGGAAGCATGGGATGCACCTGTGGCTACACCCCCCCCGTGTTGGGATAAAAACAGGAAGTTTTTCGGTAGAATGTTACACAAAGCTAGACAGCCTGAGGAAGAGCAGGGATGCTCGCAACTGTACGGTAGCTGCTGCTTATTACATGACTTGAAGATTACAGTAAATGATTTGCATTTGGAAAACGGGTCCCTTTGCCATTTTTTTTATCGGATATCGGTGGAAGACTGGGAGCCCACCTTGACATTGCTCCAGCTAAACCAAGAGAAGAAAGGGAAGTAATCCACCCAAAGTTTTGATTATATATATGTATATAGATATATATATATATATATATATATATATATATATATATATATATACACACACAGTGGCTTGCGAAAGTATTCGGCCCCCTTGAACTTTTCAACCTCTTGCCATATTTCAGGCTTCAAACATCACCAACAGGTGGGACACAATTGTGAAGTGGAACAAAATCTTTTGGATTTTTGAAACTTTTTTAACTAATAAAAAAATGAAAAGTGGGGCGTGCAAAATTATTCGGCCCCCTTGCGTTAATACTTTGTAGAGCCACCTTTTGCTGCGATTACAGCTGCAAGTCGCTTGGGGTATGTCTCTATCAGTTTTGCACATCGAGAGACTGAAATTCTTGCCCATTTTTCCTTGCAAAACAGCTCCAGCTCAGTGAGGTTGGATGGAGAGCGTTTTGTGAACAGCAGTTTTCAGCTCTTTCCACAGATTCTCGATTGGATTCAGGTCTGGACTTTGACTTGGCCATTCTAACACCTGGATACGTTTATTTGTGGACCATTCCTTTGTAGATTTTGCTGTATGTTTGGGATCATTGTCTTGTTGGAAGATAAATCTCCGTCCCAGTTTCAGGTCTTTTGCAGACTCCAACAGGTTTTCATCCAGAATGGTTCTGTATTTGGCTGCATCCATCTTCCCCTCAATTTTAACCATCTTCCCTGTCCCTGATGAAGAAAAGCAGGCCCAAACCATGATGCTGCCACCACCATGTTTGACAGTGGGGATGGTGTGTTGAGTGTGATGAGCTGTGTTGCTTTTACGCCAAACATATCGTTTTGCATTGTGGCCAAAAAGTTTGATTTTGGTTTAATCGGACCAGAGCACCTTCTTCCACATGATTGGTGTGTCTCCCAGGTGGCTTGTGGCAAACTTTAGACAAGACTTTTTATGGAGATCTTTGATAAATGGCTTTCTTCTTGCCACTCTTCCATAAAGGCCAGATTTGTGCAGTGTACGACTGATTGTTGTCCTATGGACAGACTCTCCCACCTCAGCTGTAGTTCTCTGCAGTTCATCCAGAGTGATCATGGGCCTCTTGGCTGCATCTCTGATCAGTCTTCTCCTTGTCTGAGCTGAAAGTTTAGAGGGACAGCCAGGTCTTGGTAGATTTGCAGTGGTCTGATACTCCTTCCATTTCAAAATGATCGCTTGCACAGTGCTCCTTAGGATGTTTAAAGCTTGGGAAATCTTTTTGTATCCAAATCCGGCTTTAAACTTCTCCACAACAGTATTACGGACCTGCCTGGTGTGTTCCTTGGTCTTCATGATGCTCTGCGCTTTCAACAGAACCCTGAGACTATCACAGAGCAGGTGCATTTATACAGAGACTTGATTACACACAGGTGGATTCTATTTATCACCATCAGTCATTTAGGACAACATTGGATCATTCAGAGATCCTCGCTGAACTTCTGGAGTGAGTTTTCTGCACTGAAAGTAAAGGGGCCGAATAATTTTGCACGCACCACTTTTCAGTTTTTTAGTTTCTAAAAAAAGTTTAAAATATCCAATAGATTTCGTTCCACTTCACAATTGTGTCCCACTTGTTGGTGATTCTTCACAAAAAATTTAATTTTTTTATGTTTATGTTTGAAGCCTGAAATGTGGCAAAAGGTTGAAAAGTTCAAGGGGGCCGAATACTTTCGCAAGCCACTGTATATCTATCTTTTTATATATATATATATATATATATATAAACATATACACACACACATATATATATATATATATATATATATATATATATATATATACACACACATACATACACATACACACACACTGTATCTCACAAAAGTGAGTACACCCCTCACATTTTTGTAAATATTTTATTCTATCTTTTCATGTAACAACAGTGAAGAAATTATACTTTGCTACAATGTAAAGTAGCGAACATACAGCTTGCATAACAGTGTAAGTTTGCTGTCCCCTTATCTTCCAAATAACTCAACACACAGCCATTAATGTCTAAACCGCTGGCAACAAAATTGAGTACACCCCCTAAGTGAACATGTCCAAATTGGGCCCAAAGTGTCAATATTGTGTGGCCACCATTATTTTCCAGCTCTGCCTTAACCCTCTTGGGCATGGAGTTCACCAGAGCTTCACAGGTTGGCACAGGAGTCCTCTTCCACTCCTCCATGACGACATCACAGAGCTGGTGGATGTTAGAGACCTTGTGCTCCTCCACCTTCCATTTGAGGATTCCCCACAGATGCTCAATAGGGTTTAGGTCTGGAGACATGGTTGGCCATTCCATCACCTTTACCCTCAGCTTTTTTAGCAAGGCAGCGGTCGTCTTGGAGGTGTGTTTGGGGTCCTTATGTTGGAATAGTGCCCTGCAGCCCAGTCTTTGAAGGGAGGGGATCATGCTCTGCTTCAGTATGTCACAGTATATATTAGCATTCATGGTTCCCTCAATGAACTGTAGCTCCCCAGTGCCTGCAGAACTCATGCAGCCCCAGACCATGACACCACCATGCTTGACTGTAGGCAAGACACACTTGTCTTTGTACTACTCACCTGGTTGCCGCCACACACGATTGACACCATCTGAACCAAATACGTTTATCTTGGTCTCCTCAGACAACAGGACAAGATTCCAGTAATCCATGTCCTTAGTCTGCTTGTCTTCAGCAAACTGTTTGCGAGCTTTCTTGTGCATCATCTTTAGAAGAGGCTTCCTTCTGGGACAACAGCCATCCAGACCAATTTGATGCAGCATATGGTCTGAGCACTGACAGGCTGACCCCCACCCTTCAACCTCTGCAGCAATGCTGGCAGCACTCGTAAGTCTATTTCCCAAAGACAACCTCTGGATATGAGGCGGAGAACGTGCACTCAACTTCCTTGGTCAACCATGGTGAGGTCTGATCTGAGTTGAACCTGTCCTGTTAAACTGCTGTATGGTCTTAGTCACCGTGCTGCAGCTCAGTTTCAGGGTCTTGGCAATCTTCTTATAGCCTAGGCCATCTTTATGTAGAGCAACAATTATTTTTTTTAGATCCTCAGAGTTCTTTGCCATGAGGTGCCATGTTAAACTTCCAGTAACTAGTATGAGAGTGTGAAAGCAATAACACCAGGTTTAACACACCTGCTCCCCATTCACACCTGAGATCTGGGTCCAAATTGGACATTTTCACTTAGGGGTGTACTCACTTTTGCTGTCAGCTGTTTAGACATTAATGGCTGTGTGTTGAGTTATTTTGAGGGGACAGCAAATTTACACTGTTATACAAGCTGTACGCTCACTACTTTACATTGTAGCAAAGTATAATTTCTTCAGTGTTGCCACATGAAAAGATATAATAAAATATTTACAAAAATGTGAGGGGTGTACTCACTTATGTGAGATACTGTATATCACTGAACACCCATCTGATTGGGAAGCCCAACAAGGGCAGGATAGGGATTTTTCTCCAGTCATGCCCTACAATGACAATAATGACTATTGTACGCTCCAAACTAGATAGAATGAAAATGTAGCAAATATAAAAAAAGGGCTTCCCTAAACACAGCCTATCTAAGCACTATGCCATACATCACAACTGAAATCCAGAGGGAACGGTGTTTAGAAACCCAGTGGATCTATAAGGCCAAGACTTGCACTCCTTTTGGTATGAATATTAAATGGGATATGAATGCCTTTATCATTATTGCTTAAAAATGTAATAAATTGGTATAAATACATTTTTATTTTTGTGGGGTTTGTGTGATTTATTGGGGTTGATTTGTGTATAATTGTTTAATGTTTTTGTTATTAAATTGATTTACAGTGTAATATTTTTCTATAACAACAAGATGGTGTTGTCTCCCGGCATGGAAACTTTTATTGGTATTAATTTGAGCACAGTTGCCATTACCAATGAGGAGAAATATGTGCTAAATAATGGCCTAAAAATTGCTCCCCCACGACCTTTAAATAAGTTTGTCCGTAAGATAAACATTAAGAGATGTATGATTACAAATGTCTTTTGTTCCAATAGGATGGCCTCCACTGAAATTAGGAACACGGCATTATCTAATCTAGTATTGTTTAATCCGCCTGGGAACACGGCTCCCTCAACTTCAGTATTCAGGGATTTGGTGACCAAAGATTTAGATCGCTTGCAATTTAAGAAAACTAGGAGTGACTTCATGTTCAAAAAAGGATTGGATATTTGAAAGCAACAGAATGATATAGTGGTACACCCTGCCGATAAGGGTGGGGTCATTGTGATTCTTTACTCCCCAGCCTATAAGTCAGAGATGTTACGGCGGTTGTCTGATCAGAACACTTATGTCCCTCTTACTGGTAATCCCACTCTTAAGTACAAAAATGAACTGGTTGCTTTGGTTGAAGATGGTTGGAAGAATATTCCTTCATGGTTCCTGTGCCCCCCCCCCCCCCCCCCCCGAGTACCAGCGATTTATTACCTTCCAAAAGGTACACAAAGATCCAGTACACCCCCCTAGAAGGCCGATCATAAGTGGCATTGATTCGGTGACTTCCAGGGTGGGTAAGTATATCAATCATTTTTTGCAGCCACTTGTGGTAAAAACTCCATCTTTTTTCAGAAACTCTACACAGGTAATTAATATTTTAAAAACTGTATAAACGGAAGGATAGTTATCTATTTGCTACAGCTGACGTATCATCCCTGTATACTGTTATATCTCATTTGCATGGGTGTGAGGCGGTGCAGCATTTTTTGAAATCCGATGACCTGGCAAATATCAAGAGAAATTTTATATCACTTTTGGATTTTGCAATGGGTCACAATTATTTTTGGTTCTGTAGCTCTTATTAATTTGCAGAATAGGGGTGTGGCCATGGGGGCCAAGTTTGCGCCCAACATGGCCAAGTGGGATGAGGATGTCGTCTATGACAGATCCAGACCGGAGTTAATTCTCTGGAAAAGGTACATAGACATCCAACTCATATGGGATGGCGATCAGGACTCTCTTGTTGACTTTATGATGGAGCTAAATACCAATGATAGGGGCATTAGGTTGCAATGGGAGTTCAGTAAAGTAGAGTTTGATATTTTGGACCAAGAATTAGGGCTATTGATGGAGCCATTGTAAAATCTACACATTTTAAGGAAACTGACATGAATGGATTTATTAATACCAAGAGCTGTCATCATTCTGCTTGGTTAAAATTTGGTCCCGTGAGTCAGTTTCTAAGGCTTAGGAGCAACTGCACTAATCGTGACGACTTTGTGCAGGAAGCCTCCTCTCTGAAGCACAAGTTAATAGAAAAAAGGCTACGACCCAATGGAATTGGATCAGGCACTTTTGCGAGCCAACGAGAAAGATAGAGATGAGCTATTGGTGTTCCATGTACAAAGTGTTCAATCTGTAAGCTCAATGCTCAGAGATGTAGGAGGGTGGACTCTTGAGTCTAACCCTACCCATAAACAGTTTTCTAGCATACCTTTTATAACTTGTACATCTAAGAATGTGATGTATCTTATCTGTTGTTCGTGTGGCTTTGAGTACATCAGCCGTACTATTCGTACGCTCCAAACTAGATTAAATGAACATGTAGCAAATATAAAAAAGGGCTTACCCAAACTCAGCCTATCTAAGCACTATGCCATACATCACAACCGAAATCCAGAGGGAACGGTGTTTAGAAACTCGGTGAATCTATAAGGCCAAGACTTGCACTCCTTTTGGTATGAATATTGAATGGGATGTGAATGCCTTTATCATTATTGCTTAAAAATGTAATAAATTGGTATAAATACATTTTTATTTTTGTGGGGTTTATGCGATTTATTGGGGTTGATTTGTGTAGAATTGTTTAATGTTTTTGTTATTAAATTGATTTACAGTGTAATATTTTTCTATAACAAGATGGCGTTGTCTCCCGGCATGGAAGCTTTAATTGGTATATGTATTGAGGCTTCCCTGGAGTGTGATTGGTCTCTGGTTCTGGTGTGTGGAACGCAATCACCAAGCTGCCGCTTAGCATATGTGTCCCACCTATATATATTAAGCTTGAGCGTCCATCTAGTCACGCCCTGGCAACGTCATCTGATGATGAAACACATAGGGAGGAGCTAGAGACGCACACCGCTTCTGTATGCCAGGACACAGTGGCCATCTTGTTGGTTTTAAACACTGGCTGTTTTGTAACAGAGACAATGTGCGTTTACACATCTACCATGTGAGTGTTATTTTACATTACCTATTAAATTGGTTTGAGATCTCTACACTATTAGTGTCTCTTTTATCCCTCCATGTGACTTTTGGATAATCTGGGAAGGATAACAGTTTCCGACGATTCCAATTTACTACTGCCCACTGCGTGTTTGACCTTTGTAATGAGGGTCTGAAAGAGGGGTAAGAGGCAGTGTGTTTGGGTGTTGGTGGGGGTCCCCTCACTTACGCGCTGATTAGCTGCACTTTATTGTCAGAAGCCTTTCTGCATATCTCTAATGAACTTTTATGATTTATTTTAATGATCGAACGCTGCAACTTTTTTTTCTCTTCCTTAATGTAATGCTGAGGAACAGCAGTACAGTGACTGAAAACATCCTTAAAGACCATGCCCACAAATGACAAAGAGCAAAAATTGTTGATTGCTAAAAAAGCTAATAGCTGTGAGGAAGTCCCAATGACAGTATGGATCAGGAGGAAAGGGGATTGATGAGGACAGAAGTCATTCAAACAGGAAATGAATGTGGGCTCAAGATAAATACTGTAGCTTCAAATATATATGTATATATGTTATACTGTGAATATGCCAATCTGCAGCTAATTCAGAGTAATTTATTTCAACAAGGGAGAAGACTTGCCAGAAGTGTGTGGTTGGGGGAGGAGCCTGATGTGCAGCATTAAACTTCGGGTATAGATACACTCATTGCCAGTAACTGGCAGTTATAACTTAGTAATGACTAGCAATAATAATATCCCCTATACCAACAGAGTCATTTTTACTCTTTGTGTAGTAGATCCTTCTACAAATAAGCACATTTTAAGAGATCTCAGATTTTTTATAACAGTTACATTACAATGTGTGCTTGTTAACAAGCCAAACTCATTTGTGAGTCTAAATAGTTGTATTACAATTATGAGTCAATTGCATGAAATATTAAATTAGTGGAAAGTCCTACAGTTAAATGTGTAGGCAGCTACTAATTATTCCAACAAGCAAGATTACATCCCACTCTAAATTTGAACAATGCCTTATTGAAAATCTCTGAAAGATACAAAATATGGTGTAACAGAATTTGCATGTGTGACATGAAGGGCTAATCTGTCTAAAAAGGATGTAAAACATGGTGTGTGCTTCTGTCACAACCTATTACAAAAAAAAGAACATATAACATTATTTCCCATGTAATCCACACTGTACAAGTCAGGTGTGATACCAGTGCATGGATGTTGATCTTCCTCTATATGGTAACAATAACTACAATATATACACAAATGTGTGCTATGCTCTTCAAATGCCCAAAAAAAAGCCGTCCCTGCTGGAAGAAGATATTGATTATAGCTAGTGGCTATAGCAGCCGCTAGCAGTAATCGCAAGTGAATCGGGCAGGCTGGTTGTATCCAAGTTGATCGATTGATCAATTTGGTACATTCAGTCTGACCACACATGGTTGGAATCTGTCAATTGATTCAAACCATATATGGTTGGCCTGTCTTTAATTTTGACTAATACCCAAGCATTACCAATGAGACTGTAGATACAAGAATGGCAAAAAACAAGTAAAAATTTGCGCTGAACTGAAAAAAGCAAGCGGCCAGCAAAGTTCGTAGATAACAAACAAAAAGTCACATGCATAAAAATTATTGCGGCGCTGAAAAGTTCAAAATGAAATTGAAGAGTGGGAGGAATCCAATCACCAAATATATTGTGCAGATGTAGAAAGAGTCACTCGTCACCACGTGGTAATGTAGTCTGCTTACCAGAAGGTATTAAGGATTAGGCATAGATGATAAATTCTCAATAGCATCCAGCAAATCCAGCCCACTGGAACCCCTCATCAGACCACAACATCCGTGGGATTTCCTTCACATATAAACATCTCCCAATGGTCACTTCAGAATTAGGCATTCAGGCATGTAGTCATCATATATATCTTCAGAGGCCTCTGAAGACATCTGTTATGATGAAACGTGTCAGGCAGGCTGACATCCGTACGCTGATTGCTGCAGCCGTTTGTTCCTATCATTGATGCATGCTGTTTTAAGCTTCAACTGTAAGTTACTACAATAAAAGTTTTTTTATCTATCATTACAGGCTTCACTATGGGTCCTTCATTTTCTTTTCTTGGATATATGATGACTACATGCCTGAATGCCTAATTCTGAAGTGACCATTGGGAGATGTTTATATGTGAAGGAAATCCCACGGATGTTGTGGTCTGATGAGGGGTTCCAGTGGGTTGGATTTGCTGGATGCTATTGAGAATTTATCATCTATGCCTAATCCTTAACACCTTCTGGTAAGCAGACTACATTACCACGTGGTGACAAGTGACTCTTTCTACATCTGCACAATATATTTGGTGATTGGATTCCTCCCACTCTTCAATTTCATTTTGAACTTTTCAGCGCCGCAATAATTTTTATGCATGTAGATACAAGAGATTGTCATAACTTCAATTAACGTCTTTGAAGCGGCTCACATTGTACTGTGGGTAGGTGGCTCCTACAAGCACAGTGACTAGACACAGCAGGGTTCTGTCCCTGCAAAGCAGGGAGAAAGAACAATGATTTTTAGCAAAAAGCAGCACATAATACACACATTAGCACTTGTTAGGCACACACTTAACCTTGATTACCCCAAGATGTTAAACCCTTTCCAGCCAGTGTCATTAGTACAGCGACAGTGTATAGTATTATCACCGATCACTGTATTAGTGTCACTGGTGATATCAGTGTCAGTCCCCACGCAGTGTCAGTTAATGTCAGATTGCCTGCCACACTATCACAGTCCCACTATAAGTCGCTGATCACCACCATTACTAGTATAAAAAATAAGTTTCAGTATATATACACACCATAGTTTGTAGACGCTATAACTTTCACGCAAACTAATAAATATACACTTACTGGGATTTTTTTACCAAAGACATGTAGCAGAACAAATTTCAGCCTAAATTTTTTAAATAATTTTTTTTTTATTGGATATGTTTAATAGCAGAAAGTAAAACCCATATTTTTTTTTCAAAATTGTCGGTCTTTTTTGCTTATAAAAAAAAAAAAAGCGCTATTTGTGTGAAAAAAAATGAAATAAATTTTGTTTCTGTACAGTGTTGCATGACCGCACAATTGCCAGTTAAGCAAGCACTGTGTTAAATAGCAAAAAACGGTCTGGTCATGAAAGGGTAAAACCTTCAAAAGCTGAAGTGGTTAAATAATTATTTCTGGCATGTAAGCTTAAACTTCAACTGTACCCATTCTATGGGCTATAAAGTTTTTACATACTCTTAAAGCTAAACTCCAGAGAAAGTAAAAATCAACTCTTGTAGATATTCTGCACTGCAGGGGTTAAATGCTTATTTACAACTATAGGGCCATTAAAAGCTGGCTTACTAATCTGATTCTGCACTCCTGCGGCTTCTTCGCACTGCAAGACAGGCTCCAACAGGCTCTTCTCTCCGATAGTCTGGTGGTTGGATGCCTCTAATGTCATGAAGACTGATGCATTGCCTATAGCCCGACACTGGACATGAAAGTGCAGAACAGTCCACTTCTGGAGCATAGCGGAGTGCAAAGAATGCTCTCCCTGCGCTCGAGTAATATGCTTCAAGGCTTACTGTGTCTACTCTTCATAACAAGGGCTGGAAATTAGCGCTAATATGCCTTGCTGCCCCCTCAGGACAATGGGTATCCTTATATACACACGGCAAAACAACAAAGAGAGGGTGCACCGACCATAGTAAAATGTATTAAAAGATAAAAAGACAACAATTGTTATAGGGCGTACACACGGTCGGACTTTGTTCGGACATTCCGACAACAAAATCCTAGGATTTTTTCCGACGGATGTTGGCTCAAACTTGTTTTGTCTACACACGGTCGCACAAAGTTGTTCGAATTTCCGATCGCCAACCACACGGTCACGTACACCACGTACGACGAGACTAGAAAAGGCCGGTTCAGAACCAAGCGCGGCACCCTTTGGGCTCCTTTTGCTAATCTCGTGTTAGTAAAAGTTTGGTGAGAGACGATTTGCGCTTTTTCAGACTCGTGGCTTTCAGATCGTTTTCTGCCGTTCAGTTTGTGCTTGTGGGTTTGTATCTGCTCTTCAGTACGTGCAAGCAAGTTCCGCGTGACTTAGTCATTGTATTCTTGTTCGTTCGTTACTGTTTTTCAGGTCGCTCTTCACAGGCCTTGCTGTTCTTCAGTGCGTTCTGTTACTTCGTTCTGAGCAGCCGACCGTTTTCTAGCCATGTTGCGTATGCGTACTCCTCGTAGAGTTCGTGCTGTGTGGGGGCTTGGTGTTGGGGTCCTGACCTTGACACAAGTCCAGTCCATGAACAGGGTGGGGAGGAGTTCATGGACCAAGAATTGGTTGCTTCAGCGTGACCAGTTCTCTCATATGCCTTTGCTCTGTGAGATCCGTGAGAATAATCCTGATGATTTTAGGAACTTTCTCAGGATGACGGACCCCGTGTTTCACCGTTTGTTGGCTTTGCTGACCCCCTATATTAGCAGGCAGGATACCTGCATGAGGCAAGCCATCACTCCGGAGCAGAGGCTGGTCGCTACCCTGCGGTATTTGGCGACAGGGAGAAGTCTGCAGGACCTCAAGTTCTCGACAGGCATCTCCCCCCAGGCTCTGGGTATCATTATCCCAGAGACCTGTTCTGCCATCATCCAGGTCCTGCAGAAGGAGTATATGAAGGTAAGATTTTTTTCTTTTAATATCACATTTTATTGTATTGAATGTTTGCTAATATCTTGTATTTCTTTCCTCATTCCCTAATTACCATGATTGTAATATGCTGTGAATGCCCCCTTAGTTCTCATGCATGCTGGATTTTTATGTAATTATTATTTTAGGTCCTTCATACATATTTGCCCTTCAATAACCTCCCCAGCATGGTGTCTTCTGGCCCTATATTCACCTCATGTAGTCACTTAACAATGTATTTTTTCTGCTCCATAGTAGTGCTTTACCCCAAACACCCCCTAAAATGTTTGGAAATGTTATTTTTGCTTTAAATTCAGGCAGAGTGCCAGAGGCTTTTTTTTGGTGGTGTCCCCAAATAATTTTTAGTAACCCTCCCTCCCCTCAACTGCTAAGTCAGCTGATCCCAATTCTCTATCTATCCTCAATCATATATCTGCTGACTTTGCCAAACCCATACACACTATACCCACCTCTTTAGTGCTCAGATTTATGGATGAATTCCCCAAAGCATGTAGTGCAAGGGCCTGCCTGTATACTTTCAAATGGTACTGTTTCAAGTTTTTGTATTCTATTATTATCTTGATAGGTATATCTTTGTATTAGGACACTTCTTACCTGTCCAGTGGTCTGCCAATAGTGTAACTAAGGAGGGGCTGTTCCAAGTAATACCCTGTATTTAGGCATTCATCTCTCAATGAAGTGAAGAGGGTTACCTGTCCAAGATTTCCCCACACCCCCTATAATGTTAGAAATGGCCCATGAGAGGGGGGGAGGGGGAATATGATAGGTGTACCTTATACTTTGGCGTTGTTAAATTCCCCTTAGTAAATGCTATCTGGAGGTTGCCCCCATAATGTTTGTGTCTAATCTGCTTGCCATGTTTCTGAGAAAAAATAGTAATGTTTATTGTTTTTTCCTCAACAGTTTCCTTCCACGCCACAGGAATGGCAGACTGTGGCCTCCTACTTTGCCGAGCGGTGGGACTTTCCTAACTGCGGAGGGGCAATTGATGGGAAACACGTCCACATTGGCCCACCACCCAACTCGGGGTCGTACTATTATAATTACAAGGGGTTCAATAGTATAGTGATGTTGGCGGTGGTGTCGGCTAATTACGACTTCCTGTATGTGGACGTGGGGAAGAATGGCCGGATGTCCGATGGTGGAGTCATCGCCCAGACTGAGTTTTACAGGCGTCTCCAGAATGGCAGCTTGGACTTGCCAGCACCAGAGGACAATGTTGAAGGAATCCCATTTGTGTTCGTTGCTGATGAAGCGTTTGCGCTGGGCGACCACCTGATGCGGCCATTCCCAATGAGGACCCTCACCCCGGAAAAGAAGGTTTTTAATTACCGGCTGGCCAGAGCCCGAAGAGTGGTGGAGAACACATTTGGAATCCTGGCCAGCCGGTTCCGCCTATTTATGACACCCATCCATATGGCGGAGTATAAACTGAACCATATTATACTTGCGTGCTGTGTTCTCCATAACTTTTTAAGGAAACATTCGGCCAACTATGCTGGCTCAGTTGGGCCTGAGGCCGGAATGATACATCAAACCACACTGACGGCGCTTGAAAGTGGCCGTCCTGGCTTGCCCTCCCTGAGTGCCCGTGATGTCCGGTTACGATACCTGGAGTTCTTTGCGGGTAGGGGGGCCATCAATATGCCAGCAAATATGTGAAGCCTTTTTATAACAAAACAAAAAAAGAAATTCTTTGTGGACATTTACTGCTTGTGTTTGTTTTAGCTGACCCTGACAGAAATGTGTTGAGTCCAGAAAATGTCGGGATTGTGTAACCTTATTATACAAAGCACTGTTGGCTGTTATTTACTAAATGCAAAAACACATTTCACTACAAGTGCACTTGCAACTGCACTGAACCTGCACTTTTAGTGCAAAGTGGATTTGCCCTTCGGAAATAACCCCCATTTTCGCAGAAAACAGCAATTACATCACCCCAAAAGTGTTGTAGTGTTGAGACAATAATCCACACATTCTTGATTAACCAACTTTTTTATACCTGCACAATCACATGTGCATTTACCAAAGGTTTTTAAAACAAACCAACATGTTTGTTGTATAACAATTTTTGGAGTAGCATTATCAAAAATCTAAATGTCCATTTAAGATAAAACAGGCCGGTGTAAAATGAACAAGAAAGCCAAAAAACTTGAACTTACAAAGTTCACATTAGGTAAAACCTGAAGGCTATATCAGACATCAGTATTTAGGAACTGGGTTTGATATAGCGTTCAGATGGGGGGAAATCACCCCTGGAAAAGCCAAATTTGGAAGATGCACACCAATTTACGAATGTCAACATGTGCTATCTGCCATCACGAGGGATCAAGGGACGTGTTTTGGGGGAGCAAGCCCTTCCTCACCGCTACTTTATAATTGAGGAAGGGGTTGCACCCCCAAAACGCGTCCATTGATCTCCCATGATGGCAGATAGCACATGTTGGCACACTGTGTGCATCCTCCAAATTTGGCTTTTCAAAACATTGCAAAAAGATTTAAAAGATTGGACCACAATCCAAAAAGTGATTTTGTGGGGTTTTAAATTCGCCCCAAAACATCAATGATGTTATTATTTTTTTGAATCACATCATTTATTTTTTTCTGGATGTTTTGCAATTCGACATTACACCCCATGATCTCCCCGATCAGGATCTGGGCACTTTCTGATGTGAAAGGATCTGGATCACAATCACCTAAAAAGAGAGAAACAAAACAAAAACAGGATCAAAAATCTGCCACCATCCATCTCTTACCTGAGCCTGTGGTCGCAGACACTCACCTGTTGTGGTGCCAATTTCCACCACATCTTCTTCTTCCTCCTGCTCTTCTTGGGTTGGTGGTATTTCCCCTTCTTCCATAGATGGGGGATCTGTGGTCTCCTCGGATGAGGGGTGTCCTCCGAGTCTTTTCTCCCCTATGTAAAACAAAAATGTTATAATTAGCACACAGATATTTGATGGCAGAACTAGAAATAGGAAACATTGCTTGGAAGTGGGGTACAATTGTCTATTTTAGCCGAGTTCCAAGATGTATTTTTTTTATTGCCCTTTGTCAAGCTGCAATACTTTACCTGTTTGGTACAAGCTTCACAGATGGAGACCCCCCTATAGTATACACTGGAGCACCTGTGTGGCCCCCTAATAAAAATGGTGTTCTGGGGTCCCACACTAGTGCTCCAGTGTCCAGATGTTTAAACAGCTGCTCAGTGTCCTCTCCTTACACACAATCTAGTTTGCATTTCATTCGAGTAACAAACCCATCTACACAAACAAATATTTGGCATCCAAGTAGGACCAAAAAAAATGTGGGAAAATGCATATGGCCTAAACAATGGTGTTTTAGAGGCCGAAAGAAAAATGTTTGATACGAACGAATAATGGGCCCATGAACATTAAAGTTGCCCTTTTAAACGTTACAATTAAGAAAAGCATATGGAGCAGCACGAACGGAATAAAGACAGAAAGAATAGGAACACAGTACAACTACTTACTTTTTTGCAGCACTCTCCGGATCTTTCGGTACTGCTCGTGTTCTCTTAATTTCAGGTCCGACCACCGCTTCCTGAGCTGATCTTTCGATCTTCGTACCCCGAAATTCTTGTGAATACTTTTGACCACTTTCGCCATGATCTTGGCCTTTCTGATATTGGGGTTGGGGTAAGGCCCATACTTTCCGTCATAGTCGGACTTCTTCCTGATGTCGACCATCTCCAACATCTCCCCAAAGGACATATTTGTGGCCTTAAAACATCTCCTTCTGGATCGGGACGTGTCCGGATCCGGGCTTTCCTCCTCCTCGTTCCTGTAATTAGCACGCACCTGCTGTGACTCCGCCATGTGCTCTTCCCCCACTGCGCCGAACGAAAAGGGGCGGGGAATAGAATAGAAAGAACGTCAGGGGCGGGCGGAGTTACACGCATGCGCAGTGTATATAAAGCGTAACACACGTGCGTATTACGTACGATCTGTGAGCGGAGGAAGGAGCATTGGATGCGCCGATCGTAAGAACGAAGGTAAGAGACAAACTTGTGCCTATACTGCTTCTACATTGAGGCCTATATTGTAACAAGATTAGGAGAGTTTTGTCTGACATTAGGCTTTGTCTTGTGTCTTGCAGTGAACATGGATATGCTACTGAAAGACAATGACTTCATGTCAGTATTCGTAGATATGTTAAGAGAGCTGCCCTGTCTGTGGGAGATTAAACACCCCCATTTCAAGAACCAAGCAAAGAGGAAGGCAGCACTGGTGCAATTGTGTGAAATTGTGAAGCAGGTGATCCCCACGGCAGACATCACCTATTTAAAGATCTTAATTGGTGGCCTGAGGAGCACATATCTAAGGGAGCGCAAGAAGGTCCTGGATTCACAGAGACCTGGAGCAGCAGATGGCATCTATGTCCCCAGGATGTTGTACTACGACAGGCTGCATTTTCTGGCAGGCCAGACTGAACCCAGGCCATCCCTCTCCAGTCTTCCTTCCACGCTTCCTTTCCCCCCGGCTGAGGCTTCTGACGCCCAACCTGGGCCTTCCAGGCAGCCACATGTGGAGGAGCCCAGATTGAGCCAGGTATAGCATTCCTCTAAATATTTCTGCTTGTCCAATCAATGATGTTAACTAGATGTTAGTTGGGAGTACTAATTTAGGATTGTGATTGATGATGCAAAACATTACAACCATGTCCCTTTTTCATACAGAGGGAAGTCTCAGCCAGGAGGTGGCCGGGCCGAGCCGGCTGGCTGATCTGCAGGTCCCTCCACCCCCCCTGAAAATAGAAAGTGGCAGTAGGAGCAGTGCCCTAGAGGAGGCTGGCAGAGGACTCTTTTGGAGGGCTACAGAGGTCCTGGGAGCACGACAGACCGTGGAGGAGGACATTGCTGCCATCATTGCATATAAAATGCAGAGGATGGAGGAGGGACAACAAGTCATGTGTGAGGCGCTCATATTGGAGGCTCTTAACAAAGGTATGAGGGGCCAAATTACAGCTCAGACACACCTTTGCGATGGTCCTCCTCCTCCTCCTTCTCCTCCAGGTCCTCCCAGTCGTCCTCCTCCTCCAGGTCCTACTCCTCCTCCTGCCACATCTCCAACAGCACAGCCACAGCCCGGAAGGAAGCGTGGAAGGAAGACCAGAAAGTGAGGACCCTGGATCCAGTCTGGTCGGCCAAAAGATGCAGCCTCTTGTGGTACCGCAGCCTGGGGACACAGATGTCATCTGCTGCTAACCGGATCTCTGCGAATTCTGGACCAGACTGCCCTCCCTTACATATGGACTCCTCAGGCCACCAATTTTGATGTTCAAGAATTGATGTCTGCCGTGGGGGTCCCAGGCTTCGCTAATTTCTCCTGTTGATCCAGTGTTGCCTTCCTCTTTGTTTGGTTCTGAGCCCTTAATAAAGGATTTTTGTTTTGAATTATACTCTCCTATGTGTTTTACTTCAAAAAGGACAGTTTGTTTGTGAGGATTCAGGTACATTTCAAATATACAATGTGAAATTAACAAGGGACACCAACAACAAACAATCTCCTTGAGATTAAATAATAAAAGATATCAATGGCGTTGGGGTAACTTGACACACAAAACACACACAAAAATATTCTGGAGTAAAAATAAAAATAACATTGAACAAAGATCAGCCTTTGAAAAAATACAAACATTAAATAAATAAAAAAAGGCTTAAAATCCCAAAAAAAATAAAAATAAAAAAAATAAATTATGTCAGATGTGACAACTAATAACAATATATTCAGGGAATACCAATAAAAAATAAAACTTTGTGAGAAGTGTGTCTGAATATGAGCAGCAAAACTACTTAATTCTTGTCACATTATAAAGAAGAAGAGAGTGCGCTGTATTAAACCATTTTTAACATTGCAGCGCGACGAAAGTGCTGTATCCATTGCAAACGCTATGTTTACCAGAACGAGTTGTTCCGTGCCGGAATTTCTTCTGAGCATGCGTGGCACTTTGTGCGTCGGAACAGGCCACACACGGTCGGAATTGACGCGATCGGATTTTGTTGTCGGAAAATTTTATCTCCTGCTCTCCAACTTTGTGTGTCGGAAAATCCGATGGAAAATGTCCGATGGAGCCCACACACGGTCGGAATTTCCGACAACACGCTCCGATCGGACATTTTCCATCGGAAAATCCAACCGTGTGTATGGGGCATTATACTTACAAAACACATGACACAGGTAAGTATGTCAAAAAAAGCAAGAGATTGCCTCCAGTTCCGCTGGGATCAGCCGATGATATGGGAAGACCCGACAGCATCTATAATGGCTGATCCCATATAATCGGCTAATCGCAGCAGGCCTGGAGGCGATCTATTTTGCTTTTTATAACATGCTTACCTGTGTCATGTGTTTGGGAGTATAAAAATTGTTGTCTTATCTTCCAATACATTTTAATATGGTAATGCACTAGGTCGGTGCACCCTCTCTTTGTTGTTGTTTTGCATAGGGGAGTGAATTTGCAGGACGAGTGAAGGACCTAGTAAGTAAAACTGCTTTTCCTGCCTCCTAGTTGTAATCAAGCATTTAACCCTTGTAGTGCAATTGTCCTGGAGTACGAATTTTAAAACAAGTCATCACTGACTTCTGTAACTGCATGTACTGTGAAGTGATTAATCCTCAACAATCACACAGAAACTGTGGAATTTTGGCTTGTTCACACTATGGTGTACGATTATTAAACAGAGATAATTTGTCTCATTTCAGTTCTCAGAAAAAAATCATCCCCTCTGGCACCCTGTTTATGAAGTGGAGAACATTTGTTCTCAGAAGGAAAAGAGAAGTTTTTCCTCTGAGAACAGCTGAGATTGTGTCTCAGGGGGAGGGCTGTGTGTGATCTTGTGAGATACCTGTGTGATTACTGAGCAGCTGAGCTTAACCACTTCAACACAGGACATTTTCTCCCCCTTCCTGCCCAGGCCAATTTTTAGCTTTCAGCGCTGTAACATTTTGAATGAAAATTGCGCAGTCATGCAACACTGTACCCATATAAAATTGTGATCATTTTTCCCCCACAAATAAGGCTTTCTTTTGGTGGTATTTGATCACCTCTGCGGTTTTTATTTTTTGCGCTATAAACAAAAAAAGAGCGACACTTTTGAAAAAAAACAAAAACTATTTTTTACTTTTTGCTAGAAGATCCCAATTTTTTTATTTTTTAAATGTCTTCCTCGATTTAGGCCGATACGTATTCTTCTACATATTTTTTGTAAAAAAAAAAAAAATGGCAATAAGTGTATATTGATTGGTTTGCACAAAAGGTATAGCGTCTACAAAATAGGGGATAGATTTATGGCATTTTTATTATTATATGCGGCAATCTGCGATTTTTGTCAGGACTGTGATATTGCGGCAGACATATCGGACACTTGACACTATTGACACTTGACACTCACACTGTGGCAGGTGGTCGGGAAGAGGTTAAATGTGTATTTTGGCCCCTTTTTGTTGCGCATTGAGACATTATTTACACTATTTCTGCTGCTTTGTTACATGGCGTTTTGGCATGGATTTTTTTTATTGGGCATTTTGGCACTTTTCTAAACACACATTTTGGCGCTTTAACGCACATTTTGCCACAGGTTATTTTAACATGCATTTTGGTGTCGTTTGTAATGCACATTTTGGCACATCTTTTAGTACATATTTTGGCACTTTAACATGCATTTTGATTTTGTGTTTATGTGTATTTTGACAAACAGCATATCTGCTAGACACTTTTGGGTTGCCATTAACAATGCATGGCACCACAAGAGTTGCATGCATTTTTCATGCGTTTCCAGAATGCACACAATAACGCAGGTAAAAAATTAGCCAAAATACATGTTAATGCACCCAAATGCACATAAAAATGTGCTAAAATGTGTGTTGATAAAAGCAGCAAAACGTGCATTAAAAAAACTGCACCAAAATGCGCATAAAAACAGACCCAAAAAGCCAAATTGAACCTTTTTTCGGGCATGCAGCATTGTGCGTTTTTTCAATGTGCATTTTGGCGCGTTGGTAGCAAAGAAAATGTGCAGCAAAATGCATGTCTGCTAACCACATTAGCAATGAATGCCACTCAAAAACACATTGCATATTTTGACACAATTTTAGTGCAATTTGCATTGCTCAGATGTGAATGGGTACTAAAAGACAATATATTATAACTATAGTGTGTGTACAGTACATGTAGATAGATATATAGAGATTTTTGTAAATATTTTATTATATCTTTTCATGTGACAACACTGAAGAAATGACACTTTGCTACAATGTAAAGTAGTGAGCGTACAGCTTGTATAACAGTGTAAATTTGCTGTCTCCTCAAAATAACTCAACACCCATTAATGTCTAAACCGCTGGCAACAAGTGAGTACACCCCTAAGTGAAAATGTCCAAATTGTCCCCAAAGTGTCGCTCTCATACTCTTCACTGGAAGTTCAACATGGCACCTCATGGCAAAAAACTCTGAGGATCTGAAAAAAAAGAATTGTTGCTCTACATACAGATGGCCTAGGCTATAAGAAGACTGCCAAGATCCTGAAACTGAGCTGCAGTACGGTGGCCAAGACCATACAGCAGTTTAACATGACAGGTTGAACTGAGAACAGGCCTTGCCATGGTCGACCAAAGAAGTTGAGTGCATGTGCTCAGCGTCATATCCAGAGGTTGCCTTTGGGAAATAGACGTATGAGTGCTGAAAGCATTGCTGCAGAGGTTGAAGGGGCGTGGGGTCAGCCTGTCTGTGCTCAGACCATATGCCAAACACTTCATCAAATTGGTCTGCATGGCTGTGGTCCCAGAAGGAAGCCTCTCCTAAAGACGATGCACAAGAAAGCCCGCAAACAGTTTGCTGAAGACGAGCAGACTAAGGACATGGATTACTGGAACCATGTCTTGTGGTCTCCTGAGACCAAGATAACCTTATTTGGTTCAGATGGTGTCAAGCGTGTGTGGCGAAACAAGGTGGGGAGTACAAAGACAAGCGTGTCTTGTCTACAGTCAACCATGGTGGTGGGAGTGTCATGGTCTGGGGCTGCATGAGTGCTGCTATACACTGGGGAGCTACAGTGCATTCATGGTTCCGAAGGAAGGGAACCATGAATGCCAACATGTACTGTAACATACTGAAGCAGAGCATGATCCCCTCCCTTCGGAGACTGGGCCGCAGGGCAGTATTCCAACATGATAACGACCACCAAACACACCTCCAAGATGACCACTGCCTTGCTAAAGAAGCTGAGGATAAAGGCGATGGACTGGCCAGGCATGTCTCCAGACCTAAACCCTATTGAGCCTCTGCGGGGCATCCTCAAAACGGAAGGTGGAGGAGCGCAAGGTCTCTAACATCCACCAGCTTCGTAATGTCTTCATGGAGGAGTGGAAGAGGACTACAGTGGCAACCTGTAAAGCTATGGTGAACTCCATGCCCAAGAGGATTAGGGCAGTGCTGGAAAATAATAATGGCCACATAAAATATTGACACTTTGGGGCCAATTTGGACATTTTCCCTTAGGGGTATACTCACTTTTGTTGCCAGCGGTTTAGACAATAATGGCTTTGTTGAGTTATTTTGAGGGGACAGCAAATTTATACTGTTATAAGCTGTACACTCACTATTTTACATTGTAGCAAATTGTCATTTCTTCAGTGTTGTCACATGAAAAGATATAATAAAATATTTACAAAAATGTGAGGGGTGTATTCACTTTTGTGAGATACTGTGTATATATCTAGATCTACAGTGAGGACGGAAAGTATTCAGACCCCCTTAAATTTTTTACTGTTATATTGCAGCCATTTGCTAAAATCATTTCAGTTAATTTTTTTTCCTCATTAATGTACACACAGCACCCAATATTGACAGAAAACACAGAATTGTTGACATTTTTGCAGATTTATTAAAAAAGAAAAACTGAAATATCACATGGTCCTAAGTATTCAGACCCTTTGCTCAGTATTTAGTAGAAGCACCCTTTTGATCTAATACAGCCATGAGTCTTTTTGGGAAAGATGCAACAAGTTTTTCACACCTGGATTTGGGGATCCTCTGCCATTCCTCCTTGCAGATCCTCTCCAGTTCTGTCAGGTTGGATGGTAAACATTGGTGGACAGCCATTTTTAGGTCTCTCCAGAGATGCTCAATTGGGTTTAAGTCAGGGCTCTGGCTGGGCCGTTCAAGAATAGTCACGGAGTTGTTGTGAAGTCACTCCTTCGTTATTTTAGCTGTGTGCTTAGGGTCATTATCTTGTTGGAAGGTAAACCTTCGGCCCAGTCTGAGGTCCTGAGCACTCTGGAGGTTTTTGTCCACTTGTACTTGGCCGCATTCATCTTTCCCTTGATTGCAACCAGTCGTCCTGTCCCTGCAGCTGAAAAACACCCCCACAGCATGATGCTGCCACCACCATGCTTTACTGTTGGGACTGTATTGGACAGGTGATGGGCAGTGCCTGGTTTTCTCCACGCATACCGCTTAGAATTAAGGCCAAAAAGTTCTATCCTGGTCTCATCAGACCAAAGAATCTTATTTCTCACCATCTTGGCGTCCTTCGGGTGTTTTTTTTTTAGCAAACTCCATGTGGGCTTTCATGTGTCTTGCACTGAGAGGCTTCCGCCGGGCCACTCCGCCATAAAGCCCCGACTGGTGGAGGGCTGCAGTGATGGTTGACTTTCTACAACTTTCTCCCTTCTCCCGACTGCATCTCTGGAGCTCAGCCACAGTGATCTTTGGGTTCTTCTTTACCTCTCTCACCAAGGCTCTTCTCCCCCGATAGCTCAGTTGGCTGGATGGCCAGCTCTAGGAAGGGTTCTGGTCGTCCCAAACGTCTTCCATTTAAGGATTATGGAGGCCACTGTGCTCTTAGGAACCCTAAGTGCAGCAGAATTTTTTTGTAATCTTGGCCAGAACTGTGCCTTGCCACGATTCTGTCTCTGAGCTCTTCAGGCAGTTCCTTTGACCTCATGATTCTCATTTGCTCTGACATGCACTATGAGCTGTAAGGTCTTATATAGACAGGTGTGTGGCTTTCCTAATCAAGTCCAATCAGTATAATCAAACACAGCTGGACTCAAATGAAGGTGTAGAACCATGTCAAGGACGATCAGAAGAAATTGACAGCACCTGAGTTAAATATATGAGTTTCACAGCAAAGGGTCTGAATACTTAGGACCATGTGATATTTCAGTTTTTTATTTTTAATAAATCTGCAAAAATGTCAACAATTCTGTGTTTTTCTGTCAATATGGGGTGCTGTGTGTACATTAATGAGGAAAAAAATGAACTTAAATGATTTTAGCAAATAGCTGCAATATAACAAAGAGTGAAAAATTTAAGGGGGTCTGAATACTTTCCGTCCCCACTGTGTGTATATATATATATATATTATATATATATATATATATATATGTGTGTAAAGTGTGTATATATATATATATATATATATATATATATATATATATATATATATATATATATACACACACACACATACACATACATATATACACACACACACAGTATATATAAAACTCATATATACACACATAAACATATATAGTTATTATGTCAATATTTAACTTCGCTGGTGTGGATATTAGGAAGAAAGAAGACTTTTTCCTCACATCACAGCAGCTTCCACCCAGATTATCTACCTCTGGGCTAGAGAATATTTGATATCTTACAGAGACAGCCAGTGAGATCTTCAGATCTCACTTTCATAAGCCGGCCATCTGTGTAAAAGTGAATGACAGCAGGGTGTGTCCTGTGATGAGAAGTGAAGAACATGTTCACCACTCCTCATCTCAGTTTCATAAACTGGCACGCCTGAAAGATCAGCTGTGATCATCAGGATCTCGGGTTTACTCTCTTTCATAAACAGGCAGCCAAGTGTGGTGACTGGTAATTTTTCACACTGGATCAACACCAGTCACCGGTAAGGGGACATTGAAAGCAGCTGTTTTCTACTCGCTGGATTCATCCCACAAGGCTGGTGTTATGTGAAGAAAAATGCAAACATGTAGGACATTGGATGCCACAACAAGTCACTCAATCGCAGCACAGTGCCGTGCAAATACCTGAATAAAGTGTGCACTTTGTAGGCTTCCAATAAAGTTAAAAATAAACAAGACAAAGTAAACAGAGTGATGCTCTGAAACAGCAAAGCACACCGTACTGGAAATTGCTTGGAGCATTTTCTCATGCCACAAGTGTAAATGAGCCTTTCACAGTCAGGTTCTAACAGCACCTGAGGCTGGGTTTACAATGAAAAACGCAGTGGCTCACAGCAGGAGTCCAGTGCGTCTCGATTCGCGGTTTCAGGTGCCGGAGCCCCTGCAGAGATGTGTGAACCGGCTCCATAGAGAGCCGGTCACAATCTCCTGCTATGCGATTTGGATGCTGGGAAATCCACATCCAATTCGCAATAGTGTGAACCCAGCCTGTTTGTCTGTTAGAAGGCTGGCAACTGTCAAGCTTGTGCTGCCATAGAAAATAGGAGGAGTGGAGCTGTGATTTCAGTGCTTACATTGTAAACCTGGAAAACGAATTTCTCCACAGTGGCTACAGCTACAGAGGGTGAATAAGGGCTTCTTTTCAAGTACTTTACCTGATTGTGCAGAATATGTGACTCTAGTGCTGCAGAGTAGAAGTGCTAACCACTAACCCACTGGGCATCGCCTTGGCACAAGTTCACTTAACGGTAAGGCCCACAAACCTGGGCAATGAGGATTGAGAATATAATAGGAAAAATTATGAACAGAAGGTACCTTTAGTCAAATCTGCATGTCAGTCTGATTATGAGGCATCCTGTCGTCAGATGAAATGTATGCAAATGATGACTTTTCCTGTATGGGTGCAGGGTTATGGTAAAATCTCTTAAGGAGAATTTCTGTTGATCTTTTTATCATTTTGATGTTCCTCTAAAAGGTAACTTCTAGTTATATTGTATTTTTTAAGCTCAGTTTAAACTGGGAGGTGTGTGATGGGTTTATTAGGTTAGTTTTGTTCTCCTTTCTTGACAGTAAAATACCTGTTAATTTAAAAAAAGAAAGGTTTAAATATCTAAGCTGCCATCCATAACAGAACCTATTTTGTTAATGTAGATGTATTAGCACGTTATAATACCTTTTAACAGTGTTTGTGGTATTGTAAATCATAACTGATAAAACATGCTTTTGTCTTGAAATAAATCTCAGCTAAAATCTTACATGACTGTTTCTGAAAGCTCACGTGGTGTCACAGCTGCATTAACACATGTATCCTTGAGCCTAGTTAGACCTTTGTCCTTTGCATAAATAGGCTTTCAACTTTATATAAATAAATTGAGTGTTTCCAGAAATACTTTCAGTGCATTAGGAACAACTAACTCTGGTAGTGAATTTACTCTTTATAGGAGGTAATGTAATTGGGGCTTTTTTGGTCTACATAAAGCAAGCAACTAAACAAAGTCATAGCTTAAAAAAAATCAAGTGTACAAAGTGGAAATCTCACAAAACTTTGCAATATGTATAACTTTAATATCAATGGTGAAGTGATCACTAAAATGTATGTCTGGGGGAAAAAAAAAAAACAAGAACAATAAAATATGCTTTTACATGTATGTCTGGGGAAAAAAAACAAATGTAAATATACTGATAGTACAACAAAACACCGGTTTATGTGACAAAAATCCAATGTGCTCTCAACTACCTGTCTGGGCTGCCAACACAGTGACCCCAGCCTGCTGGACTACAGAACTCTCCCATCCCCCACACCTCCAGGTTGGGCCAGGCTGTAATTATGTGCAATATGATTTTAGATTTCTCTGTGCATGACTGGTGTCTTGAATGGTTTGTCTTAAAACTTTAACATCTACCTTTGCTAAACTGACAAAAGGTGCCCACAATGGTCAGCAATTGTTAATTTATGTAAAACCTTTATCCCAAAAGAAAAAGAAAATATTGCTGTAACTGCTAAAAAAAATGTTTGCTTAAAAAAAATTTAATGTCATCATTAACTACAAAAATATTATATCTGACTATATATGCTGAAGGTTTCTTTTATAAATAGAATATTAGGTAGCAAATATCTGGCGACCCTGCTATAGTTCATATGACTTCCCTAATAAGAATGGCAATGCTATGCTGGTTGATCCTCAGTTGCCTCTGTTGCCACCCTGTCTATGCCTACTCAATTTCCAGTCTGGGGAAACTGTGTGCTTCCTCTTGTCTGCCCTGCTAGCTGCCTCCTGTGGTTTTTCAGATTGTATTGCCATGGCTACACCAAAAATATGATTGACAGAGCTTCCTCCCTATCCCCTCCAGCCTCCCCATATGACCCACCTGTCGCAGTCTGCAAACTCTCAGTCAGCAGACTCCGAATAAGCACCTGTCCTACCCTGAATAGCCTGCTGCTATAGCAACCTGCAGGTTTTGCCATACATGCTGGTGATTATAGTTCGCTGGTGACGGCACTAATCTGCATACTTACTGACCTTCCTCCCTGATGCTTCAGCAACTCACAGGTCCTATCCTTTTGCTGTGCAGCTCATGCTGGTAAGTGTAATTCACTGGTGACAGCTCTGGTACTTATTCATTATTTTAGCCAAGTGAGGAGACCGCCTGGGTTCCGCTGTCTGCTGGTGACACAGGCAATCTCCTTTCTTATCACTTGGCTAAAGCAAGGAATGTGCACCAGAGCTGTCATTAGTAAATTACACTTACCAGCATGAGCTGCAAAGCAAAAGGATAGGACCTGCTAGATGCTGAAGCAATGAGCTTATTAAGGCAGGAGGTCAGTCTACGGGTGATACTCGAAAAATTAGAATATTGTGCAAAAGTTCATTTATTTCACTAATGCAACTTAAAAGGTGAAACTAATATACGAGATAGACTCATTACATTCAAAGCAAGATAGTTCAAGCCGTGATTTGTCATAATTGTGATGATTATGGCTTACAGCTCATGAAAACGCCAAATCCACAATCTCAGAAAATTAGAATATTGTGAAAAGGTGCAACATTCTAGGCTCAAAGTTTTCTACTCTAATCAGCTAATTAAGCCATAATACTTGAAAAGGGTTCCTGAGCCTTTAAATAGTCTCTCAGTCTGGTTCAGTAGGAATCACAATCATGGGAAAGACTGCTGACCTGACAGTTGTGCAGAAAACCCTCATTGACACCCTCTATAAGGGGGGGGGGGGACGCCTCAAAAAGGTAATTACAAAATAAGTTGGATGTTCCCAAAGTGCTGTATCAAAGCACATTAATAGAACGTTATGTGGAAGGGAAAAGTGTCGAAGAAAAAGGTGCACAAGCAGCAGGGATGACCACAGCCTGGAGAGGATTGTCAAGAAAAGGCCATTCATAAGTGTTGGGGACTTTCACAAGGAGTGGACTGAGGCTGGAGTCAGTGCATCAAGAGCCACCACACACAGACGGATCCTGGACATGGGCTTCAAATGTCGTATTCCTCTTGTCAAGCCACTCCTGAACAACAAACAACATCAGAAGTGCCTTACCTGGGCTAAAGAAAAACAGACCTGGTCTGTTGCTCAGTGGTCCAAAGTCCTCTTTTCTGATGAGAGCAAAATTTGCATCTCATTTGGAAACCAAGGACCCAGAGTATGGAGGAAGAATTGGTGAGGCACACACTGCAAGATGCTTGAAGTCCAGTGTGAAGTTTCCATAGTCTGTGTTGATTTGGGAAGCTGTCATCTGCTGGTGTTGGTCCACTGTGCTTCATTAAGTCCAGGGTCAACGTAGCCGTCTATCAGGAGATTTTGGAGCACTTCATGCTTCCTTCTGCAGATGAGCTCTATGGGGATGCTGACTTCATTTTCCAGAAGGCCTTGGCACCTGCCCACACTGCCAAAAGCACCAAAACCTGGTTCAATGACCGTGGGATTACTGTGCTTGATTGGCCAGCAAACTCGCCTGACCCGAACCCCATAGAAAAATCTATGGGGCATTGCCAAGAGAAAGATGAGAGCAAGAGACAGAATGCAGAAGAGCTGAAGGCCGCTATTGAAGCATCCTGGTCTTCCATAACACCTCAGCAGTGCCACAGGCTCATAGCTTCCGTGCCACACTGCATTGAGGCAGTAATTGCTGCAAAAAGGGCCCAAACCAAGTACTGAGTACATATGCATGCTTATACTTTTCAGAGGTCCAATATTGTTCTATGTACAATCCTTGTTTTATTGATTGCATGTAATATTCAAATTTTCTGAGATTGTGGATTTGGGGTTTTCATGAGCTGTAAGCTATAATCATCACAATTATGACAAATCACGGCTTGAACCATCTTGCTTTGCATGTAATGAGTCTATGTCTATCTCATATATGTTTCACCTTTTAAGTTGCATTAGTGAACTAAATGAACTTTTGCACGATATTCAAATTTTTCGAGTATCACCTGTATATGCAGATCAGTGCTGTCGCTCACAGACTATAATTACCAGCATAAGTGGCAAAGGAGTGGTGCCTGAAGGTTGCCACAGCAGCAGGCTATAGAGGGCAGGACAGGTGTTATTCAGGGTATGCTGAATGAGAGTTTGCAGATTGGGAAAGGCTGGTCACACAGGTCAACACAAACTCCACCTCTAACTTGGAGCAAATTAGAAAATATTTTTTTTTAAATAAACAATCTGAATTACTATTGCCTCTGGTCTCTTTTACATTTTTCAAATATTAGTGTTTTTTTTTTTTGGGGGGGGGGTTGTGACTTTGACATGAGCATCAATCGACTGTGTGCATCCCCCTGAAAAAAAGATGTCTGTACACCACCATGACAGGACTCGTCACTCTAGCACTTAGCTTCACCCATATATTCCCCACTGAGTAGCAGAGGAAAGGGCTAATGACTACATGACTGATGTGAGTAATAAAAAAGTTATTTATAGTAATTCAGTGTTTGAGCTATATGCACTATAGTTTTTTTTTTCCTGATATGCATTGTCTATTAGTCCAAGCATATGCAAATAGGTTGAATGACACTTTAAGTTGACTTTGCATTGTTAGTCACTCATGTAAAATCCATCCAAATCTACTAGTCCTTCCAACAACACCCTTTCCACTGCCAACAATGCTGCTGTCCAAAAGCGGTTATGTTGCCCCTCCATAGATACAGTAAAGGAGTGAATGTAGCATCCCGATGACAGGAAGTGTGTTATTGGTTGATTGCTAGGTGGAAATAAAACAATAAAAGCCTGGAATAATGGAAACAAATGTCGCCATTACATCCACTTTTGGTTTTGAGTTTAGTTAAACTTACCTAGACCTAACACCAAACCTAAGTCTTACATAATAATTACTCTGTTTTCCAATGCAGTACTTGTTTTAGCCATGCAGCTTCCTTTGTAAGCTTTCCATTTCCAGCAAGCTCACTGAAAAGAGAATCCGCATAGACACTTCTATCCAATGAGCAAGGGATTGACCCAAAAAGAAGTGATGCTCTACAACAGGGATCTCAAACTGGTGGCCCTCCAGCTGTTGCAAAACTACAAGACCCATGAGGAATTGCAAGGCTGACAGTTACAAGCATGACTCCCAAAGGCATGATGAGACTTGTAGTTCCGCAACAGTGGGAGGGCCACCAGTTTGAGACCCCTGCTCTACAAAAAAACGAGACAGAGTAATAACTAGCAGAGAGCTGAGTAATAGCAGCTGGCTATAATCGAAAATCATTTTCTTACATAAAATAGTAAAAATAAGATTATTCTAATGCCATGAATAAAGTATACCACTCTAATGATTCTAGTAAAAGTATTCAGCTGGATGACAGATAAGTGACATAGGTGCATGGGCGTCCGCAAATAAGGGCAAGGTAGGGCACTTGCCCCCCCCTGGAATCATCAGGTGTTGGCTTGCAGACTAAGTGTTGTGTTGAAATGTCCGCCGCGGACTTTTTTTTTGAAACGTCTGTTTCTCTGCTGGCTGCTCTGATCTCTCTGCTCTGTCCTGACACTGTCCAGCAGGGCCGCCATCAGGGGGTACAGCCGATACACATGTACCGGGCCCGAGTGTCTGCAGGGGCCCGGGGCTCGGTGGCAACCAGGAAGTGTGCAGGAGAGGGGAGCCGAAGAAGATATAGTGCAGGTCTGCAGGAGAGATGCGGCCGTAGGCTAAGCATAGTAAGCTGGCACGGCTGGGACTTGGGAAATGGTATGAGGGAGGGACTTAACAGCCTTTCAGCTGCTCATTGGCTGAGGAGGCAGCAGGAGGCGGGCTGCTCCGCCTCCTGCTGCTTCCTTAGCCAATAGGTACACAGAGTGCACTGTCTATCACTGAAGAGCCTCGTGCTTCCTGTCTTGGTGGGAGGGACAGAATTCCTCTGTAAAGAAGCTGCTGCAGAGATCGAGGTAAGTGGAAAAAAAAAAAAAAAAAGTGTTTTTTACTGACGTTTTTAGAAGACATGTACAGTGCACAGCCTGCGCTCCCCTGTTAATATCAATCACTGTATTGCCAGCCCTATTGCTGTCCTTTTAGCAGAGTGAAGGTGAAAGTAACATTACACATGTGCAGCATAGGTGTCAGCTTATGTCACCATGTTAAAAGGACAGCACTATGGGTAGCATTACAGTGATTGTTATTAGTCCAGGTTCACTAAACTAGCCAATGCTCTGAAAAGCAAAAGAAAAATAAATAATATCTCTAGCGGGATTTTTAAGGCAATGAAAACAAGAATATTGCTAAAATCAATTTATTTATTATTATACAACATTAAAAATCTATGGGTAAATAGTTTATCCGGAAGATAATAAATGGTCATGAAACAAAGAGTAAAATAATTGGCTCAAGCATATGGCAATTCTACAAAAACATCCAATATGAAAAAATGATGAATATAGAAAATTGGCTGAAATATCTTGAGAAGAAGTGTGATGTATCCCACTACCCAGTGTGGTCACCCTAGATTCTTTCCTGGACACACATCCAGGCACATGGGGCAGGCTACAAATCCTGGACACCACGAAATACCCCCACCCGGTTTTCACTTAAGTGACCAGCTATTCACCTCAAAATAGCCTTCAAAACTTTTTTGGAGGCCAAGGACGCCGAACTGTTGGATCATTTACCTATATCCAGCCGCCTTGTAGAGTATTAGGACAGACCGGGCCTTTCTGATGTGGGGGGTTCCCGGCCCTCTGGCATATAGCCCTCTATCGAGCTGCCTTGGGAGAACATTGTGATGTATTTTCCCTGAAGAAGACTTGTATCACTATGATCTAAACGTTGAAACGCGTTGGAATTCCACTACCACACACCAGGGTGGCCATCTAGGGTGACCACACTGGGTAGTGGGATATATCACACTTCTTCTCAAGATATTTCAGCCAATTTTCTATATTCATCATTTTTTCATATTGGATGTTTTTGTAGAATTGCCATATGCTTGAGCCAATTATTTTACTCTTTGTTTCATGACCATTTATTATCTTCCGGATAAACTATTTACCCATAGATTTTTAATGTTGTATAATAATAAATAAATTGATTTTAGCAATATTCTTGTTTTCATTGCCTTAAAAATCCCGCTAGAGGTATTATTTATTTTTCTTTAGACTTACATGGGATGATGGCAATGACACATCCATACCACCAAGGTCATATTTATTCAAAATGCTCTGAAAAGCAATCCATGCGGATTGCTTTTCAGGCCCCTTTCACATGAGTGGTCCGATCGGGTCCTCCTGTCTGTTTTTTAGGCAACCTGATCGGACCGCCCATTGTTCTCTATGGATCGGCAGATTTAAATGGAAATGTGTCCGTTTACACCCACCTGCCTCTGATCTTATCAGGCAGAAAGAAAAGATGGAAGGGCCTCCATTCCCCTCCATCCGGCCGGATCAGTGGACAGTTGGGTGTAAACGTACGGCATGAGCAGACACAGGTCTGTCAGTTACCCGCTCAGTACAACAAGGGATCCACGGACAGATCCCCTGCTGAGAAAAACTGGATCGGCCCCTGTGAAGATTGCAGCTAGAGTGCAGATAAGGCCGGCCATAGATTGTTTGAATTCTGTTTAGCAGAGACTGGCTGAGATTCAAACTATGTATGGACAGGCTGAATGTACCCAAGTTAATCGATCAATCAACTTGAGTACGACCAGCCTGTCAGATTTTACATACAATTATCGCTAGCAGCTCTTGTAGTCACTAGCAATAATTACTGTGTTCTCCTGGCAGGGGCGGTTTTCCCACCTCCCACTGGGAGAATACAATGGCTCCACAGCAGGGGTTCCCCCAACAACACTGTCTGTGTTAATGGGGGAATCAAGCAATTTTTTTCCTGCAACCCGTGGGACAGAGATGGGGGGAAAAAAATCATAATTTGGCCAAAATGGGGAAAAAAGTGCTTGCTTTATATATACTTTAGTATGATACATAACTAGAACATCTAATATATATATATATATAAATAATCAATATAATTTGGACATTATAAGGCAACAATTGCAAGCTATTTACTCAGAGTGAAATCCCCCCACTTCCTGTTCTGGTGACACTAAGATAGGAAGTGAGGGGAAATCTCATACAATGATATGACCCTATTAGATGTTCTAGTTATGTATAAAAAGTATATATAAAGCAAGCACTTTTTTTTCCATTTTGGCTAAATTATGGAAGAGTTAAAACCACATTCTTTTTTTTACCATCTGTGTCCCATTGTGAGGTCACGTAGGCGCTACAGTTAGTGAGAGAGAAATGCCCTTGGAGACAGTTGCCACCAGAACCGGAGTCCCAGGATGGTGGAGAAGGGACTGGAGGAGGAGGATGTGGGATGAAGGAGGAGGAGGACATGGGATAGAGGAGGATGTGGGATGAAGGAGAGGAGACTGGAGGAGGAGGAGGATGTGGGATGAAGGAGAAGGGACTGGAGGAGGAGGAGGATGTGGGATGAAGGAGAAGTGACTGGAGGAGGAGGATGTGGGATGAAGGAGAAGTGACTGGAGGAGGAGGAGGATGTGGGATGAAGGAGAAGGGACTGGAGGAGGATGTGGGATGAAGGAGCAGGGACTGGAGGAGGAGGATGCGGGATGAAGGAGAAGGGACTGGAGGAGGAGGAGGATGTGAGATGAAGGAGAAGGGACTGGAGGAGGAGGAGGATGCAGGATGAAGGAGAAGGGACTGGAGGAGGAGGAGGATGCAGGATGAAGGAGAAGGGACTGGAGGAGGAGGAGGATGCAGGATGAAGGAGAAGGGACTGGAGGAGGAGGAGGATGCAGGATGAAGGAACGGGACTGGAGGAGGATGCGGGATGAAGGAGAAGGGACTGGAGGAGTAGGAGGGTGTGGGATGAAGGAGAAGGGACTGGAGGAGGAGGATGTGGGATGAAGGAGAAGGGACTGGAGGAGGAGGATGTGGGATGAAGGAGAAGGGACTGGAGGAGGATGTGGGATGAAGGAGAAGGGACTGGAGGAGGAGGAGGAGGATGTGGGATGAAGGAGAAGGGACTGGAGGAGGAGGATGTGGGATGAAGGAGAAGGGACTGGAGGAGGAGGAGGATGTGGGATGAAGGAGAAGGGACTGGAGGAGGAGGATGTGGGATGAAGGAGAAGGGACTGGAGGAGGAGGATGTGGGATGAAGGATAAGGGACTGGAGGAGGAGGAGGATGTGGGATGAAGGAGAAGGGACTGGAGGAGGAGGATGTGGGATGAAGGAGAAGGGACTGGAGGAGGATGTGAGATGAAGGGACTGGAGGAGGATGTGGGATGAAGGAGAAGGGACTGGAGGAGGATGTGGGATGAAGGAGAAGGGACTGGAGGAGGAGGATGTGAGATGAAGGGACTGGAGGAGGAGGAGGAGGATGTGGGATGAAGGAGAAGGGACTGGAGGAGGAGGAGGATGTGGGATGAAGGAGATGGGACTGGAGGAGGATGCAGGATGAAGGAGAAGGGACTGGAGGAGGAGGAGGATGCGGGATGAAGGAGAAGGGACTGGAGGAGGAGGAGGATGCAGGATGAAGGAACGGGACTGGAGGAGGAGGAGGATGCGGGATGAAGGAGATGGGACTGGAGGAGGAGGAGGATGCGGGATGAAGGAGAAGGGACTGGAGGAGGAGGATGCAGGATGAAGGAGAAGGGACTGGAGGAGGAGGAGGATGTGGGATGAAGGAGATGGGACTGGAGGAGGAGGAGGATGTGGGATGAAGGAGATGGGACTGGAGGAGGATGCAGGATGAAGGAGAAGGGACTGGAGGAGGAGGATGCAGGATGAAGGAGAAGGGACTGGAGGAGGAGGAGGATGCGGGATGAAGGAGAAGGGACTGGAGGAGGAGGAGGATGCAGGATGAAGGAACGGGACTGGAGGAGGAGGAGGATGCGGGATGAAGGAGAAGGGACTGGAGGAGGAGGATGCGGGATGAAGGAGAAGGGACTGGAGGAGGAGGATGCGGGATGAAGGAGAAGGGACTGGAGGAGGAGGATGCGGTATGAAGGAGAAGGGACTGGAGGAGGAGGATGCGGGATGAAGGAGAAGGGACTGGAGGAGGAGGATGTGAGATGAAGGGACTGGAGGAGTAGGAGGATGTGGGATGAAGGAGAAGGGACTGGAGGAGGAGGATGTGGGATGAAGGAGAAGGGACTGGAGGAGGAGGATGTGGGATGAAGGAGAAGGGACTGGAGGAGGAGGAGGATGTGGGATGAAGGAGAAGGGACTGGAGGAGGAGGAGGAGGAGGAGGATGTGGGATGAAGGAGAAGGGACTGGAGGAGGAGGATGTGGGATGAAGGAGAAGGGACTGGAGGAGGAGGAGGATGTGGGATGAAGGAGAAGGGACTGGAGGAGGAGGAGGATGCAGGATGAAGGAACGGGACTGGAGGAGGAGGAGGATGCGGGATGAAGGAGAAGGGACTGGAGGAGGAGGATGCGGGATGAAGGAGAAGGGACTGGAGGAGGAGGATGCGGGATGAAGGAGAAGGGACTGGAGGAGGAGGATGTGAGATGAAGGGACTGGAGGAGTAGGAGGATGTGGGATGAAGGAGAAGGGACTGGAGGAGGAGGAGGATGTGGGATGAAGGAGAAGGGACTGGAGGAGGAGGATGTGGGATGAAGGAGAAGGGACTGGAGGAGGAGGATGTGGGATGAAGGAGAAGGGACTGGAGGAGGAGGAGGAGGATGTGGGATGAAGGAGAAGGGACTGGAGGAGGAGGATGTGGGATGAAGGAGAAGGGACTGGAGGAGGAGGATGTGGGATGAAGGAGAAGGGACTGGAGGAGGAGGAGGATGTGGGATGAAGGAGAAGGGACTGGAGGAGGAGGAGGAGGAGGATGTGGGATGAAGGAGAAGGGACTGGAGGAGGAGGATGTGGGATGAAGGAGAAGGGACTGGAGGAGGAGGAGGATGTGGGATGAAGGAGAAGGGACTGGAGGAGGAGGAGGAGGATGTGGGATGAAGGAGAAGGGACTGGAGGAGGAGGATGTGGGATGAAGGAGAAGGGACTGGAGGAGGAGGATGTGGGATGAAGGAGAAGGGACTGGAGGAGGATGTGGGATGAAGGAGAAGGGACTGGAGGAGGAGGATGTGAGATGAAGGGACTGGAGGAGGAGGAGGATGTGGGATGAAGGAGAAGGGACTGGAGGAGGAGGATGTGAGATGAAGGGACTGGAGGAGGAGGAGGATGTGGGATGAAGGAGAAGGGACTGGAGGAGGAGGATGTGGGATGAAGGAGAAGGGACTGGAGGAGGAGGAGGATGTGGGATGAAGGAGAAGGGACTGGAGGAGGAGGATGTGGGATGAAGGAGATGGGACTGGAGGAGGAGGAGGATGTGGGATGAAGGAGATGGGACTGGAGGAGGAGGAGGATGTGGGATGAAGGAGAAGGGACTGGAGGAGGATGTGGGATGAAGGAGAAGGGACTGGAGGAGGATGTGGGATGAAGGAGATGGGACTGGAGGAGGAGGAGAAGGACATGGGATCAGGGAGATGAGACTGAAAGAGGAGGCCATGGGATGGGACTTAGTGGGACTGCCAGTGGGCGGGCCCTGGGGAATGTTGATGGTCAGGTCTGGGGGTGGGGGGGGGGCCCAGGCCTAAAACTGTGTAAGGGGCCCCAAAATGTCTGATGGCAGCCCTGCTGTCCAGTGCCCTCGGCTCTGCAGCTCAGTCTTTCCGCCCTCCTCTTCAGTGATTGGCTGCCTGTGTAGTGTAGGTGTGTCTCATCATGTTGTGTAGATGGATCCGCCCACTCTAGTGCGAGCCACTGAGTGACATGCTGGCAGTCTGCCACTATGTAGATCTGGGCTGACACTGCCACTGCCCACTAAACTGCGAGCCGCCCAGTGATATGCTAATGCTACCTGTGCCTAGGCAACAAGAACAGCGAGGAACCACAGGTAACAGCAGTTAGTAGCAGCCAGGACTCCGTAGGTGGTGAGAGGAAGGATGATTGATGGGGAGCATGCAGGTGTAGGTGGGGGAGGTGTCACTTCTGCAGGCATGGCATGGAGTGATAAGTAATATGCTTTCGTCTACCTCCCTCTCTCTCAGTACTACTGCCTTCCTCTCAATCTTTTATGCCTTCCCTCTTTCTCTCTACTCCTGCTTCCATCCCTTCTCACTACTTCTGCCTCTGTCTTTCACTTTCTTCCTCTACCTCTTCTGCTGCCTTCTATCTGTACTACCTTCTCTCTCTATACTCCTGTTTTCTCCACTTCATTACTTCATTACTGAACTCCTTGCTGTCTCCTTAGTTCCACTACTACCTCCATCTCCCACTGGTTCTGTTTCCACATATGTGGCAAATAGTAAACATTGAGAGCATGGGCGTCCATAAAATTATGCCCCCCCCCCCTGAAAAAAGTTCTGCGGACGCCCATGCATAGGTGTTATCTAGGAGGTAAAAACTAGGACAGTAAAGGAAGGTTTCACAGGTAGGCTGCTTTAACAGAAACATATTTCCTTCACATCAATTTTCATGCATTTTGTTTGGCCTTCTGTTGTTTCAATCAAGAGAAATGCTGAAAGGCAAAAGAAATAAGCCTTAAAAAGAACACTTATGAACTGTATGGTGAATGTAAGGTCATAAAGGACCATAATATTAATGGTTTGAAACATTCCAATTATCATCTACCTTTCGTTTCTTTCTTTCCTTTGGTAATAATTAGTGTTTCGGAAAGCTTGCATTTTTTAATGACCTATTGTTTCCTGCGGGTAGAAAAATATATCTACTCATAATGTATCGTAAATTGGAAAAATAATTAAAGAGCTGACATACAAGTTCTTTCAAGTCTTTATCTAGTCTGCTGCAGTTACTGAAATGAGCATCACCAAAAAAAGTTTGTTAGAGCCATTCTATTTCTATTGCTGTCTAAAGTTAACACGAAAACCAAGACCAACCATGAAAACACTCATTGTAATTCTGAAGGACTCAATGAAGCAGAATACAAAGATGATATTTGCATCAGTCAGTTGAAGTCATAGCAATATTACCCACAGAAAGTAGGAGGAAACTGGCAATGTGCCGCTTGCTAAGTCCAGACTCTTTCACAGCCATTTATTATGTTACTGTGTCCTATTCTCAACCTCTGCCTTTACCCGTTGCACAGTTCCAAAATTCTTTCTCTTCAAAACTTTTCTGCAATGCCGCTCATAACCACTGCAAAGGAAAAAGAATGATATCATAAGTCATATTTGTCTCCCGTTTTTATAGTGACCAGCTGAAATACAACAGAAATAAATAAACCGGGGGTTTGTATCCATAACTGAAAAGGTCAGAAAAAAGCATGGTTTCCTTTTTCAGGCCCCAGAATGTTCTTTTTCTCCCAAAATTATGAACTGAAAACCAAAATTCTGGACGGATTAATAGCTATTAACTTTCCATATTAATAATTGAAACTTCTGTATTGCCAAGAGTATTTTTTATAAATGGGTGGAAGGAAGATTCTAGTTTTACAACTGTTCTTCCTCGTGGTATGTATGCAGGATTAAAAGCTGATTAGAACAGCACAGTGCACTCATACAAATTGGATTGGACTAAATATGCTATAGTAGCCAGCCATCTTACTATGTAAGCCTCCAGTCCAACTATTATAGGTTTTAGTGTTTTAATAGTATGGTTTTTCATAATGAAAGTGAATTCTCATCATAAATGAAACACCTCGGTCTCTGTCACCCCTGCATGGCAACATGGAAAGGTCCCAAAAAAAAAAACAAAAAAAAAAAAACACAGTCCAACTATAAAAATACCATGTTCTTATTGTTTACTCTTCAGTCAACACAAGAAAATAGTGCTCCCACTCCCCTGCACAGGAAGGGTTAAAGGTGTAAAGGAGCGGCTTTGAGGGACCAGTCATTCAGCCAGGAGGAAAATTGTAAGAATGAGGAGTAGGGGCCGACATACACACAGGCAGATGTTTTTTGTACCGGCAAACGTCTCCCGAAATTCTGCCCATGTGTACGGGGATTAAGTATCCATGCTTATTCTCTACCCCCATGTAGTGCCCCCCATTTCTGTTTGGTATTTTTTTTTTTGCTGACAAAATTTAGATGTAAGGTTTGATATATTCCTTGGTATTACAGCCAGATAAGTAAAGGTTATTGTCAATATAACAACTAAGAATGAATAGTTGAGGAAGAATTGATGTTTAAAACTAAAAAAGTAAAATCAGAGGAGGGGTTGCTTCAAAAGGTAAGAGTTCCAGAATCACCAGAATTGTAATAAACTTTATGTGGAGAGTAGCTTGTTGATGTTTCTGAAGTTTATTTTTACATACTTGTTATATTAGTTTCCCACTTCTCTGACAGATATACTGAAACTTAACAGAAGAACTCCAGGTATAGCCAATTTCTTGCAGCTTCTCCATATGTGTTGCATGATTCACATGAAGCAGGACCTTTCCCCTTTTTGTTCAGCTGTTGCTATCTAATTGATTAAAACTTAGCTGTAGTGTGAGTGGCAGAGAATGTTGCATAAGCCCTGAATGATAGTTCTGCCTCCCTGACTAGTAGTGGGCAATAGCATAAGGACTGGGTCACCACCAGCGCAAGTACAATTATGCAACTAGCAGTATCCTATCCCTTATCTGAGGGACTCCTCTGCTAGCAATCTGCAATTTCAGTCACTGCTGGAAAATTATGCAGAAAGGTGAACTGACACTGTACAAAGTTTACCTAAACTATGATGCCAGATGCCATTCCACAAAGCTCATGTATGTCGACATGGACCTCATCTGTTGGTCCTGCACACTTGAGCCACAGCCTATGAGGATTATACAGAAATCAAATTTCCCTGAGCACAGTTCACTTTGTACTAAAATTGAATTGTAATTTTTTAAGGACAACCAATAGAACAAGCAAACAACTGGTGCCATGGAACCATGCTAGTTATTTAACAGTCTAGATGCTGCATTGTGCTCTACCTATAGATGGTGATGGGGGCAAGGGCCTCTTCCCGACAACCGTGGTCGGTGGTAGACCTATGGTGTGTATTTAGAGAGCTTAGAGAACAGTAATCAAGCCATGGGGTTATGAAAGCACAATTTAAACAGGCAAATCTTTTGGTATGATTAGGTCTTTGATTCCTGAAACGTTCTTCCAATGGAAAACAGAAGATATTTGATCCCTAAAAATGAATCCCACATCAGTCTCTACAACCAGATTGTACACAAGATTTAGCTATGAATTTGTTTCCAACAGATGGAGAGGACATGCGCTTCAATTTTGTGGAATAATCAAAGAAAGAGCATGCACCACACTGCCAAACATGACAACACTTGTTCACAGTAAAACCCTGAAAATCATAGCTGCACTTACACAGACAACATTAAAAAAAAAAAAAAAAAAAAAAAAAAAACAAGAATATAGGCACCATTGAAAAAATTGGGTTTATATTACAAGCTAATGCTATAACAATAAAGGGATCCCAACTAATTAGTAAAATGAAATAAGACAACACCAGCACTCTTGGGCTTTCAGAGGAAGCGGGTATTGGTCTTCACAACACATCAAGCCTTTGGGTGAGCACAGCCATTATTCTTTCTTTCATTGAATTTTGTGATTTTGGGGTAGCCAAGTATTTCCCTGCTCACACCATCAATTCCTCTGCAAATTGCACTTGTATAAAACCTAGCTTTTCGTGCACATATAAATATCATTGTATAATTTGTAGGATATTCCTTTTTATTACTTTTTTTTAATTCTTTTTATTTTGTCACATACATATACCTTGTGCATTTTTCTTTTGACATTCAGTTGTTTTCTTGCAGAGAAATCTGTGATATTCAACAGAATACCATGAGACAAGGGAATCGCAATGTTCTCTGACTCATGTTCTACACAGATATCTTACTGTAGGGTTGTAAGGGATTGTCTTATGTCAATTAAATGATTTAATGACATTATTTTCACTGAAATTTTGTTGTTGAATAATGCATATAAAAACATGTTTTATTTTGACACATACATAAATCTTGTGTACTACTGTGCTTGTGACATTCAATTGTTTGTACTTCAAGTAAAAAGGCGCAAAGCACAGTTACCTTGAAAGTAAAACCGATTAGTCCAGAAACTGAAAACTGTAAAAATGCATGTGTAAGTTCATGCATATATACTGGGAGTATATACAAGAGGTCAGTCAGGGCGGCCACCAAAGGAACCAAAAGCAGGGTCCAGCAAGCTAAAACAACAACAAGGAGAGGGGGGCCTCTGAGTATAAATCATAAATACATTTTATTAAAACAACAATATCCACTCACATGGAAGTTGGAGAAGTTGCATTAGGGTCAGTTGGCTGGGCTGGAGAGATGCGGTGGAACTACAGGTCACAGCGGTTCCTGCAGGGCATGCCAGGTCCAAGGAGGATTAGTACTTGCAGCCGGGTGCAGTCTCTTGCAGCGAACAGTCCAACACAAATCCTGCTGAGTTGGGAGCCAGGTTATATCCCAGATGCACAGATAGGGGTTCCAGGGAAGGAAGGGAGAGATGTGTAGGACGCCAGAGCATCCGTTCAGCCGTGCTGCTGCTCACTGGTGGAATGGTGAAGCCTCTAGGAAGGGAAAAGGCCGGCCGAGCCGAGAATCTCAAACGAGGCTTGGAGAGCAAGTACAGCGTGGCGCCCGGTGATGACGTCACACTCATGCGACGCGTTTCAGAATAGGCTTGCCATTGGTGGACGAATGGCCGCATTCCTTTCTCAAGCATAGGGAGAGGAGGACACAGTGGGCTTAAATAGACTGAAGAGAGGGGGGGCGGGGCCGGAAAGTCCGTGGTTTGCATAAAAAATAGGTAATGGGCGACATTAGATGGCAGGGGGGATAAAAACAAAAGGACCTTACAATGACATGCAGAAAAAAAAAAAAAAAAAAACAAAAAAAAAAAAAAACAATAAAAAAAAAAAAAGGATATATGTATACAATTTTACAACAGGGCTCCAATTGAGACAAAACATTGTGAATAAAACCAGGTAAGGTAAGATAAATTCAGGAACAAGCATTTAAAACATCATGAGGAAATAAATCATAAGGTACAGTGCAATAAAATAGATCAAATTAAATATAAATATACAGTAAATACAATAGACTGCCATAAGATGTTATGTAGAGAGTGGGAGATGACTGTCAAGGATAGGGGATTAATAGTTATAGTCTGCACCGTCTAGCGTGCAATATGGAATAAAACAATGTAAATTTAATTAATAAATTATAAATTAATCCTGGGACTATGATAACAGAGAATATGGAAATAAACACTGATGGATTTTAGTATTTCGGGGTAAGTGGGGGGAGGGGGGGGGGGAGATATATATATGTATATATCTCCCCTCCCCCCACTTACCCCGAAATACTAAAATCCATCAGTGTTTATTTCCATATTCTCTGTTATCATAGTCCCAGGATTAATTTATAATTTATTAATTAAATTTACATTGTTTTATTCCATATTGCACGCTAGACGGTGCAGACTATAACTATTAATCCCCTATCCTTGACAGTCATCTCCCACTCTCTACATAACATCTTATGGCAGTCTATTGTATTTACTGTATATTTATTTATATTTAATTTGATCTATTTTATTGCACTGTACCTTATGATTTATTTCCTCATGATGTTTTAAATGCTTGTTCCTGAATTTATCTTACCTTACCTGGTTTTATTCACAATGTTTTGTCTCAATTGGAGCCCTGTTGTAAAATTGTATACATATATCCTTTTTTTTTTTTTGTTTTTTTTTGTTTGTTTTTTTTTGTTTTTTCTGCATGTCATTGTAAGGTCCTTTTGTTTTTATCCCCCCTGCCATCTAATGTCGCCCATTACCTATTTTTTATGCAAACCACGGACTTTCCGGCCCCGCCCCCCCCCCCCTCTCTTCAGTCTATTTAAGCCCACTGTGTCCTCCTCTCCCTATGCTTGAGAAAGGAATGCGGCCATTCGTCCACCAATGGCAAGCCTATTCTGAAACGCATCGCATGAGTGTGACGTCATCACCGGGCGCCACGCTGTACTTGCTCTCCAAGCCTCGTTTGAGATTCTCGGCTCGGCCGGCCTTTTCCCTTCCTAGAGGCTTCACCATTCCACCAGTGAGCAGCAGCACGGCTGAACGGATGCTCTGGCGTCCTACACATCTCTCCCTTCCTTCCCTGGAACCCCTATCTGTGCATCTGGGATATAACCTGGCTCCCAACTCAGCAGGATTTGTGTTGGACTGTTCGCTGCAAGAGACTGCACCCGGCTGCAAGTACTAATCCTCCTTGAACCTGGCATGCCCTGCAGGAACCGCTGTGACCTGTAGTTCCACCGCATCTCTCCAGCCCAGCCAACTGACCCTAATGCAACTTCTCCAACTTCCATGTGAGTGGATATTGTTGTTTTAATAAAATGTATTTATGATTTATACTCAGAGGCGCCCCTCTCCTTGTAATTGTTTGTACTTTACCTGGATGACTGTAATATTCCCACAGGGATCAAAGTATCATGGAGTATCATTGTTTCGTTGCATAATAGGATTACAATTCTGCATTGATTCTTACTTTTTTGTTGTTTTATATATAAATATAATCCAAAAAGGTTTATGCATTTCAAACCTCATGGAGGGCAGAAAAATGACAATAATAAAGACAGCTTTGTTAAAATCAATAAAATTACATAAGACAATACCTTATACTGTCTCACAAGATATCTGTTTAACACAAATGGATCCCTTGTTCCAAGATTTTTGACAGTCACTCAGGCACCCAGTATATGCAATGGAGAAAGACACCACACATGCATCTCAATATATATATTATATATATATATATATATATATATATATATATATATATATATATATATATATATATATATATATATATATATATATATATATATATAAAATATGCTGGCGTGTATTACATAAATCTCTGTCTGCAGTACATTTACAAAAGCAGGTTTTTTTTTATTCTTTGTGATCCCAGTACATGCATTTATTTGGAAAAAAACAATGTTGTAAATTGATCTACATGCCTTGTTTGTCTTCTGCATTTATTCATGTATTTTACAAAGCTATTATGGAAGCAGGGACAATAAGAAAAAGCAGTCATTAAAATGATAAATGGTAGAGTGAAGAAACAGAGTAAAATGACTGGATCAACTAAGTCAGTCTTATTTCACAGAAAATAAAAGCACTTCATGATTTATCATACTCATATTTAGGTTTTCCACCAACTTGTAATGATAGATATTTTAAAGGTCACCTGAGACTGAAAGTCAAAGTAATATTAATGATTTCTGTAAAGAACTCCTGTGGCCATGTGTGTCAGCTGGTAATAGGATAAAGTAGTAGCCAAAGTGAAAAGATATATCTTCATGTGCATTTGTGGCATGTTAGGTAAGTGTCATGCTTTCTACAGGGCACTCCTACACAATGTCAGGCTGAGAGGAGGCTTGTATGTTATGGATATTGAGGTTCCAATTAAATATTGGTTCTGTGATGTTATTAATAATTGACAGTAAGTACTGCTATTAATAATTGACAGTAAGTACTGCTACGTTGATACCAGCAGTAGAGTGACCTTGCTGACCAGGAGTGAAATGCTCCAGCGCTTAAACTGGAAGAAAAGGCTTTCCTTTATTTCACCTCTATACAATCAGAAACCACAATATTATTAGATCTCTATAGTTCGAATTTTAAAAATATGCTTTTTTTCTACCTTATTTTGTGTAAAGTGTCCACCTGTCACATGACCGCAAAGCTGCAAGGTTTAGTTACTCATTGCGGCTGTTGGGTATGTCCACCTCCACCCGAGGATCATCATAACCAGAAGTGATGTACCTAGCAGAGCTGATGTACCTAGCTGAGTTGCAGCACATGGTGGCGATGGGGGTGGTGCTGGGTGGGAGGGGGAGAGGCTATTCAGAGCTTTGCAGAAATTTTTACACAGACATGGACAACCATATATACACTCACCAGCCACTTTATTAGGTACAACTTGCTAGTACCGGGTTGGACCCCCTTTTGCCGTCAGAACTGCCTTAATTCTTCGTGGCATAGATTCAACAAAGTGTTGGAAACATTCCTCTAAGATTTTGGTCCATATTGACATGATAGCATAATGCAGTTGCTGCAGATTTGTCGGCTAGACTCTGTGCAGGCCAGTAATGTTCTTCTACCCCAAACTCACTCATCCATGTCTTTAGGGACATTGCTTTGTGCACTGGTCCAAATCATTTGGCGGAGGGGGATTATGGTGTGGGGTTGTTTTCAGGGATTTGGCTTGGCCCCTTAGTTCCAGTGAAGGGAACTCTTAAGGTGTCAGCACACCAAGACATTCTGGAAAATTTTGTACTCCCTACTTTGTGGGAACAGTTTGAAGATGGCTCCTTCCTGTTCCAACATGACTGCGCACAAAGCAAGGTCCATAAAGACATGGATGAGCGAGTTTGGGGCGGAGGTACTTGACTGGCCTGCACAGTCCTGACCCTAACCCAATACAAAACCTTTGGGATGAATTAGAGCGGAGCCTGTGAGCCAGGTCTTCTCGTCCAACATCAGTGCCTGACCTCACAAACGTGCTTCTAGAAGAATGGTCAAAGATTCCCATAGACACACTCCTAAACCTTGTGGGCAGCCTTCCCAGAAGAGTTGAAGCTGTTATAGCTACAAAGGGTGGGCCAACTCAATACTGAACCCGAAAGACTAAGACACCAATATAATTGTAGCACCACCCCCGAAGCAGCTTGCTAAATTTGGGTTCTCTGATCTTCACCTAAACCCAAGAATGACCTCAGCCCCCCTGGCAAACCTGGTTAAATTAAATTACTGCAAACACATTTTGTTTTCCTGGCTGTGGATTATCACCAAAAACAGACACACACCTGGTAGTGATAAACAAATTGAATATATTATCACGGTTTAAAGCATATAGAAACTTACAACACTGTTAAACCTTTCTGCAAAGAATTAATACATTAGAAAAGACAACCTTCAATACTTAGCAACTGTAAATTTAGAAAAGGGCAGTAATCTATATGCCCTTTACACAGGCACTGAGAGGGAGGAGAGAAGACTTGCCAACTTCTCAGCTCCTTCTGGGCCGCAAATACATTTGAGAGGCAAACACAGAATGTTACACAGTTCTGTAATGTTGCAGGTCCTGAGGTGAAGAATACTTCTGCTAGCAAATGGCGGGGCCCTTGTTTTAAAAGAGTAGGTTTAAACAAGCTTGCATGGAGCAGTAATCCTCTAGAATGTTCCGTTAGGTAGAGGTATAAAAGGGCAAACTACTAGAGATGGCAGCTCCAAACAAGCATCCCGTGACACTAAAAAGGGAAATTGGTGTCTGCATGCAGTGTCAGTATGGTGTCAAGAAGGATGTTGGGTTTGTACCCTCTCACCAATCCACTGTGCGATGACACAATGATAAACCCAGGTGCTGGTTCAGGCTCCCGATGCTCCTAGCAATGTTGTAAGGCACTAGATCCCCTTCTGAGGGCCAATCGAGATGACTGGTAGCAAAACTCGCAAGGTGAAGAGGCAACGGCCAACCCGATACCTGGATGGATATCACGATCCCTGAAATGGCGTGGGTCGTCCCCGCTGAGCTGGGTGTTGCTTGGGTCAACGATCAGGGTTCCTGAGCTTAACACCGATCCTGGCTCCCCTCTATATTCTTGCAGTGCTCTCCCGGTCGTCTCAGGAAAAATGTGTCTCTCACTCTCTCTCTGGTGGAGTTCCACCACACAGTCTGGTCACCTCTCCACACTCTCTCTACTAGCAGTCTCTGGAAAGGCTTGCCTTTCTCTTGCTATAATAGGTCACACACTCTCTGGTGTCCGTGTCTCTATCCTTTAGCCTGATGCTGGTACCTCAGCCCGCTCTACTCAGACAGCTCTCCCTCCTTTATAATAGGTCACACACTCTCGAGTGTCAGTGTGTGTCTCTCTCTCCCCTCAGCTTCAAAAATCCCTCTCACAGTGTTTTTCTCTCACTCTCCTCACATCTCTCCTTTCTGGCTTTTCTCTCCTCTTCCTGTCATTGGATCTGCCCTTCACCCAATCAGGAACAGGCAGGGAACCTCATCAGCGCAGCTTGGTCTCTGTCTTTCACACAGCTGACAGGAGAAAGGTGGGAGCGGGGAAGGAGACACTGACAGATTCTTTGTTACTGTGACACAGCCGCTCCTCAGATCTTCTGTCAGCACTCTCTCTGTAGTGCTGTGTGGAAAACCTGACTCTCTCTCTTTTCTCTTACCCCAGCACTTCAGTCTCTTCATTTACCTCAGTACTTCCTGAAGTATGCTCTGTGTCTGAGTTTTTCTGGAAGGACCAGTCAGCATCTCTCTGTCTCCATCTTGTTGCCAAAGGGAGAAATTGCATTACAACATGCCTGCTACATAGTGTATGTGTATACAGTATATCTACCATGTTTTGCCTTTAAAATCCACCTTTATCCACACAGGTTTTTCCTGTAAGGGATATATTTTTTCTGTGAGTATTATTGGATGTGCCATGCTTTTGAAGGCCAATTTGCTGCAATAATTTTAATAAGCATTTGCTGTTTCTGCATAAGGATGCCCAGAAGCAAGGCTAAGTACCCTAATATTTTAGTATATGACCTACCTGTCACAGTTCAGTCACAAATCACTACACCGTGGCTGTGCAGATTGAAAAGATTTGATGAGATATTACCCCAGGCACTATTTTTAAAAAAAAATTGGGATAGAGTGGCGAGGGGTTAAAACTTTTATTAGTTTACAATGTAATGGGTGATTTCCCATCACTTCAGGAATTGAAGATCTTTACAAAATGAAAGTAAATTTCCCTCTATCGACACTGGAATAGGTATACTCAGACCCATTGTTTTGGTGACAGGTGTAAAATTTTGTATTCACCATCACTTTCTTAGTGACAATGGTCTTCAGAACAAATAGAAAGGGCGTTTCTACTGAGCAGGGACACAAAAAAAATTATTAAAACTTTACAGGTGTTTTACATCTTAACTACTTTGTAAAAAAAAACAAAAAAAGAAGAAAAAATGCTGCATTTACAATTTAAATAAATGCAAACTTAGGTCTATAAAAGAAGTAAAAATACTTAGTTTGCAAAGACATCCCTAGGAAATAAATGACAACGAGGTAAGCAACCATAACAGACAGATAATACGCGGTCAGTATGAACACTGTGGTGCTATGTGGGTTTTCCCAATATTTAGGCATATTTCATCTAGCAGATCTTGCTATGGCAAATCAAAAGCATTTGGCCTCTATACTATGGCCTATAACAGAATAATCCATCAGTTAACACTTACAGTAGGTAATATGTTCAAGTGTAACATTTTGCCTAAGTAACTTTTGGATTTGGTAAATCCTCACACAATCAATAATGCATACTTATCCTTGCCATACCAAGGATTCCAACTTCCAAGTTATTAAATTCTTGAGCATTTGTGTGAGTTATAGGCCTTTGAAAACCACGTTAACACACTGCTAAACTGGCGATTATTTGATTTGTGCTTTTAAAATGTCAGCGTTATAAATATTAAAAAGGGATACACTTTGCACACAGTCAGCATGGCAAAAATATACAACTGTGAAGCTTCAACCAATTCCTAACCTACTCCAGGGTCATGACTGCTGAGGTGCAATACACCCAGGTCCACACCAAGATCCATCCAATTTAGACCTTACCCCTTCTAAACATCAATAAAGACCACTTACCGCCATTCATGTTGGAAAGGGCAAGGCCACAGCTTTTATTAAATTCAACTCTTTAACAACTTAAACATAACATTTAACATTCCACAGTGCCAGTCACAGTAGCACTGTGAGCACTCAGTTCCGACTGGTGGAAAGGGAGATAACTGAGGGGCCTGTCCTTACCATCAGTGCCGGACTGCCGTCTATCTCCCAATTAGCGTGAAGGGCGTACCTCTTACCGCCGTGTTTTGCTGGCAAGGTCACCAAAAACCGCAGCAAGCTGTGACATACCAACCATAGATAGGGCGGGAGGGTGGGCAGCTCTTACCGATCTTCTTCACCAAAAGGCCCAGAATCCCCTGGGGCAATCACCTTAGTGAGCTCAGGCCCAACCCCACCCCGTCCCCCCACCAATCCACCGTGACCCCTAGTCACCATACTCCGCCCTGGTTATGCCCCCATCAGTCAGGGCTCTCTTTCCCAATTTTTGGGTTCAAGAGGCCTGCATGACTGCTGAGGTGCAATACACCCAGGTCCACACCAAGATCCATCCAATTTAGACCTTACCCCTTCTAAACATCAATAAAGACCACTTACCGCCATTCATGTTGGAAAGGGCAAGGCCACAGCTTTTATTAAATTCAACTCTTTAACAACTTAAACATAACATTTAACATTCCACAGTGCCAGTCACAGTAGCACTGTGAGCACTCAGTTCCGACTGGTGGAAAGGGAGATAACTGAGGGGCCTGTCCTTACCATCAGTGCCGGACTGCCGTCTATCTCCCAATTAGCGTGAAGGGCGTACCTCTTACCGCCGTGTTTTGCTGGCAAGGTCACCAAAAACCGCCACCCGCCTGTCAGTAATCTACTGACGGGCGCCCCACCGCAGCCAGCGCCTGTTCCACGCCCCTCTGGAGACCCAGATTAAAAATATCCAGCCCAATCTCATTCAAATGAACTCCATCTCTACGCAGCAGATCGTGATTATCGCCCTCTAGGTCTCTGTGGCGGACCACTATCCCCCCTATCTGACGTACAAACTTAGCCACTTGGGCATTGACCTTCCTACGAAAATGTTCCAGAAGGGGGCCAGGGACATCACGCGCCCATACCGAGCGAGGCACGATTTCTGACCAAACAACAGTCAGGTTATTAAATAAAGCACAACATTGGGCAATGTCACTTTTTACAGCAGATATGATGTCCACAGATCTCATATATCCAACGTCATTCCCACCCGCATGTATGACCAGGATGATGGGACCAGAGACGTGGGCACGAAGTTTCTGACATTCTTGAAGGACCTGAGGCCAACGTAACCCGCGCAACCCAATCCAGCGTATCCTCGCCACATCGTATGAGAATCCCAAGTTCCTGCCATAAGTTCGGATCTTTGCCCGGCGAGCGGCCCAGTATATAAAAGAATCCCCGAGGATCCAAATCTGTGCTGGAAAGGAACCTGGAAATCAACACAACAGATGTGGTCGGACATACAGAGAAAAACGAGATGACTCCCATCTACCTAAACGCTGAAGTTCCGTATCGGTGAAACCCAAACCCGAAGCGGCGGTCGCGGCGCCAATGCGAAAAGAGTGGGTGGAAAACTCCTTTGCAGGAAAGCCCAAAATCTCCAAGCAACGACGAAAAACGCGCAAAAATTGAAAACGGCTGAGAGAAGTTGAATCAGCATGGACAAAAAATGTAGGGGACAGGGGGCGCAAAGGCACGAAAGAGAGGGCCAGAGACACCGGACAAAAGGGGCCGCCGCAATAATGCAAGACTACCCGGCGACCCCTGCCAGAACAATCAGTTTTGGATGAACGCAAGAAAATCGTGACACTGCGGCGCGACAACGACACGTCCTCCCATAGGATGCCCCCCGGGGACAATTTTGATTTTGACACCAATTCACCGATGCGAAAGGCACCAAAGAAAGCCCAAGAAAAGGATACCCGGAAAAGAAGGGTCTCATAGTCCGATGAACACACATTCGGAAGAAGAGACAAGATGGCCAAAAGAATCTGAATGGAAACAGGGCGCCTGGTGTCCGGGAGGTGCGTAACCCGCTTCCAACCCCGAACAACCCGCCGGACAGGGAAAGATTTAGTTACATCTTCCCACCCCAAGAGCTGAAACCAAAATGACAGGGCCGACAACGCGGATGAAACCGTCGACCCGGAGACGCCTTTTTCCGCCAGAAAGACTAAATAGGCAAATATGGTTAAACGACGGTCGTCTGGGGAATAAATGTTGAACTCACCGCCCGACGCCTGGACCCACTCATGCCAAACCCGGCAGTACGCCGCCCACGTCCGTGAAGAAAGCGACGACCGAAGGAGCTCTGTCAAACGCCGGAAACGAGGTTCCATAAGTGGGCCGGACAGGGGAGGCCCTCCAAAGAAGCCATCGGAGCCAGTGTTCGAAAACGGCAGAACTGTTGACGAGAAAGAGCATCGGCAATATCATTAGAAGCACCCGGTACATGCCTAGCCCTAACACAGATGTTAAAATGTAAACATTTTAAAACTAAAAACCGTAGCAACGAAACGACCGGAGGAGAACTGGCTGACTGTTTGTTCACCACCTGCACCACACTCATGTTATCCGACCAGAAGACCACCTGGTGATTGCGCAACCTGTCACCCCAGAGCTCAACAGCAACAATAATTGGAAACAGCTCCAGCAGGGTGAGGTTCCGCAACAAATCCATGTGGGCCCATGAGGCCGGCCAGCGTTCAGCAGCCCATTCCCCTTGAAAGAAAGCGCCGAACCCACAGGAGCCTGCCGCATCGGTATATAACTCCAGCTGTGAGTTCGGCACTTCCTCCCGCAACCAGCACGACTGTCCATTGTAAGTCTGCAAGAATGATAGCCATATCCCCAAGTCATCCCTCATAGGCTTGGTGATCCTGACATAGTGGTGAGGGGCAGTTATGCCCTTCGTGGCCCATGATAGTCGCCTACAGAAGGCCCTCCCCATCCGGATGACCCTACAGGCGAAAACCAGATGACCCAACAACGACTGAAGCTGTTTCAGCTGTAATTTCTTTGCCCCTTTAGCCAAGCGGACCAACGAGAGAAGCCTAGACAACTTGTCACTAGGCAACCGAAAAACCATCGCCACCGTGTCTATCTCAATACCTAAAAACGACAGGACTGTGACGGGGCCCTCCGTCTTGTCAGCGGACAGTGGGATGGCGAAAAGCCGGCATATGTCCTGAAAAATAGTGAGCAGCCGCAGACACTGCCCACTGCCCGCTGGACCCACAAAAAGAAAGTCATCAAGATAATGCAAAAGGGACTGAATACCCGCCTCCTGGGTGACCACCCAGTCAAGGAAGCTACTAAATAGCTCAAAGAAATAACACGAGATGGCACAACCCATAGGAAGGCACATGTCGAAAAAATAGCTACCCCGAAAGTAGCAACCCAGGAGGTGGAAACAGTCCGGATGGACTGGGAGGAGGCGAAATGCGGACTCTATGTCCGCTTTCGCCAGAAGGGCAGACTGCCCCGCTGCCCTAACCAGCTGACGCGCCCTGTCAAAGGACGCATAGTGCACTCTGGATTCCTCCCTGTCAATGCCATCATTCACCGAGGAACCAGAAGGGTAGGAAAGGTGATGAATGAGGCGAAATTTTCCCTCCGCCTTTTTTGGGACCACACCGAGAGGAGATACCCTCAGGTTGTGGAAAGGAGGGAGATCAAATGGGCCTGCCATTCTTCCCAGTTCCAATTCCCTCCAGAGTTTCTCGGCCACGACGGACTCGAATTCTCCCGCCGATTTTAAATTATGAGACATGGTCGGGGTGGCTGACGGGGTAAAAGGGATCCAGAAACCGCGGTCCAAACCGTCCCGCAAAATCAGGGCCTCTCTACGAAGGGGGTACCGGTCTAGCCAGGGAAGCATCTCTATGACGTTCACCGGCGTCCTCCGGCTTAGGAAGGTCAGTCTTGGTGCCGAGTCTAGAAAACGATTGTTTTCCCTTTCAAAAACACTTACTGGCGGGGTGAGCCCCTCCACAACTGGAGCACTCATGCCTGAAACGACAGGCGGAGTACCACTTGCAGTGGCTTTCGTTGAAAAGCCAGTAGATACCCTTCTTTTGAGCGGCCGACGCTCCGGACTGAGGGGCGCCGACCGCGGACTGAAAGGACGAAGGCCTGTGAGGGCACATAAGCAGCAACCACAGGCTACCGTCCTGACAATCAAAACGAAATTCCCGACGTGACGCCATTTTTTGCCTAAATTGAGTGTCATAGTGGAACCAGCACTGGCCCCCATAGACCTTGTATGCACCCCAAATAAGGTCTAAATAGCAAAATAACGAGGTAGCCAACTCCGGGAACCGCTCACTGAGCACTCCCGCATAGGCACAAAACCCCTGCAGCCAGTTCCCGAACGTTCTAGGAAGCTGTTTGGGTTTGTCACCCTGCGCCGATACGTCAACCCGTCGGGATTTGTCGATCGTCTCCCTGTCCGGCGGAACGAGGGTAAGAAAGTCGATGAATTTGCGACGCCATATCTTCTCTTTCGTCTCTTCCGCCAAGTGGGTACCCGTCGGCGACACAGCCCACAACGCACCCCCATAAGCGGAGGTGGGGTTGGGCGATCCCGAGACACCCATACTAGAGAGAACAGATTTTACAACCGACGCTATGCGATCCTCCGGGCCCGATACGGAAGCATCAGCAGCTCTACCCCAAATTAACTCGCAGTCATACTCACTTGGTCGAGGAGGCATCGCGGGTGATGGACGATCGGCCACCGGGCCCGGCAGCGAATCCGATTCCAAGGCAATTTCAGGAGACTGCAAGCGCAGGCGGGCTGCGTAATCTGCTGTGCTGTCCCGACTCAGGGAAAGGTCCAAGGGCGGGGGTCCAACCACGGACCCGGTCGAATCACCTGCCAGCTCCTCTTGGTTGACCCAGGGCGGATGCCGCCGCCAGCCCGGGTCTGGAGCCGAGATCCCCCGCCCTGACGGGCGCAGGGGGATGAGAAAGGGCAACCGATGCGGGCATCCCATCAGGACCGCCAGCCCGGACCGGCACGTAGGAACACAGTTGCCCCACCGACGGGGTGGATGTTAAACGCACTCGGCTGGCCTCCGCCCTGTGGGGCGCAGGAGGCCGCCGGTGGGCACGGGGTATCAGAGGGGGAGGGGTTAACCGCACATCGCCCGCCCTGCCGGGCGCAGGGGAGATGTGCCTCGCGCCAACCCCCGCATCCTGGGACGTGGGAGGAAGACACCTGTCCCCTGCCCTGCTGGGCACAGAAGGAACTCCGCAGGATTGATCCTGCACTTGTGCTAACATGCCTGCCCAGGCAGGCGCAGGGGGATAGTGCTGTGGCCCATCATTTCTTTCTCCACACACCACACTGCTGTCTCCAGCGTGCCTAGAAACCAGCTGTGGTGTGTGGAGATTTAAAACTCCCGCCCTGTCAGGCGCAGGGAGCACTCCGGCCACCAGATGGCGCTGGACCGGCTCCAAGTCCCCAGCAGAGCAATCCTCGCTGGCTCCGAGGACAGCTGCAGAGGACGCAGCGGCGGCCGGCGGACCGACCCGCCTCCTCCTCCCCTTCATGCCCGAGGATTGCCCAGTGGAGGAATAAGCGGATCGGCCGCTCAGGACCCCCCCGCCCTCCGCGCTGGCGGCAGTACTCAGAGGATGAGTGAGGGGGCTGGGGAGCGCTGCGGCTCCAGCCCGGCCGCCTCCCACATTAGAGGGGGGGGGGGCGGGGTGAACGCTGGAGCGGGGGCTGCGTGACCTGGGACAGCGCGACGAGGCCCGAGTGGATGCCTTAGCCCGCGCAGGGGACCTTCTCCGTGCCTGAGGACAACGGGGGGGGGCAGAGGAAGGGTGTTTCCCCGTCGGAACAGGCAGGGGGGAGACAGGTGCAGGAGGGGGGGGAGAAGAGGACGGATGTGGAGGGGAGCAATAGGAGGCCCTAGAGGGGCTGGGGCTGAGGCGGGAAGGCGGCCGAGTTCGCCTTCTAACCCTGGGGGGGGAAACCTGAGGGGGATCAGGTGTGGGAATAGGAGAGGGATCCCCAGGGGTCAGGAGGGAGAAAAGCCACCCTGCCTGACCCTGAAGAGCCATCTCTCGGACCCTGGCCAGAAGAAGCTCGGTGTCCATGGTTGGAGGGACAGGGTGGGGTTCAGCCAGCTCTTACCGATCTTCTTCACCAAAAGGCCCAGAATCCCCTGGGGCAATCACCTTAGTGAGCTCAGGCCCAACCCCACCCCGTCCCCCCACCAATCCACCGTGACCCCTAGTCACCATACTCCGCCCTGGTTATGCCCCCATCAGTCAGGGCTCTCTTTCCCAATTTTTGGGTTCAAGAGGCCTGCACTTTCATCAGGGTTATAGCCTTGGAGAAAATATATTGCTTGACTTTTCTATTTCCTTTTCCTAAAAAGTATGCACTGTGATATGCACAATTATATGATTGCTCATGGAAACAGAGATATTAATGATTTATGTTAGAATTCATTTTTAATATAAATCAGGATCTGAAGCACATCAACAGCATTGTGGAATTTATAATCATTTTAGGTTTTGTTGCCTTATGAGTTTATGTGAAATCTCCATTAATAGCTGTAAACTATTGTAATTATGAATATATTTCAGTAAGCTTTGTATCTATGTAACATAGCGTCCCAGAAGTCTGTTAGACGAGTTGGTGCTCAGGCATGTGTATCTAAACAATGGGACCCAAACCTCTTTTTTCTACACATTCACTTCAAAGGATCCCATGTTTGGATATGCAATGAAGGGCTATGGCCAGTCCACCATGAATACTGAATTTCCCTGAAAATGTAATCTACTTACAAGGTTAAGTTTCCTGCTCAAAATAGTCTGGGACAAGGATTTGCATTAAAGAGGTCTGACTTATGCAAAGTATAGGGATTGGAGATGTAGCCAGTCCTTACACAGGATTAGAGAGGCCCACCAAATTAGAGCCACGCCATGCCAACCAATGAGGCATCAGCCTGTAATGATATACACAGACTAGATGGGAGGGAAACATACACTCTATGGTAGAGCGGCCACCAGAATGGAACCTTGGTGGAAATGGTATGGGAAAGGTCTGCCTTGTACTTGTAACTAAATATGTCTGCCTTATGTCTTTTATATCCTACTGTTTGTAGAATAATGTTTTAAGGAATTATACTCTGTATTCCTTCATGCAATCCATGATTTTTACCCTTTCCCTGTACAAATAGATAAATTGTGTGTATTAGTCTAGGCCTCTTTACTATATACCAATACTTTTTGTTATTGTGTTAAAGCTTTCACTCATGGTCAAAGAGCTCTCATTTGACCCAAATCATATCCGAGAGATATTAGCTCTCAAATATAGTAAACGGGTGACAGTTGATACATCTGGGAATGCTTTGTGCCATAGTAGAAAGAACATTTGAATAATGTATGCGCAGTGGGGTCAGGTCCTGCAGACTTTTTATCCTAATTTGGATGCCTGCAGCACACTGTCCTTGCACAGTTCTTCAAAATTACAAAGAAAATATCATACTGGGCTATGATCTTGGTCCAAAATGGCAATGGCTCAGAAATGCTCTGCCACTTACAGTCTTCATATACTGTATACACATGAACAGGATCAACTTTAACCAGTTGCCAACCGGCCCATAGCCAAATGACGGCTGCAGGGCGGTTGGAGAACTCTGGGGTCACGTCATATGACGTGATTCCAGAAAACTGCTCCCGCGCACCCCCTGGGGCGCGCACACGGGAACATCCGTGACCGTTTACGGATCACGGTAAACGGCCACTGATCGCGGCCGTTTACCATGTGTTCGCTCCATCAAATCATGGAGTGATCACATGTAAACAAACCGGCGTCATGATATGACACCGGTTCCTCCCTCCCCTCTCTGTACTGATCGGTACAGAGGGGGAGAGATCGGATGGGAGCCACGCTGTGGGCTGGATGTTTAGTGCCCACAGCGATGCTCAGTGACATGTGCAGTCACATCCATCCATCCATCCATGCTCAGCCATCCCCCCCATGCTCAGCAATACCCTGCACTATTCTGCAATACCCTGCACTACTTTGCAATACTCTGCAATTCCCTGTGCAATACTCTGCAATACCCTGCAATACTCTGCAATGCTCCGCAATACTCTGCAATGCCCCGCAATACTCTGCAATGCCCCGCAATACCCTGCAATACCCCGCAATACCCTGCAATGCCCTGCAATACCCCGCAATACCCAGCCATACTCTGCAATACTCGGTGATACCCAGCCATACTTTGCCATGCTCAGCCATACCCAGCCATACTCGGCTATACTCAGCCATACTCTGCCATATCTGAATGATGGGTGCAGCTACAGGCATCATTCAGATATCAGCTTTTTCAGCCGGCGATTCCCTACACCATGAGAACGATCGTAGTGTCTGTTCCACTGCTTGATCGTTCTTACGGGAGGCGAGAGGGGACGTCCCCCCTCTCGCCGCCCTCAGGTGCTACCGACTCACCGATACGATCGAAGCCAGGATCATTTTTTTTTTTTTTTTTAATTTCAGGCTTCCCAGCCTAGAGGTGAGATGTGGGGTCTTATTGACCCCATATCTCACTGTAAAGAGGACCTGTCATGCCATATTCCTATTACAGGGGATGTTTACATTCCTTGTAATAGGAATAAAAGTGATCAAAAAAATTATTTTTTGGAAAAAAGCCTCAAACTAAAATAAAGTAAAATGAACAATAAAAAAAAAAATGTTTTCCCCGTGTCCCCGTGTGCTCGCATGCAGAAGCGAACGCATACGTAAGTCCCGCCCACATATGAAAATGGTGTTCAAACCACACATGTGAGGTATCACTGCGATCGGTAGAGCGAGAGCAATCAATTTGGCCCTAGACCTCCTCTGTAACTCACAACATGTAACCAGTAAAAAATTTTAAAGTGTCTATGGGGATTTTAAAGTAGCAAAGTTTGGCGCCATTCCACGAGCGTGTGCAATTTTGAAGGGTGGCATGTTAGGTATCTATTTACTCGGCATAACTTCATCTTTCACATTATGCAAAAACATTGTGCTAATTTTACTGTTTTGTTTTTTTTTTAAAGCACAAACTTGTTTTTTTTTTTCAAAAAAGACGCGTTGAAAAATTGCTGCGCAAATACCGTGCAAGATAAAAAGTTGCAACAACCGCCATTGTATTCTCTAGGGTCTTTGCTAAAAAAATATATAAAATGTTTTGGGGTTCTATGTAATTTTCTAGCAAATAAATTATGATTTTTACATGTAGGAGAGAAATGTCAGAATTGGCCTGGGTGCTCCTAGAATGCCTGATGGTGCTCCCTGCATGGTGGGCCTCTGTATGTGGCCACGCTGTGTAAAAGACTCACACATGTGGTATCACCGTACTCAGGAGTAATAGCAGAATGTGTTTTGGGGTGTAATTTGTGGTATACATATGCTGTGTGTGAGAAATAACCTGCTAATATGACAATTTTGTGGAAAAAAAAAGAAAAAAAAAATCTTGATTTTGCAAAGAATTGTGGGAAAAAATGACAACTTCAAAAAACTTATCATGCATCTTTCTAAATACCTTGGAATGTCTTCTTTCCAAAAAGGGGTCATTTGGGGGGTATTTGTACTTTTCTGGCATGTTAGGGTCTCAAGAAATTAGATAGGCCGTCAGTACTTCAGGTGTGATCAATTTTCAGAGATTGGCACCATAACTTGTGGACCCTATAACTTTCACAAAGACCAAATAATATACACTGATTTGGGTTATTTTTACCAAAGATATGTATCAGTATACATTTTGGCCAAAACATATGAAGAAAAAATTACTAATTTGCAACATTTTTTTTTTTTAGAATTTTCGGTCTTTTTTCTTTTATAGTGCAAAAAATAAAGAACCCAGCGGTGATTAAATACCACCAAAAGAAAGCTCTATTTGTGTGAAAAAAAAGACAAAAATTTCATTTGGGTAAAGTGTTGCATGACTGAGTAATTGTCATTCAAAGTGTGAGAGCACCGAAAGCTGAAAATTGGTCTGGTTATTAAGGGGGTTTAAGTGGTCAAGTGGTTAAAATGATTGTAAAGGCCCCTTTCACATTTTTAGCGCCACTTTACCGTCGTTTTAGCGGCGGTATTCGGCCACTAGCGGGATGGTTTTACCCCCCTGCTAGCGGCCGAGAAAGGGTTAAAACCACCGCAAAGCGCTGCTGCAGCGGCGCTTTGCCGACAGTATGGCCACGCTGCCCCATTCATATCAATGGGCAGTGAAGGAGAGATATACACACCGCTCCTTCACCGCTCCAAAGATGCTGCTAGCAGGACTTTTTTACCGTCCCGCCAGCGCACCGCTCCAGTGTGAATGTGAGGAGCGGCTCTTTCAGGGTGCTTTTCAGGCGCTACTTTTAGCGCTGTAGCGCCTGCAAAGCGCCCCAGTGTGAAAGGGGTCAAAGGGAAATATATATTTTTTTTACTAACAAACATGTCATACTTACCTGCTCTGTGCAATGGTTTGCACAGAGCAGCCCCAATCCTCCTCTTCTCTGATCCCCTGCTAGAGATCCTGGCTCTTCCCCCCTGTTTAGTGCCCCCAAAGTAAGTTACTTGCTATGGGAGCAATTCTGTGAGCTTAATCCTGAGCCGCATGCTGTGTGTCTATTGAAACACACATAGCAGCTCGACCCCATCCCCCACTTCCTCCTCACTGGCTTTGGTTGACAACAGCAGGAGCTAATGGCTCCCCCTGGTGTCTCTGAGCCAGTAAGAGAGAGAGAGAGAGAGAGAGAGAGAGAGAGAGAGAGAGAGAGAGAGAGAGAGAGAGAGAGAGAGAGAGAGAGAGAACGGGCTGGCTCGACATTGGGCTCAGGTAAATATAAGGGTGGGCTGAGGGGGAAGGGGGAGAAACATACAGAAGGTTTTTTTTTACCTTAATGCATACAATGCATTAAGGTAAAAACCCTTCTGACTCTAGAACTGCTGTATGGCACATTCTAGTCAAAACATAAAAATTTCAACTTAAAGCGGAGTTCCACTCAAAAGTGGAAGCTCCACTTGTTTGCCTCCTCCCTCCCTCCGGTGCCATGTTTGGCATCTTTCGGGGGGGAGGGAGGGAACGGGTACCTGTTTTTGACAGGTACTTGTCCCCACTTTCGGGAGACCTGGCTGCGGCCAGGTCCCTCAAAAGTTTGCCCCCCCTCCGCCTTCTCTGGCGCCGGATCTTTTAGAAAGTGCAGCGTGCTTTGCGCATGCGCAGCAGGGAACCGGCGGTGAAGCCAAAAGGCTTCACTGCCAATTTCCCTTACACTGAATGGCGACAGCAGCACCTGAGAGCAGAGACGTATCTAATGAAAATGGCGCCTATGGCAAGCACTGAAACTGTGCCCCTGTCAAAAAAAAAAGCTAACAAAACTACAAGTCAAGCTCTTTAATCTTTCAATTAACAAATTATGGATTGGCACTACATAAAGTGACCAAGTGCCCGATGGGTCAGTCTGCCCCTGCTCATTAACCACTTGCCTACCAGGCACTAACACCCCCTTCCTGCCCAAGACATTTTTCAGCTTTCAGCGCTGTCACACTTTGAATGAAAATTGCGCGGTCATGCTACACTGTATCCAAACAAATTTTTTATCATTTTCTTCACACAAATAGAACTTTCTTTTGGTGGCATTTAAATCACTGCTGGGTTTTTTATTTTTTACAAAAAAAAAGACCAAAAATTTTGAAAAATATGTTTTTCACTTTTTTTCTGTCAGTAAATTTTGTAACCAAGTAATTTTTGCCTTCGCTGATGTGCGCTGATGAGGCAGCACTGATGGGCACTGATAGGCTAAACTGGTGGGCATTGATGAGGTGGCACTTATGGGCACTGATGAAGCAGCACTTATGGGCACTGATGAGGTGGCACTGATGAGGAGGCACTAATATGCCGCACTGATAGGTGGCACTGATATGTGGCACTAATGAACACTGTTAGGCGGCACTCGTGGGCACTGATAGGTGGCACTGGTGGGCACTAATAGGCGGCACTAATGGGCATTGATAGGCAGCACTGGTGGGCACTGATAGGCAGCACGGATAGGCGTTACTGATGGGCACTGATGAGCATTGATGGGTGGCACTGATGGACGACACTGATGGGCATTGATTGACAGCAGTGATGGGCATTGATGGGCAGCACTGATTGCCAGCACTGACTGGCATCGCTAATGGCCACTGATTGGTGGCACTTGTGGGCAGTGGTGGGCACTGATTGCTGCCGCTGGTGAGCACTGATCGCTGGCATTGGTGGGCACTGTATTTTGACACTATTTTTCACTATTGTAATCAGGGCACTGATGATCAGTGCCCTGATTACATTCCTAAATGTCCCCCTGCACGGAGGAGCCGCTGATCGGCTCTCCTCGCCACACACTCTGTCAGTGTGAGGCGAGGAGCGCCGATTACTGGCACTTCCTTGTTTACATGTAATTGGACCCCGACGATCACATGTTTAAAGAGCCGTGAACACGGCTCTTTCCACAGATCAGGGTCGCGCCGTGTCCTAGCAACACAGTGCGGGCACGATGGGAGCGCGAGAGCGGCCATTCTGGGACGCCATCATATGATGGCGTCCCAGAACAAGAGCTGCACCGCCCCGCCGTTATTTGACAGTGGGCGGGCGACAACCAGTTAAACGGTCTACATTCAGTAAAAGTTCATGTAGTGCAAAGTTTCAAATAAGCTTGTTGCACAAATCACTTTAGTTATGATATCCATTTATTTAATCCATATTGAGCACTATATTTGATTGGCTGCTTCTGCTTGGCACACACGCACAATTGCACAGGATGATGACTTTTAAGTCATCATGTCCGATTGTGCTTGTGTGCCAGGCCCAAGCAGAAGCAAGCAGCCAATCATATTTAGTGCTCAATATGGATTCAATAAATATGCATAGCCATAGATATCATAAATAAAGTGTAATAAAGTGATTTGTGCAGTGCAACAGCAGGTACTACTTTTAAGTAGACTGCGAATGTGACTACAGGAGATGACCAGAGACTGCGGATGCGACTACAGGAAATAACCAGAGACTGCAGATGCGACTATGGGAGAGGACCAGACTGCGGATGCGACTACAAGAAACAACCAGAGACTGTGGATGCGACTACAGGAGATGACCAGAGACTGCGGATGCGACTACAGGAGATGACCAGACTGCGCATGCGACTACAGGAGATGACTAGACTGCGGATGCGACTACAGGAGATGACCAGACTGCGGATGCGAGTACAGGAGATGACCAGACTGCTAACGCGACTACAGGAGATGACCAGACTGCGAAGGTGACTACAGGAAATGACCAGAGACTGCGGATGCAACTACAGGAGATGACCAGAGACTGCGGATGCGACTACAGGAGATGACCAGACTACGAATGTGACTACAGGAAATGACCAGAGACTGTAGATGCGACTACAGGAGAGGACCAGAGACTGCGGATGCAACTACAGGAGATGACCAGAGACTGCGGATGCGACGACGGGAGATGACCAGACTGCGAATGCGACTACAGATGACCAAACTGTGAATGCGACAACAGGAGATGACCAGACTGCGAATGCGACTACAGATGACCAGACTGTGAATGCGATAACAGAAGATGACCAGAGACCGTGCATGCGACTACAGGAAATGACCAGAGACTGCGAATGCGACTACAGGAGATGATCAGACTGCGGGTGTGACTACAGGAGATGACCAGACTGCGGGTGCGACTACAGGAGATGACCAGACTACGGATGCGACTATAGGAGATGATCAAGTAGCCATTATTAAAATTCTAACTTTCAGCAATGCACGGCTATACAGGGGGTAAACAACACTGTCAGAGAGGGTTTAGCATAACAGTGAGTCTACAGGCAGTGTATATTGGCAGAAAGATCTACCTGGCCAGCCAGGCTCACCTCCTACTCTCAGATGTCTGGGTGCGGAGCGTTCGGCGGTAGGAGGCGGGGCTTTTGGCGGTAGGGGTGGGGATTTTCGCGGTCCAGGACTGGGCTCTCAGAAGTCCAGGAGAGGTGATCTCCGCGTTCCCACTCTGCTCCAAGCACACACAGACTATGTGGGGCAAGGCAGGGTCAGAGCGTCAGTGGAGCTCCCAGCCTCGCCCCTCCCTGCTGATAGAGCCTCCCTCAGCCTAAGCTGAGTCCAACAGCCCAGGCCGGGTAGCGGCTATCTGATAAAACACCGGCGCCACACTCAGCTATATTAGTCCAGGAGGACGGGTGGGGTTTTTTTTTCATGCGGGGGTGGCTTTTTTGCCACCCCCCCATGGCGCCCATGGCACTTGCCGACGGAACAAATATAGAACTATATATGGAACTATCGGAAAGAGCGCTTGTCTGTATGCTGTTCCAATGCGCCAAAAATGACACATGCTCTGAAGCAAGTATGAGACGGAAGCTATTGGCTACTGATTATTGAACTTCCGTTTTCTAGTGCCATCATACGTGTTGTACGTCATCGCGTTCTGGATGGTCGGAATATGGTGTGACCATGTGTATCAAAGACAGCTTGAGCGGAATTCCGTCGGAACTCCGTCGGAAAAACCTTCAAAGTTTATCTCCGACGGCAAAACCGGTCGTGTGTACAGGGCATGAAGTTCAGCTTTGAAAACACATGGATAAGATAATGTACATAAAAGTAATTTTAAATATCTATTTAAACATTAAAAAGGAGACCACAAATTTAAACTGTAGCAAAATAAAACAAACAAAAAAAAAGTAATATTCTATGCTCCAAAAAAGTTATCAGATGCACCTTAAATTACAATAAGGAAGATTTTTAACGGGTTTGTTTTAAAATCAGCTGTTCAAACGTTAAATACCAGTAAGAAATACCAGATTTTTAGGTGGAGCAATACCTATAAAGATTTAATACTTATCTCCAGAAATGTGTGCATGTGGATAATTCAACATATAAAAACGAACATCATCTTTAGGTGACAACACATAATCTAAATTGTAAAGAAGTGCTGTGCACATATCCAACATTTTACATATGCACGTTACTGCAGTAACCTTTCAATACATAGTCAAATATGATTTTTTTTTTTAAAAAGGCCCCTGCTGGTTTTCAAGCGTCTCTTATCTGATTAAGTGCCAAATGGTATTCTGAGGGATGATTAAAACTTGCAAAAATGGTGGATGAATTAAACATTGCTGTATGAATTTATTGTACAGCAATGCATTGGCAGCACCATATACAGTACACAGTAAGAATAAATAAAGCACAAGAAGTATGTAACGCTGAGAAAAACTGTCATGATAAAGATATAAGGGAGACAGACAAACTTTCAATCCTAGCTTTCAAGTTTCAAAGAAACGGAGGTTACTCACAAATATCTGCTGTAAAGGCCAGCCAACATCCCAAACATAGAATATGTATGTGGTTTCGCCTTACGGGCGGGACTTTAAAGGCATGGACTCGTAGAACAAACAATATTATAAAAAATATAAATTTTATTAAAAATACTATACAACATATAAAATTGATACATACATATGAAGACATCTCTGTACAAAATGGCTCTCAAATGCACAGTGTTCCAGAAAAGTCATAGAGGACTCTTCATGCAGAACATAAATATATAATTAATCACAACAATGCATAAATGTTTCCTACGTGTTACGGAGACATATCTACTTCTTTAGGGATATTCAGATATGCATTCAATTAAAGTATGATGATCTAAAATAAAACAGGCATATCTTTAATGGCAAGTTACACCCTCATAGTGTTCCTCCATCCACCCACCCAGTAGCGAAAAACAAATCAAGACAAGGCAGGCATATATATGTTGTTCTATACTCACATGCTCAAAGGCAGCAGCCGAGAGCAATGGATCACTGGAAAGTGGCCAGATGGCCAAAGGGAGCAGGTGGATGAAAAACAAAGAAAAATTGGAAAAAAGGGGGAGAGCTTCCTGATTGCTGAGGGGGGAATTGCGGACGCAGCGATCCCCTGAATGCAGCCCGGGACCGCGGCAGCAGGAGGCTGGGAAATAGAGTGGATAAAGTAAAAAAGCTGACCATAATAATCAACATATATATTGTAAATTCATTAAGTCATTCTAGGTAAATCCACTATAGCCAACTTTCCTCATATATAGAGGTAGAAAGCATATAAATGGCTAAAAATAGGACTCATATCCTCTATAAAGTATCACAGTAAAATGTGTACATATATACATATATATATATATATATATATATATATATATATATATATACACATTTTACTGTATATACCTTAACGGGTGCCTCCAAGATGGAAATGCAAATGCAATGGCTGATTAGAAGCGTCAAAGGCAGCCCATAGAGGCTTATCATATGGAGGGCTCAATCTGCAAATGACAGATGGATAATAAAATAGACAGCCAATGTCAAACAAATAAGGCAGAAAGAGAAGGGATATCAATTAGACAATTCCCATCATAATCCACATCCATGGATAGAGCAGGAGTAGTCAAAAATACAATTTACCTGAAATGCTCAATGACACAGGGATATAGCTATATCCAAGCCCACAGCACTAATGGCTGAAAGCTCCAGCCTGCTGTTAAATAGCAGCGGAGTGTCCACAAATTCTGCCTCCAAGGCAGGTGTGGGCGATATCAATCACCCACACCTGTCATACTTACTGCAGATGCGGTCCCCCGAGTGTGCGGCGCACGGCGCCACCCCCTGCCCACATCCAAGATGGCTGCGCGGAAGGAGTGACGCCATGCGTCACGCTCCCACCGGCACGAATGCGCGGCCGCCCGAGAGACGACGAGACTAGATCTGATGGATTCGTGTTACATCCCCTAGCAGCACTGCAGCGCGTGCGTGATGTCAGCTGCTGTAGTGATGATAGGCAGACCAATAAGGATGGAGCAGAAATGGTCAAAGGAGAACACAGCCATCGCCTCAATATGTATAAGGAGAGAAGAGATGAAGGCCCAATGGAGAAACCCGGGAGGCCACATAGAAAAGGCCGAATGGACAAAAAACCAAAAGGTTATCCAAAACGGCCCCCGCCTGCCGGGGCTGCACGCAGAAGACCGCCGAGCCCACCAAGCCCACCCAGCCAGGAGAAAAAAAAAAAAAAAAGTATTAATATAAAATAAAAATAGAATAAAATAAAAATGATCCATAATTAACGGCTGAGATTTCAATGATATACAGAGACATGAAAACACAGGAGGAACTGATGTATAGCCTTTGAGCTAAGAGTCAACATATATCTAAATACTGATAGCCCGATGATATATGCACCCATAATCTCAATCATATATGAAAATTAAAATTAAAAATAGGAAACAATATGACAAAAATAACTACATGATCACATTGGGAGAAAATAGTGTTGCAGTAAAACTGGAATAGACTAAAATTCCAAAGGTCATACATGAATCAAATAATTTCTCCACTCCCCCGGAGACAAAATCCTCAAGGAAGGGCCTGTAATTCATAGCCTCATTCAGGCCTGGGAAGATTGTAGCCTAGAGCACAAAAATCCACTTAAGCTCTTTTTGTAGTAAAATTTTATTCCAGTCCCCCCTCTGGGATTGGGATGCACTCGATCCAGAACCAAAAATCGAATCTTTGGAAAAATACCATTGTGTAAGGTTAGAACGTGCAGCCCAAGGGGGAGATCAGGAATACATTTCCGCATGCTCCAGATATGTTTGGATATCCTGGAGAGTAATTCCAACTTGGTTTTGCCCACCTAGAAGGAGCCACAATCACAGAGTAGTAAATATACCACCCCTTTAGTTTTACAGTTGGCGAAATGCATTGCCTTGAAGGGTCTGCCATTAGGTAGGGTATATGTGGAACCCACCTGTATATATTGGCAGAAAGTACAGCCACCACAGGTATATGTACCTTTGTTTTTACATGGGTCACCTCGATCCTCACCTCTAAATTCACTTTGAACCAAACGGCCCCTAATTGACGTTGCGCGCTTGAAAGTGATGAGTGGCCTAGTTGACACAAATCTGCCCAGGTTGGGGTCCATGGACAGAAGGTGCCAAGATTTTTGAACAATATTACGGATCTCATTATGTTGATTGGAATAGGGTATTATTAATCGAGTCATATTGTCATGTTGGCCATTCCTTCTCGGTTTTTGAGAATATAAAAGTTCATATCTGGTTTTTGCCAAGGATTTTTTGTAGGCCTTTTTAAGACACATTTTGGAATACCCTCTTTCCAATAGTCTGAACTGTAATTTTTTGGCTTCAATTTGAAAAGTTTTGTCATCAGAGCAATTTCTTCTGGTGCGTAAGTATTGGCTGAATGGTATAGACATTATAAGTGGACGTGGGTGGAAACTAGAGGCATGAAGTATAGAATTTCGTGCCGTCTGTTTTCTGAAGAGATGAGTTTGGATGGCGCCCCCCTCCCCACGGAGGATGGCGACATCCAAAAAGGTCACCTCATCAGAGTGATATGAGTGAAAGTTAGATTGAATGAGTTTTTATTAAGCCTAGCCAAGAAAACGGACAACGCCTCTGTTGGACCATCCCAGATTAAAAATATATCATCGATGTATCTTACCCAAATCGTAATGTGGTCAGTATACATCGATAATAGATCATCTGCCATCAGAGATCGCTCCCACTCCCCCAGGTACAGATTGGCATACGATGGGGCACAGCATGTCCCCATCGCAGCACCCTGCACCTGGAGGTAGTGGGAGCCATTGAAAAAAAAAAAACATTGTGGTTGAGGATAAAATCCGAGGACTGGATAATAAACTCGCTATAAGGCCAGTCATCTTCAATTTGCTGGGATAGAATTTGATGGATGGCGGCTAGACCCAATGTGTGCGGAATGGAACTATAGAGCGCCTCAACGTCAATGGTGACTAACGTTGAGTGCTCAGAGATGGATAAACCATCTAAGATCTTTAAAAAATGGATCGTATCCTTCACATAGGAGGGAAGACTGATCACAAAGGGTTTGAGATGTTCATCAGTCGACTGAGTCTTTCTGAAATGGAACCATTTCCCAAGATGACTGGGCGGCCAGGGGGGTTGGTTCTGTCTTTGTGAATTTTGGGGAATGCGTAAAATGTTGGGATTTTAGGGTGTTCTGTGCGCATATATTTCCAAGTGGTGGCTGTTATAATACACCTTCTACCTGCAGTGTCTTTTTTACTTTATCCACTATTTCCCAGCCTCCTGCTGCCGCAGTCCCGGGCTGCATTCAGGGGATCGCTGCGTCCGCAATTCCCCCCTCAGCAATCAGGAAGCTCTCCCCCTTTTTTCCAACCTTTCTTTGTTTTTCATCCACCTGCTCCCTTTGGCCATCTGGCCACTTTCCAGTGATCCATTGCTCTCGGCTGCTACCTTTGAGCATGTGAGTATAGAACAACATATATATGCCTGCCTTGTCTTGATTTGTTTTTCGCTACTGGGTGGGTGGATGGAGGAACACTATGAGGGTGTGACTTGCCATTGAAGATATGTCTGTTTTATTTTAGATCATCATACTTTAATTAAATGCATATCTGAATATCCCTGAAGAAGGTGGTGTGTCTCTCCGTAACGCGTAGGAAACATGTATGCATTGTTGTAATTAATTATATATTTATATTCTGCATGAAGAGTCCTCTATGACTGTTCTGGAACACTGTGCATTTGAGAGCCATTTTGTACAGAGATTTCTTCATATGTATGTATCAATTTTATATGTTGTATAGTACTTAATAAAATTTAAATTTTTTATAATATTGTTTGTTCTACGAGTCCTTGCCTTTAAAGTCCCACCCGTAAGGGGAAAGCACATACATATAGCTTTTAAGTTTGTGACTTCCACATCTACAAGACTACTAATAGGGTTTGCAGAGTTAGAAAAAAAACAAACCTACTGTAAAAAAAAAGTTGTCCTTTCCCCTTACAAAAAAAAACGTGGACTGAGTTTGTAGAAAAAAATTAAAAGGTAACTGCATAATTAAAGGGCATGTCTTTTTAATGATAAAAATGTAGCTTGATGTAAATATTCAAAATCCTTGATTTATACAAAGAGAGCAGCGCAGAACGCAACACGGACCAGCAGGTAAGCAATTTTAAGAGTATGTCTTTTCTGCATTAAAAATTCTGCTTGTTCGCATTTTTTTTTGGTACGAAAGCTCCACAAAATATAGTATCCATCAAGTTCAACAAAAATAAAATTCAAAACCTTTAATTTTCAGAACCCTAAATCATATAGCTTGTAAACAGGAAAACAAATCTTGATGAACAGAGACAATTGCTAAGATACTCCCTGCATCAACATTCTACAGTACTAATAGCCTGTTATATTTTTTACATTTTGAAACACATCCCTTTATTTAAGCAATCCACTGTGCTGGATAGAATTAAACATCTTGCAGGACTATTCCAAGTTTTCACATCTCTTGTTTTAAAGCTGAACTCTAGAATTAAGTCTAACTTTGCTCTAATAGCTCCCTCTGTCCATATACATTTAAGGGCCGGTTCACACTGGTGCGATGTCAGAGATCGGATGCAATTCGCACCGCACTGCAGTGAAAATCATATGCGATCTCTGTGCGATTTCAGCCATAAAGATCGTATGTCTGAATTTGCATCAAATTCGCACAGGACCCTTTTTTTTGTCCGCAGCAGAATCTGATCGCATGGGTATTCACACCCATGCGATCCAATTCCTGTCTGAGTTTGCAGATCGCATTGCGATTTGCAAACTGATTTGGGGGTGTAATTAACTTTTTTTATCTGACACTCCCAGCAGTTCACATAGGGTAGTATCAACTGCCGCCGGGAAACATGCAATGCGGGAACCCTCAAGCACCATAAAACTATACAAATAGATCCGTTCATTTTTTCAGATATCTTACTTTTTAATGCTCATGTCGTCACTGGGAGAGGAAACCACTGGGGCATCACATATGGCATCTAATGTTTTTTCATGTGCCTCAGAGAACTACATTTCTCAAGTTTCCTTGGGAATGTAGTAATGTTTTGGATGGATCTGTGGGCAGGTTAGTTCTCTTCTTTGTCATACTTGGATGAGTTATTTTTATAGACTGACAATAAATGCCTATGGGTAGGTTATAACTGGGAGGTTTGCTGATCAGACCACCATTAATAGGAGCATGATGTAAAGATTTTAGAGCCATTTTCCTTAAACTGGTAGTAGTGCTCCATGGGAATAGCAGCAATGGCTGATCATTAAAAAAGAGGCATGATATTACTGGCAAAGCTTCATATTTAAAAAAACTTTTATTTTCCTTGTCTGGAGTTTAAATTTTAAGAATTTCTAAACTGAAATACTGTCAGGATCACTTAGTTCTCCTGCTCCTCATTTCAGCATCCAGGTGTTGGCTGTTGCATTCCCCCCGTCTGTGTTCACTTGCAAGGTGATTGATCTGGTCAGTCACCTGATATAAGCAAACCGAACACTTTATCCCTTGCTTGTGATAGAGACAGAGTTACCTGCATTGTTCCTGATCAAGCCTCCAGTTTGTCTGCCCTGCTTTGCTGTTGGGTTTCCCTGTGTATGACCTGGATCGCATATTGGACTATTTTCCTGAACTCCTTTTTTCCTGCCTTTTACCTGGATTGTCATAGAATCATGCTATTTGTCTGCTAAACTGCAAGTAGTCTGCCCTGGTGTGGTGGCCAGGCATTAGAGCATTGTGTAAGTCCTGGGGGCAACCATGTACCGTCAGGCCTGCTTGCCTTAAGGGAAAGGGGGCTGCTATACGTGAAGCACACAGTAGCTAGCTATAGTGTCTAACCACCTGCATTGGGGTGGACGTGACATTCTTGACAAATACAAGCAGTAGCTGTATTTGCCTTTTCATTTTTTTCCCTTTTTTCACATGCAGATTCTGAAAAGAAAAGCACAAAATTGCTGCCCCTTGAGCTACACTCAGCGGGTATCTTTTTCTTACAGGAACCCATTTCCACAATTCTCACCTAGGCAAGAAATACATTAGCTTGTCTTGCTCCCTCGCAACCTCCTGAAACACCTAACATGTCCCAGGAAAGTACAGGACCAGTCTGACTGCTGTAGAATCTCGAGCACCTGCAGTGGGGAGTGGGCTGTGAAACAGAAGTAAGAGCCAGCTTCCACATCTAAGGTGGCAGTGCTCAGGTCCAAAGCCCAGCAAAGAATCGGCTCTGGTGAAGACAACAATGGAATTATCGGCTGGTATGTGTGTTTTTTAAAAGTTAGCAGCTACAATATTTTTAAATAAAAACAATTAAAGTTCATCTTTAAAGCCAACAGCTTTATTTGGATCATTTATATACACAGTACTTATGAAGGTGATGATATCCTTCAGTCGCCTCTTTCTAAGGGTGAACAAATTCAGTTCAGTTACACTTTCCACATAGCTGAGGAAAAGCCACTTATTAATTTAGTTGCCCATCTCTTCACTCTTGAGTTCCGCAACTCGATTTTTGTAATTGATGCTCAAAGCCGTACTGTATATTTAAGATTATAACTCATTGCCCTAAGTATAAACCACTTTTATTATAAGAAAGTGCCTTGGTTGCTTTAGAACAGGGGTGGGCAAACTGTGTCCCATCATGCTTCTGTTTCTGGGAGTCAAGCTCGTAACTGTCAGTTAGAGATGGGCTGAACACCCCCCTGTTCGGTTTGCAGCAGAACTCCCGAACACGGGAAAAGTTCTGCCCTGAATAGCGAACTCTATTGTAGTCTATAGGCGCCAAACATGAGAAATTAAAAGTCCACATTTTGAAGGCTTATAAATAATTGGCCAAAAAGGGATATGGGGGTCCAGGTACTACCCTGGGGGACATATATAAATGTAAAAACATTTTTTTAAAACAATAATTTTTTCAGGAGCAGTGATTTTAATGATGCTTAAAGTGCAAAAATAAAAATTAAAAATTCCTTTAAATATAGTGCCTGGAAGGTCCCCTGAGTCTGCCTGTAAAGTGGTGCATCTGTAGCATATATAGAACATGCTGCAGCAAAAATGACATTTCTAAAATAAAAAAGTAAATTTAAACAGTTTTTATTACTTTGACACTTTTTTGGAGAATGGGTAAGGGTGGGGGGGGGGGCAGGATCTTCCAGATTCAAATAAGCCCCCTGCCCGCAGACCCCCACAACCACAGCCCAGGGTTGTGGGGAAGAGACCCTTATCCCCATCAACATGACAAGGTGCTTTGGGGTGGGGGGGGCGCATAGCCCCCCGCCCCAAAACACCCCCCAGATTAAGGGCATGTGGCCTGGTATGGTTCAGGAGGGGGTTGCTCACTCGCCCCCCCCCCCACCTTTCCTGACCTGCCAGGCTGCATGCCCGGATAAGGGTCTGGTATGGATTTGGGGAGGGGGGCCACTAAGTTTTTTTTTTTTTTTTTTTATTTTGGCATTTTTTTGGGGTTTTTTTACCGGCAAATTTTTTTTTTTATTCAGCTGTCAGTGGGGAATCCCATTGACAGCTGATGACTCATCAGTTGTTAAGGATGCCGCGGCCGGCTTCCTGGCCCCTCCTCTACCTTTCACTGCAAAGCACAGTGAAAGAACACCCGCCGAACACCCTGCAAATTCGGGTGTTCTCCGAACAGGTGAACAGCCAATGTTCGGCCCAAACCCATGCTTGTGCTGAACTGTTCACACAACATTACTGTCAGCCTTGCAACACCTCATTTGATATGTAGTTCTACAACAGCTGGAGGGTCAAAATTACCCACTCCTGCTCTATTAGCTTCAGGTTGCCACTGAATGCGGTTATTGAATCTACAATCTACCCGAACATCCAGATCCTTCTGCATCACCCAGCTGTACTCCCCCTAGACTATTTCCTTTTTTTTTTTAAGTCCCCAATACTTATTAGCTAGGCCCATAAGTACTGGGTGATTTTTTTTACACAGTATGTAAGTGTATTATTATCCGAGCAATGTATATCTATCAAACTATTACAATGCATAGCCAACAAGACTGAGTCTTTAAAAAAATGGACCTGACTGTGTTGGCAAGCTGTGGATAAATAGGGTATGCCACAGGCTAGCCATTATCTTCTATGAGCCTGCTTTAGGTAATTCCCACCCACTTGCCTGAACATAGCCAAGAAAGCGTAGTAAGTAATAGTAGTGAAGTAGGGAGGAGGGCAATGTCAACATCGGTTGCAGTAAACCACACCTGTTGCTAAGATAATAGACTTACATCATCTTTAAAAGACAACTAAATGCTTTCAATAAATGATTTTAAGCTGTTTCATTGAACAGTTATTTTTTCAATTATAAGCCTCAAGCAATAAACTGTACAGTAGAGAGTTGCAGTTTAGTAGCAAGTTTTGTTGTCACAGAATGCATTGTACTGCGATGGCTTCAGGTTTTTCATAATGTCAGATTATAAGGAGTCTGATTAGGAAGAACAATAGTAGGCACTGGAATTGTATTATAAATCTTTATAACAAAATGGAGAATAAATTGTACAAATACAAGATTGAAGACTACGTTTATCAGACGTCAGACATGCAGTTTACAACTTTCAATGCTGCTGACTTCTACTCTCTCAGTGCCTCTTCCCTAAACTTCTGTTTTTTTACTGGTAAGAGTTAACAGTGGACAATACAGTCTCCAGTCAGTCTACTAGGTTTGGGAGAGGAGTGCCTTGCCATAGTGCAGTGCAGGGAGACACAGCTCTAGTCCCTGTATGCAAGGTAGCCCCATAAGACGCTGCATGAGAAAGCAGCAACCCTGGAACAGGAAACCTGGGGTCATGGCACCAGCTTAAACAGGAAAATAGGCAAGGATTAAAAGATAAAGGCACTGTATGCCCACTAAGTGACTAAATCAGATGCTGAAGATGCTTAACCACTTCAATCCTGGGCACTTTCCCACCTTCCTGCCCAGGCCAATTTTCTGCTTTCAGCTCTGTCGCATTTTAAATGACAATTGCGCGGTCGTGCAACGCTGTACCCAACATTTTTATCATTTTGTTCCAAAATAGCGCTTTCTTTTGGTGGTATTTGATCACCACTGGGATTTTTATTTTTTGCTAAACAAAAAAAAGACCAGGAATTTTTAAAAAAATTAAGTTTTTTTGTGTCTGTTATAAAACGTTGTAAATAAGTATGTTTTCTCCTACACTGGTGTGCACTGATGAGGCTGCACTGGTGATGAGGCACTAATATGCAGCACTGATGGGCATTGGGTAGTGATGGTCATTCATAGGTGGCACTGATAGGCCGCACAGATGGGCACTGATGGGTGGTACTGATGGGTAGCACTGATAGCCACTGATAGATGGCACCAAAGGGCAGCACTGATGAGGAGGCACTGGCAGGCATTACTGATGGGCATTGGTTGGCATCTACAATGGGCGCTGATTGGCATCCCTGGTGGTGATGGATGGGCATAACAGGTGTGCATCCTCTGTAGGTCTGCACTGATAATCAATCAACGTAGACTTCCCCTGTCAGGAGAGCAGCCAACCACCTCTCTTCTACTCTGTCAGTGTGAGTGGAGGAAATGCCAATATATAGCTCTGTTTACAATGTGATCAGCTGTGATTGGACACAGCTGATCACATGGTAAAGAGCCTAAGTCAGAGACTCTTTACCAAGATCAGAGATGCAGTATGTCAGACAGACACACCACACCAACGATCGCCGCGCCGCGTGCACCAGCGGGTGCGCGATTGCGGCTTATCCTGCTGGACGTCATGTGACCACTTTCCGGCCGTCATTCTGCTATATGGCGGGCAGAAAGTGGTTAAAGAACTGAGGGTTTAATATCGCTTTAATAATAATAATAATAATATCTATGGGTAAACTATTTTGAGCACTAAACCCTGATAACCTAGGTGTATTGCATTTGTATGCAGTATGTTTGAATTAGATACACAACACCACCACTGGTTCAGTCTCACATTGTGCTTGACAAACAGAGGTAAGAGAACCTCTATAAACAGTTATGACAGGTCTTCTTTGCTGACTGGATATTTTATTCTGTGTATTTGGTGAATACAGTTCTTACCGTATATTGCTGACATAGTTCTACATTTAAATTTTACTATTGAGCAGATTACATTTTACCATTTACTCACTTAAAGGTTAACTCTACTTTTGGGGGGAAAAAAATAGCAAATAAAAAAATATAGCATATACAGTATCTCACAAAAGTGAGTACACCCCTCACATTTTTGTAAATATTTTATTATCTCTTTTCATGTGACAACACTGAAGAAATGACACTTTGCTACAATGTAAAGTAGTGAGTGTGCAGCTTGTATAACAGTGTAAATTTGCTGTCCCCTCAAAATAACTCAACACACAACCATTAATGTCTAAACTGCTGGTAAAAAAATTGAGTACACCCCTAAGTGAAAATGTCCAAATTGGGCCAAATTAGCCATTTTCCCTCCCCAGTGTCATGTGACTTGTTAATGTTACAAGGTCTCAGGTGTGAATGACGAGCAGGTGTGTTAAATGTGGTGTTATCGCTCTCACTCTCTCATACTGGTCACTGAAAGTTCAACATGGCAACGAACTCTGAGGATCTAAACATTGTTACTCTACATAAAGATGGCCTAGGCTATAAGAAGATTGCCAAGACCCTTAAACTGTGCAGCAGCACGGAGGCCAAGACCATACAGTGGTTTGATAGGACAAGTTCCACTCAGAACAGAAGCAAAAGCACAAGCAGAAAAAAAAGGCACCTCTAAGTGCAGAAGATTAAAATAGTTAATATCCCCAGCGAGATTAACCACTTCGCGCCCGCGCTATAGCCGAAAGACGGCTGCAGCGCAGACGCTATCTGCCGGGTGGCCGTCCCTGGACGTCCTGGTGTTTACTTCCGCGTTGCGCGCTCCCGCGGGTGCGCATCGAGGAAGTTCTGTGCTGGCCGTGTACCTCGGACACAGCCAGTCACAGATCGCTGAAAACGGACAATCATAGCGGCCGTTTTCAGCGCGATCGGCTGTGCCAATGAGAGACGATCTCATATGTTTACATATGAGATCATCTCTCATCGCCGGTGTTCTGCGGCTCTCCCTCCTTACACAGACAGCGTGTGAGGAGGGAGAACGAACCGCTGCGGCGGTAAGTAAAAAAAAAAAAAAAAAAACGAAAATAAAGTGTCAAACTGCCATCTGTCCCCACTGTCATGTCCATTCCATCTATCCCCAGTGCCATCTGTCCCTGTCATCTGTCATCAGTGCCACATAGTGCCATCTGTCATCAGTGCCATCTGTCATCAGTGCCACATAGTGCCATCTGTCATCAGTGCCATCTGTCATCAGTGCCACCTGTCAGTGTCACGTGCCACCTGTCATCAGTGCTACCTGTCAGTGTCACGTGCCATCTGTCATCAGTGCCACGTATCAGTGCCATCTGTCATCAGTGCCATCTGTGCCACGTATTAGTGCCATCTATCAGTGCCACGTATTAGTGCCATCTGTCATCAGTGCCACGTATTAGTGCCATCTGTCATCAGTGCCACGTGTCATCAGTGCCACGTATAAGTGCCATCTGTCATCAGTGCCACGTCAGTGTCACGTGTCATTGTCCTGGTACTCCAGGGCCTTCAAAAGTGTAATAGGTAGTTAGATGTGTAATTTATGCTCCTAGAACACCTGATGGTGCTCCCTGCATGTTAGGCCTCTGTATGTGGCCACGCTGTGAAAAAGTCCCACACATGTGGTATTGTAATACTCAGGAGGAGTAGCAGAATGTATTTTGGGGTGTTATTTGTGGTATACACATGCCATGTGAGAGAAATAACCTATTACAATGACAATTTTGTGGGGGGGGGGAATCTTCATTTTGCAAAGAATTGTGGGAAAAAATGACAACATCAAAAAGCTCACTGTGCCTCTTACTAAATACCTTGGAATGTCTACTTTCAAAAAAGGGGTCATTTGGGGGGTATTTATACTTGCCTGACTTGTTCGGGTCGCAAGAAATGAGATAGGCCATCAGTACATCAGGTGTGATCAATTTTTTATGATTTGCACCATAACCTGTAAACTCTCTAACTTTCACAGAGACCAAATAATATCCACTAATTTGGGTTATTTTTACTAAAGATATGTAGCAGTATAAATTGTGGCCAAAATTTATGAAGAAAAATTACTAATTTGCAAAATTTTATCACAAAAACTAAGAAAAATGCGTTTTTTTTCAAAGTTTTCGGTCTTTTTTCATTTATAGCGCAAAAAATAAAAAACCCAGAGGTGATCAAATACCACCAAAAGAAAGCTCTATTTGTATGAAAAAAAGGACAAAAAATTAATTTGGGTACAGTGTTGCATGACTGAGTAATTGTCATTCAAACTGTGACAGCGCTGAAAGCTGAAAATTGGTCTGGGCAGGAGGGGGGTTTAAGTGCCCAGTAGGCAAGTGGTTAAAAACACTTACAAGATCAGAAAGTAAAATAAGCATAACATCGTTGATGGTAAGGACGATCAAGCATCAGGAGGGTCCGCAGCTTGTTGTAAGACTCCCAGGACTGTGGGTAAGTAGCGGCAGGGACTCCAATGAAGTTGCCAGCAGATGTTGGAAGATCCTGGAGATGCTGGTGGAGGTCACACAATCCGAGTCTAAGGAAAACGAAGATCCCGGAAGTGACATCGGCGGTGAGGGACAGCAACCAGCGTGGAACGGATGTAGTCATCAAAAAGGGACGCATTTCGGAACTGCTATTGGTTCCTTTTTCAACCTATGGCTACAGGTACTGTATACCCATGCATAATTTATACTCTCTGGGCCAGCTGTGGGCGGGCACAAGGGCAGGAGGAAGTCGGAAATGGTATATGGCATTTTCACAAGGACATGAATCATCAGAATAATGCTAAATACACTATTGGTGAAAACAAGATTGATAAAAGGGTAAACAAGTGGAGGAAGAAATATAAGAAAATATGTACAAATAAATAATTTAAAAATATATATAAAAAATAGTATAGCAATATATTGTAAGAAACACTGGAATACTATGTATATATCCTCACAAATGGAGATGTTGATTAACCAGCAGCGATCAGTCAACTAATAGATAAACTAAAAAGAAAAAAAAAAGGAATAAAAAATGAACAAATAAACGCAGGTGATATGCATGCTCGAGAGGAAATATATTGTAAGAGACACTGGAATACTATGTATATATCCTCACAAATGGAGATGATAAATAACCAGCAGTGATCAGTCAAGTAATAGATAAACTAAAAAGAAATAAAATAAAAAGGAATAAGAAATGAACAAATAAACACAGGTGATATGCGTGCTCGAGAGGATATAAATTATCATCTATGAGCAAGGGAGAAACAGATATATTGGAGGGAACTAAGAATATATCCACACAGATAGAAATGTAAGTTCACCAACAACAAACAGTCAGGTGATAGAAAAAAATAATATATATATATAAATAAAATGAACAATAGGATGGAGGCACATGTGATAAGAGTGCTGAAAAGGATATGAATTATCATCTGCGAACACATATGATATATGTGCACAATGACATATGGATGTACCAATTGAACCTCTGGAGATGAAAACTATATGAGGTTTAAAGGATAGCACGGATTTCAAAATCCTCATTTAACCCTCCAGGGGCCAAAACATTCAACGAGAAGATCCAGTACATTTCTCTATGACAAAGCCTGCTAAAACGCTCAGCTGGAGGGAGGTCCCTAGGCATTGCCTCGATGACCCAGACCCTAAGGCCATCAGTGGATTTATCGTGATATTCGATGTAATGCCTGGGGACAGTCCACCAGTGATGAAACGGCGATGTTCGCCAAAACGTTTCCGTAGTGGCCGGATGGTTCGCCCAACGTAGAAAAGGCCACAAGGGCATGTCAGGCAGTAGACAACATGGTCAGAGGAGCAAGTGTGAAAGCCCTTAATAGGGTATGTTTTACCTTTTACACAAAAATCCTTCTGGCCATGTGTCACAAACCAAAAGGTTTTGCATAAAGGCTTGCGGCATTGGTACATACCGGAGATGGCTAAAAAGGTAGGGATAGAATGAGGAGGAGGTTTCTCTTTTAGTTTGCTAGGCGCTACCTTGCTCTTGATATTGGGCGATTTTCTATACGCAAATTTAGGTTTGTTAGACAGAACGGGAAGAAGATGCTCATCCTGGAGCAACATCGGCCAATGTCTCTGCACAATCCTCTCCATCTGTCTATGACGAACATGAAACTGAGTGACAAAACGTAAATCATTCTTATTGGTATCACCATGGGAAGAGGGAAGTATTGCAAGGGGTGCGTTTTTTTAATGGGAATGAGCCATTTCCACAAGGTCAACAGGAAAACCTTTCTCAAGGAATTTATCTTTCAAGGCCTGACTCTGGATGTCATAATCCTCACTTCTAGTGCAATTCTTTTTTAGTCTGCAGAACTGGCTCTTAGGTATATTATTTAACCATCTAGGATGGTGACAACTATTGTAATGGAGGAACGAATTTCCTGCCGTAGGCTTGGTGAAATTCTTAGTGTGAATTTTGTTACCGGCAGAGAATAGTTCTAGATCAAGAAAGGCTAGCCTTTCTCCATCCATAACAGAAATGAATTTTAAAACCATGTTGTTGTTACAATATGCGACAAACTCTGAGACTGTGGATGTATTGCCATCCCAGATGATGATCACATCATCTATGTATCGTCCATAGAACACGATGTGGGAGGAAAAAGGGTTGTTATGCCATATATGCAAAAATTCCCAATACCCCATGGTGAGATTAGCATATGAGGGTGCAAAATGTGCCCCCATAGCTGTCCCTTTTACCTGTAGAAAAAATGATCACCACATTTGAAATAATTATGGGTCAGGCAAAAGGAAGTGGCCTCAACTATGAAGGAGGCTTGTCTAGGGTTCAACAGGGGATCCTTGCATAGAAAGAATTTTAAGGCATTCAAACCCACATCATGTGGTATGGAATTATACAAAGATTGTACATCTAGGGAAACCCAAAGATAGCTGGGTTCCCAAGAATAGGGGGAGAGCAGTTCCAGCAAATGAGTGCCGTCTCTGATGTAGGACTGAAGGGATCGGGCAAGTGGCTGGAGGAACTGATCAACATATTGTGACAGACCACTGCTAATACTTCCCATAGTTGTGACAATGGGTCATCCTGGGGGATTCACCAAATCTTTATGCACCTTTGGCAGGTGATAAAAATGTGGGGTAAAATGGACCTCCTTTACCAAAAAAGACGCTTCTTGTGGAGTGATAATGGGATCACTAAGTGCATCCTTGACGAGGGAAGTGGCCTCTGAAGTGAAACGGGGCAGCGGATCTGTCTCAAGTTTAATATAGGTATTGACATCGTAAAGGAGTCTGGTAGCTTCAGCAACATAGTCAGCTCTATTTTGTACAACTATGCCTCCTCCTTTATCTGCACTTTTGATAACCAAGTCAAAATTATTGGTCAAGGTATCCAGGGTTTTCCTTTCAGAATGTGTGAGGTTAAAACTACCCTTATTTTTATGTCCAACTGGGTTACCCATTTTCTGTATTTTGACATATACAATGCGGTAAAAAGAATCGATACAAGAGCCCTTGGAATGAATGGGATAGAACACAGATGTAGGTCTGAAGTTCGTATTTTTAATGGGTGGAGAAGTCATAAGGTGATGTGTATACAAAATATGGTCCGTGTCAGAACCATCAATAGAAAGGGAAGAAATGGAGTGGTGGTTGCTCAGTTCTGTATTATGGGCATATAATTCCTCCAAAAGGGCCAAACAGTCTGAATCAACGTCAGTGACAGTATCATCACATGGAGTGTGAGACGACGTACAAATTTATTCAAATCCTTGAAAAGGAGAAAGGGATTGGGCTGAGCAGAAGGGGCAAAATTAAGGCCTCGGCTAAGTAATGATGTCTCCTCATGTCTCTTCATGAGTTAGGTGGGAAGAGATGTTAAAGATTTTTACAGTACTCTCTTTTTCCTGGGGTCTGGGCTTGAATCTACCGCCTCTGCCTCGGCAACCTCTGCGTCGTGCTTTCTTTTTTGAGGTTTGGTCCGAGGGAGGTCGGGTACTAAAAAAAGAGACCGCAGTGGGGTCAGAGGACTGAACAGTGACACTAGGTGTCGCCAGGAGAGAATTTGGGCCGAAGTGGACTGGTAAAATGGATGATACTTTATCAGCAGAGGCAGTAGGTGTACTGGTAGAGCTATTGGGATCTAAATTGATTTTAATGGAAGTGGGTAGGCAAGGTGCCAAGGAATTGAAACCAGAGCTCACACGAGATCTAGTGTGCATCTGTGGAACAGGGACTGCAAGAGTCTCCTGTGGTGATTGGGGATGAAGATCTGCATTGGGTGTGGATAACAAAGCTGGTGATGGAGATGGAGGGGTAGTGGTTATACCTTTTTTGTTTGATGTGGCATGCTTGTGTGGCATGGTGAGTGGTATGATATGTGTCAGAACTTTTGGCTGGTGAATCTTAATAGATTCACCAGCCAAAATATATATACTTACCCTTTTATCAATATTGTTTTCACCAATAGTGTATTTAGCATTATTCTGATGATTCATGTCCTTGTGAGAATGCCATACACCATTTCCTACTTCCTCCCGCCCTTGTCCCCGCCCACAGCTGGCCCAGAGAGTATAAATTATGCATGGGTATACCTGTAGCCATAGGTTGAAAAAGGAACCAATAGCAGTTCCGAAACGCATCCCTTATTGATGACTACATCCGTTCCACGCTGGTTGCTGTCCCTCACCCCCGACGTCACTTCCGGGATATTCGTTTTCCTTAGACCCGGATCGTGTGACCTCCACCGGCATCTCCAGGATCTTCCAACATCTGCTGGCAACTTCATTGGAGTCCCTGCCGCTACTTACCCACAGTCCTGGGAGTCTTACAACAAGCTGCGGACCCCCCTGATGCTGGATCGCTCTTACCATCATCGATGTTATGCTTATTTTACTTTCTGATCTTGTAAGTGTTTCTAATCCCACTGGGGATATTAAATATTTTAATCTTCTGCACTTAGAGGCGCCTTTTTTTCTGCTTGTGTTTTCTAGACTTTGCTTCCACTTTCAAAGCTGCTGCCCTTAGTGTTGAAGAATCACCATTACCACCACCGGACCCCTGGTCTTATATAAACATTGCCTGCTTAGTCCTGTTGTCCAGAGCACCCTCAATTTTACATTGTACCTCCACTCAGAACAGGCCTCGCCATGGTCGACCAAATAAGTTGAGGGAAAATGCTCAGCGTCATATCCAGAGGTTGTCTTTGGGAAATTTATGTATGAGTGCTGCCAGCATTGCTGCAGAGGTTGAAGGGATGGGGGTCAACCTGTAAGTCCTCAGATCATACACTGCATCACATTGGTCTGCATGGCTGTCATCCCAAAAGGAAGCCTCTTCTAAAGATGATGCACAAGAAAGCCCACAAACAGTTTGCTGAAGACAAGCAGACTAAGTGTATGGATTACTGGAACCATGTCCTGTGGTCTGATTAGACCAAGATAAATTTAGTTGGTTCAGATGGTGTCAACCGTGTGTCGCGGCAACCAGATGAGGAGTAAAAAGACAAGTGTGTCTTGCCTACAGTCAAGCATGGTGGTGGGAGTGTCATGGGCGGCACTGGGGAGCTACAGCTCATTAAGGGAACCATGAATGCCAACATGTACTGTGACATACTGAAGCAGAGCATGATCCCCTCCCTTCAGAGACTGGGTTGCAGGGCAGTATTCCAACATGATAACGACCCCAAACACACCTTCAAGATGACCACAGCCTTGTTTAAAAGCTTAGCCAGCAGTTATGCATTAGAATTAACCGCTGGTTTGCCAATTGGTTGCAATTGTAAAGTTCTAAAAAGGTGTAGCAGCACCCCACCATATATGTATTTTGCCTCTCTCCTGCTTAAAAGATGTAAATTCTCTAAAATAAATGTATAAATTGACTAAAGAGTACACCAACTCCCCTTATCCCCCCTGAAATGCACAGTAGAAGATACCCCACATCACAGGTGCTTCCCAATCTTAAGAAGAAAGCTCTGAGCCACTGCTTTGTTGGATTCTCTACAGCAGGGGTATCCAAACTTTCTAAACCAAGGGCCAGATTACTAGCCTTCAGATTTTATGTTATGGGGGCCAAACTTTTGACAATTGAGAGTAGAAAATGCCCTGTTGTCAATGTAAACAAGGGGGTTTATTTACTAAAGGCAAATCCACTTTGCACTTCAAGTGCACTTGGAAGTGTACTTGGAAGTGCAGTCACTGTAGATTCGAGGGGGACATGCAAGGAAAATAAAAAACAGCATTTTTGCTTGTACATGATTGGATGATAAAATCAGCAGAGCGTCCCCTGATTTCAGATCTTCCCCTCAGATTTACATTGACTGCACTTTCAAGTGCACTTGCAGTGCATTTGTATTGCAGAGTGGATTTGCCTTTAGTAAATCAACCCCAATGTCTCAGGCTTGGTGGTCAGTGGGAGTGAAAAAATTATGAAGCACCTGTTGTCAATCGTAGAGGTGCCCCATCATTGGTATTAGTGAGGGGAATAGTGCCCCAACCTTTGTGTCAGTTGGAGGATTTTTTTTCCCACTGTTGGCGTCAGTGGAAGGAATGGTGTCTCATCGTTGGTGTCAGTAGGAAGAATAGTGCCTTGTATCTGCGTATCAGTGGGAGGAATTGTGCCCAAAGGGTCAGATAAGGGCAAGCAAAGGGCTGCATCTGGCCTAAGAGTCAGTTTGGAGACCACTGCTCTACAGCCATATGTCTTTTCATTACTTGCTTTCATTACTTGCTGCACATAGACAGTGATCCCTTATAGGCTTGGATAGAGCCCTCTCCTGAGCAGCTCCAGCCTACGGAGTTGACTTTAAAAGAACTACAAGCATACACTACACACAGCTGGTCAATGCTAAGAATGGTCGGGGCCAAAGAAGGTCAAAACAAAAACAAATTACTAACAGCCACTAATACTAATACCATTCCCAAGTTTCAGAGTTTTACCAATGTTATTATGACATGCCTTTATCTGTACTTTCTTGGAAGTGTCTGGTGTTCTATATCAGCTCTGCTGTTCATCCTCTCTATGTAATGAACACATAAGTTAGCATTCTCAAGGCACTGTCATGCAGCATAGTTGATTTAGAGTTGGGGTACAGCAACCCTTTAGTGACTGGCTTTGCTAGGGGGTGGATACAAATTACTTGTGATTATTGAAACCTTGTCATTTAATATGTTTCAGTCCATCCCTTTAGGACAGAAGATGTTAACTGTGTATCCACCACTACACAATCTCAGCTGAGTCGTAAAGGAATACTATGACATGCCCCGGAGGTTTGAAGATGGACAGATGTCTTACTTATTCTCAGTGAGACATCTGCCTGCGTGTATGGCCACCCTTAGTAAAACTCTTCTAATTAGGAATATGAAACGGCATCATTAAATAATTTGCAGCACACAATGAAATTTCCTAAAAGCTCAGTTTATGGCTGTTCTCCTGAAGGAATAGAACAGAACAATTACAATTTAATTGATTCATTAACCATGCTTTAAAGAGATTTCAAATTCCTAAAACACAGTTAGCATATGTAAAGATATAATGAAGATTTAAATTTCATTGTCATGAAAATAAATTTATTGAAATTACTTTTCCAAGAGCTCACTCCAGGCACAGAAAGAAACGTATTCAAATCATACTGTACGAGAAAATCAAATTAACCTTTTAAGTGCACAAATTTGGTGTAAACAATGTTTTACTTACATTGAACTGCAGCATAGCATGTGGATGAAGATTTTTTCTTTATTCAGAGAAACGTTTCAGGGGTTACTCTCAACTATTCTTTTACTTTATTTCTGCTTTACATTTGCATTAAACCCAAAACCAAAAATATATTATATTACAACTTATACATTTTTAGATATGGTGTCTGCATTAGATTTCTTTTTTTAGACTTTTTCCATTTGTTTTTATCTGTTGATTCTGACAATAAGTCTGTTATTTGTCAGCTCCCTTTAACATAACAATACAAGACCAAGTTAATGCCGCTCCAGTTGAGTAATCCACTCTTACACATATATTAAAGTGTGAACCACCAATAGAGTGTCCAAAAACAAGCTTGATTCAGGTGCTCCCACCAGTGAGTTCCACCACTATTCATAAGTGTCAGCCTCTTACCAAAAATTCAAACCCCAAATAGTAGGAGGTCTAAAGATCATGTGGAAAATCTCAGAAAGGACCGGTCATGCAGATGATTAGATGGGAACCTCAGAGCGCACCAGCAGGGAAATGGCTCAGCACTGGGAAGAAAAGATCACACGACCTTCATAATTCTCTCAAGCGGAGAATGTGGACGAAACATGTTAGGGGCGGAGCTTACCCTGACATCACGTTACCTGACCGGCCAGCAGAGTGGTTTGTGCTGTTTGCTAGTGTTTTTATGCATTATGTGAGTATGATCATTTTAGTTAATAAGCTACTATGGCAGTTTACATGATGAGCATTATGATGTTTTCTTCTCGGTGCTGAGCCATTCCCTGCTGGTGAGCTCTGAGGTTCCCATCTATTCATCTGCATCTCAGATCATTTCTGAGTGGTGCCACTTGAGTGTGGCAGAGTTGACCTGTGATGTACCACCTGCTCTTTAGACCTCCTATAATTTGGGGTCTGAATTTTTGGTCAGAAGCTGGCACTTATGAATGGCTTTGGAACTCACTGGGAGCACATGAATAAAGCTTGTTTTTGGACACTTTATTGGTGGTTCACACTGTAACATGACATCCTCATCCTGCATGGCCCTACCCTGTTCCATCCGACTCCGCCCTCACCCCGCCCAGCGCTGCCTTTCTATGACATTACATGTTTTCTCATGAATGAGGACGTACAAGCGTTCTCATTCAAAAGAGCGCTCTACCCCTTGTGGCCATGCATGCCGCTGCTCAGCCCACCAACACAGTTATTGGGTCCGGTATACACAAGCATTATACCTTTCCCCTTCCTGGCTGCCATCCAAGACTGTGAGATTACAGTGGGCTGCTGTGTGCTGGTTGCCTTAAACTCCAGATGTAAGTGTGCTGTTTGTTTTGTGAGCCTTTGTTTTTACCCCCTCTACATTTCCCCATGGACTGTGTTGTTTTTAATGGACATCTGCTGGATAAAGGAGCACTGAGCAGTGTTGCCAACCTACCAGATTAAAATTTACTTGCATGACACCCACAATTTACTGGCACAGCCAAGTTTTTGCTGGCATTTCCAAAAGTTACATATTACAGTTTTAAGTGCAAATTTCAGTATTTAACCACTTCACTACCCGCGTATTATCAAATGACGTCCACAGATGGGATCTCCCATCCTGGGTGGACGTCATGTGACGGCCTGGGCTTCCCGGCTGTCTAGGGGGCACGCGCGCGCCCGCCGCGTTGCTCGGGACCCGGTGCATGTGCCCGGCGGCCACGATGTCCGCCGGGCACCCGTGGTTGCCCGTTAACCGGGCCGAACCGTGGATCTGTGTGTGTAAACACACAGATCCACGTCCTGTCAGTTGAGAGGAGACCGATCTGTGTTCCCAGTACAGAGGAACACTGATCGGTCTCCTCCCCTTGTACGTCCCCGCCCCCTACAGTTAGAGTCATTCCCTAGGAAACATATTTAACCCCTTGTGTCCCCCTAGTGGTTAACCCCTTCACTGCCTGTCACATTTATACAGTAATCAATGCAATTTTATAGCACGGATCGCTGTATAAATGTGAATGGTCCCAAAAATGTGTCAAAAGTGTCCGATGTGTCCGCCATAATGTCGCAGTCACGAAATGTCTCCGCTATTACTAGTAAAAAAAATAAATAAATTATTTTTTTTTTAAAATGCCATAAATCTATCCCGTATTTTGTAGACGCTATAACTTTTGCGCAAATGAATCAATATACGCTTATTGCGATTTTTTTTACCAAAAATATGTAGAAGAATACGTATCGGCCGAAACTGAGGAAAAATTTTTTTTTTAAATTGGGATATTTATTATAGCAAAAAGTAAAAAAATGAAAAACCGCAGAGGTGATCAAATACCACCAAAAGAAAGCTCTATTTGTGGGGAAAAAAGGACGTCAATTTTGTTTGGGTACAACGTCGCACGACCGCGCAATTGTCGTTTAAAGTGCGACAGCACTGAAAACTAAAAATTGGTCTGGGAAGGAAGGGGGTGAAAATGCCCTGTATTGAACCGGTTAAACTACAAAGTACAATATGCAATCAACAATGTGATTTAAGGTAGATATTAAGGCAGAAACATATTTCTTATTTTAGTAAGTAAGTAGCTCAGGGACAGCATTTAGGAGGGCAAGAAAATAGAATGGGCAGGCACACACACATGAAATTGACTCTCACAGTGACAATGACAGCAGTGTGCAGCAGCACAGATGATTACACCTCACAGACATGTCCCCTCCTGGGTCACAGTGACAGTCTCTCTAGACGCTAGGTGGTCCCTTCAGTCTACCCCAGTCCAAACAGCACTGACAGTCCCGCCCCTGGCTTGCCTTACTCCCATCCCACAGACCTGCACATGAGGCTCTGGCCACTCCACTTGGCTTGGCTCCCTTCACACAACACACTCAGGCACCGTCTTCGCCAGACCGGCCTCCTGCCGGCATCCCTTAAGCACACTGTAGCAGTCACTCAGATGTCTCCGCTGGCTCTGGATCGGAACTGCTCATACGCAGTTTAGAGCCGAGCGCCCTTTCTGTGTCACTGGCATTTACTGGCAGGAGGAAATGCCCATTTTTTTTTACTGGCTGCCAGTAAAAATACTGACATTTGGCAATACTGGCGCTGCCTAAGCAGTACACATTTGTGTGTACACATTTTTATGTTGTACTGCAAAAGAGCCCTGGCAGGAATGTAATGCAGCTCATCCCATCCTCCTAGCCTCCAGCTACAGAGCAGAAGGTGTGTCACTTCCAAAAGTGACATCGCTAGCCCCAAAAAGACACAACGACCAGACACCCATAGGAGCATCCTGGTCATGTCATGTCAAATGAATATACACAAGAAAAGGTACAAACATGTCGATATCAAAATTTTGGCACATAGGGAATGACTGTTTTCCCAATGATTGCGGGGGAGTATTTAAATGAAAGCTTTTTCTTCCACTTTAAATCGGACAAAATGAATGTACATCCAGTTTCCGTGCATAAATAGCTATGTAAATGTTTTAAAAATAGAACCCATTAAACTTTACACCGCTAAAAACTTTTCTCTCAAGCATCCTAATGATTATGAACATTTGAAACAGTTGTATTCATCCATGTGAGTTATGTTGTATTATTTATTTAGAAAATGCTACTGCATATAGCAGCCAAGAAAATGTACTTTGCTGCAGTCAGAGAAAAGTGTCACATTCATACAGCTTTCTCCTTGGATTGTCTTCTTCACACAAAGTGATAAATAATGAATTTGACAACTCAAATACAGGTTGCCGTAACCGTACACGATAGAACTATAATATGTTTGAACTACTGCCATTCCATGTTTTCTAAAATAAATAGGACATATTATAGTTTGCATAGCCCTAGTTACTCAGTGTAGCTAAGTGAAACCATTTAGGGCAAAGCACTTAACAAATGTTTCCATATTCACTGCACATTTCACTGGAATTTCTGTACTCAGCTCATATATCCCAGCCCAGGATGCTTCAAAAGCCGCAGCATTGTACAGTCCTACTACAAAGAGCTAGGACATGTGACAGGGCTTACTATGGGATACTTGCAGAGATGAATAAGAGAAGTTATGGTTCAGGAGAATCTGCCATACAAAAGAGTAATTTCACTTGAAATACTAACATATGCTGAAGCCACCTGGCTTAAATCTCTGAGGGTCCTCTGTTGCATTGTTATAGATGAAACAATTCCACAGCAACTTTCCAACATGCTGTGTTCTTTATGCACAGACATAATTTACTTTGATATACTGAACAAGGCACAGGGTTTAAACTGAACACTTGCAAAGATAAGGAATACATATTTAGGTGTCCCCCCCACCAATTCCATGCAGAGTGCTTGTATCACTCCAATATATGCAGAAAAAAATGGTGGCACTTCATTTTTTAGTGACTTATGCAGTCAAAAAGGACTACAGCTGCCAGCAGTCTTTTTGGCATTAACATATTTGGGTTGTCTAGGAGGTGCTTGTGGGCAGAGTTACAGGTGACAGCTATATCTATCATTGAACTGTCTGAAAACAATGCTGTGAATTAACATAGAGGTTATTACTGTGCGGGTATTCCACCACACATAACATCTACCAATAGTACAGACAGCATCATCACCTCACAGTCTAGTCCATGGAGATGTATGGGGTGGTGTTTGACCACAAGAGCCTTAATCAAGTGAGCAGGGCTTGTGGTGGTCTAAAAACTGAAAGAACAGTGGCAAGCAATGACTAAAAGGCTGACTATACAATGGTAAGGGAGTCAGTCAAGCATGGAAGCGTTGACACAGAAGATATGGGAAGAAAAGCAGGAAACAATTTGTACTAGAGTTAGGATGAAATTCTAAAAGACAAAATTAGTAAATTAACTTCCTGACGCTACATATTAATGTCATTAAATTATGAATTATCTCCTTATGGCAGGAAGTATCTGTTTTTTGCGTTTCAATATTTTACTCCCATGTTTAACAGAGAACATAAACATTTCATGTCTTTTTACAGTACCTCTAATAATATGATATATCAGTGATGGCAAACCTTGGCACCCCAGATGTTTTGGAACTACATTTTCCATGATGCTCATGCACTCTGCAGTGTACTTGAGCATCATGGGAAATGTAGTTCCAAAACATCTGGGGTACCAAGGTTCGCCATCACTGTCATATATTGTAAAGAGGACAGGCTGAGCTGGTATCATCAGTTGTAAACCAAGAACTAGACAGAGATGCCTAGAACAGTCCAATCAGGTCTGTCCTTCACTTTTATTCAACAAGGCAGCAAACAAACATATACTTGTCCAAGCTTTTAACTAAACTTAGGTCAGTTTCTGACTAACAGAGTGCCTCCAATGAGTTCTCCAAAACAAACAGGCAGCATTTGTACCGTTATAGTGTTCTGTCAGCACTCAGCCTTTCCACCCAGCAGCAAGCTCCCACAGCAGACAGAGACCCAAGCATCAGTCAGCTTACAAATTTAAAGTCTCCGGGCTCCAGGACCCAAAGGTCCTGGCTGGTAAAGTAAGGCACTGGTAAACTAGAGGGTAGAGTTGGGCCGAACCATTCAGGCAGAGCAAAAGTTCAGCCTGAACATCACCCGAATTCACAGTGAATAGCTGGTTGTTAAGGAGTGGGGCCGGGAAGCCAGCTGCAGCATCCTTGACAACTGATGAGCCATCAGCTGTCAATGGGCTTCCCCGCTAACAGCTAAGTAAAAGAAAAACAATGGAGACAATAAAAAAGTGAAGTAAAAAAATTGGCCTGCCCCCCCCCCCCCCCCCCAAAATCCATACCAGACCCTTATCCGAGCACACAGCCTGGTAGGCTGACGAAGGAGCATTTCCGCCCCTCTGAACCATACCAGGCCACATGCCCTCAGCAAAATCCAAAATCCATACCAGACCCTTATCTGAGCATGCAGCCTGGAGGTCAAGATGGGGGGGGGGATGAGCGAGCCCCACCTCCTGAACCACACCAGGCCACATGCCCTCAACATAAGGAGGGTGCATTGGGGTCCCTGTCCATTGGTTGTCGGGTTCTGCAGGTGGGGGCTTATCGGAATCTAGAAGCCCGCTTTAACAAGGGGGCCCCCAGATCTTGCCCCCCCCTTGGTGAATGGGTATTGGGTACATTGAACCCCTACCCATTAAACAAATAAAGTGTCAAACAGTAAAAACCAACAGAGTTTTTGTCAATTCAGACCCAAAAAAATATATAAAAAAAAAAAAGCATGGGAGGCCCCATGGCGACTGCTGTCTAATCGTTTCGACATCTCTTATATAGGCAAGGGTGGGGCCACCCTCTGACATCACATCACCGTGTGGCCCCACCCTTGCCTATTTAACAGCTGTCAAAGCCAAGAGACAGCAGTCATCGGGAGGCTTCCCATGGAGGAGGAGCTTTAATTGTTTCTAGTTTTCGGGTCCGTCGGGCGACACGATTGAAGATGGATGGACATTGCAGGACACTTTTTTTTCCTTTTTTAATAAAGAAATTGTCAAAAACTGTATGTTGTCTTTACTTTGACACTTTTTTTGGTGAATGGCTGGGGTACAATGTACCCCCACCCAATCATATGGAGGGGCCGGGATCTGGGGGCCCCCTTTTTAAAGGGGGCTTCCAGATTCTGATAAGCCCACCACCTGCAGACACCAACAACCACTGGCCAGGGTTGTTGGGAAGAGGCTCTTGTCCCACAAGGTGCTTTGGGGGGGCACCTCAAAAGCACCCTCCCCATGTTGAGGGCAACAACAAAGCCTGGTATGGTTCAGGAGGGGGGCCACTCGCTTGCCCCCCCCCCCCTTCCTGGCCTGCTTGCTCAGATAAGGGTCTGGTATGGATTTTGGGGGGCCCCCCACACCAATTTTTTTTTCTTAATTCTGTCATAGGGTCCCCCTTAACCACTTCAATAGACTGTATTATATACTCTGCACTGCACTATATACCCTGCACTGTATTATATATACACTACACTGACTGCACTATATAATCTCCACTGTATTATATATACTACACTTATATATACTACACTGACTGCACTACATTCTCTAAACTGTATTAACCACTTCAATACAGGGCACTTATACACCTTCCTGCCCAGACCAATTTTCAGCTTTCAGCGCTGTCGCAGTTTGAATGACAATTGCGCGGTCATCCATCACTGTACCCAAACTAAATTTGTATCATTTTGTTCCCAAAACAAATAGAGCTGTTTTTTTGTGGTATTTAATCACCTCTGTGGTTTTTATTTTTTGGTAAACAAATAAAAAAAAGACCGAAAATTTAGAAAAAAAATAAAAAAAGTTTTGCTTTTGTTTCTGTTATAAAATTTTGCAAATAAGTTTTCTCTTTCACTGATGGGCACTGATAAGGCAGCACCGATGAGGTGGCACCAATGAGCGGGCACTGATATGCGGCACTGATGGGCACTGGTAGGTGGCACTGATGGGTGGCACTGATATGCAGCACTGATGGGCATTGATAGGCGGCACTGATGGGCACTCATGGGTGGCACTGGTGGGCACTGATAGGCGACACTGATAGGCACTGAAAGGCTGAAAAGATGGGTTCTTATGGGTGACACTGCTGGGCATTGATTGGTAGCTGCCTGGGCACAGATTGGTATTTCCCTGGGGGTCTAGGGGGGGCATACCTGGTGGTCTAGTGTGGATGGCCATCCTGGTGGTCCTGGGCAGCATGATGGTGGTCCTGGGCTGGATCCAAGGGGGGGCTGTGCTGATAAACAATCAGAACAGACCCCCCCCTGTCAGGAGAGCAGCTGATCGTTTCTCCTCTACTCGCATCTGTCAGACGCGAGTGAGGAAAAGCCGATCACCGGCTCTTCCTATTTACATCATGATCAGCCGTGATTGGACACGGCTGATCACGTGGTAAAGAGTCTGTGTCAGAGACTCTTTGGGGGGTAAAAGGTCCTTGAATCCACACTCACCAAAGTTGCAAACAGCAAATAGAGTACCAGCCGATTCGTCAATATGTGATGGGATACCTGCCCTAAAAGCAATGGCACTATATCAACAACAGGAAGAGGAGACAAAGGAGTCCCCAGAAAGCAAAAAAGGGGAATGGTCAACTACAGCTTATGGTACAAAAATGCAAAAAGGCTTTATTAAAGGGTGGGGGGGGGGGGTATTTACATATACAAAAAATTCCAAATATATGTAAGATAAACAATGTATCTAAATAACACAGTCCGTCTCACTACACTAAACCAAAATTAAAAACCATGCTGCAACATTGATGAATAAAACTGCAGAGCATGCCTGCAGGCCAAAAACGCATGCAGTGTCCATTTGAATCCAAAGAAAAAAGTATAGCACCAAACATTACTTGGGGTAAGCTACTGATGGGATATCAAGTCTTATGTGGTATAGTATTGACTGTGCATCAGATTGAGCAGTACTGAAAAGAAACTACATATATCCACATAGACAAGACCTTACATAGCTGAATTAGGTGGGGTTTTTTAACCCTCTGGTAGAAGGAAATCCTCCACAAGCAGCTTCCAACCTCAGTGCACTAAATGTGTGTATACACCAGTTGTTTTGGAAATAGAAAGACCAGCGTTCCTGTTACTAGGTATGTCCAGTGCACAAACACTATTTCCTCAATGCAGCATATAAGGAGCAAAGGACAGACCACTCCAAAGTAAGGGCTTAGTCTCTTTTCCAATCTAGACCAGAATGATATTTTCACAGTTCATCAGTTTCAAGTGTGTCAATCCATGCAGGAGGGTGAATGGCAAACAGATGCAAAGACTATTGATAAGCAGATAAGGAGGGAAAGAGAAACTGCCCTTTTGGGCTCTCACCACTTTCAATTATTGGGGATGTCCTCAGAATCTGCTGTCTTGCTGTTTGGCATGGAGCGGCTCACAGTCAGTTCAGAGCAACATTCAGTGTGTAGTCACAGCACACCATTCTCCTCAATAGTAGACACTGCAGACTGTGTGATCACATGACCGGTCACATGGTTAGGAAAAGACCAGGAACTTTGCATTCAATTGCTGATGCGGAAATAGCTTGCGAAGTATGGTGCTGTATGCAAATCACAGGGAAACCCTTTTACATTGCTGGAAAAGGAAGCATGTTGAAGGCCTGCTGACAAGCCCTGCAGGGGCTGCGTTAACGTTTCGTACGCCTCCGCGTACTTCTTTGTCTCCTCTTCTTGTTGTTGAGTCAGAGACTCTTTACCTATATCAGAGTTGCGGTGTGTCAGACTGACACACCGCAACAACGATTGCTGCGATGCACGCTCCCGGGAGCGCGCAGCGGCTTAATATCCTGAGGGCGTCATATGTTGCCCAGTCAAGGTGTTGAAACCACTTTGCCGCCGTCATTCTACTATATGGCTGGCGGTAAGTGGTTAAATATACTATACAGACTGCACTATATACTCTGCACTGTATTATTTATACACTACACTAACTGCACTATATACTCTGAACTGTAATATATATATAATTTATATATTATTATTATGCACAATTTATATAGCGCCAACAGTTTACGCAGCGCTTTACAATGTAGAGGGGGGGAGCGCAATTTCAGTACAATACAGAAGGGACAGGAGGGCTCTGCTCATAGAGCTTACGTTCCAAAGGGAGGGGTTGGTGTTGGTTAGGGGCTGTGTGTGTATATATTTATATTTTACACACACACACTACACTGACTGCACACTACACTATCTGCCTAATATCCATTCATTAACTATATACGGCCGTGGCGTAAGCAGCAGCCCTATATAGTGAGGGGCGTGGTCTTAGCCCCTGAGCGACTCGAACATCGGGACCATCCCTACTTGTCATTCTAACAACGCTAGCTTTTAGATGCCCAGTGTCTCCAGGGATTTTTTTCTTGCTTTTCCTGTTCCCAATGCCTCCTTTGGACTTCTGGGTACTCCAAGTAGGCTTCCAGCATTCCTGCACCTGGATGCTCTGTCTACTCCCAAGAGAGCTCCAGCTTTCCTGCACCTGTGTGTTCCGTGTATGTTTCCAGCATTTCTGCACCTGTGTTCTCTTTATACTCTAAGTAAGCCTCCAGAATTCCTACACCAGTCTGCCCTTTGTACTCCTAATAAGCACCCCTGTACTCAGAGCATTTGGCACCCCTGGCTTCTGCAAACCCAGTACCCTAGTGCTGCAAGAGACTTACAATATTGCTCCTGTGATTTCAGCACCCTACTTGTTCCTGTGATCAAACCATCCCAGTGCTCCAAGGTACCTTTGATACTGCTCCTGTGATCCAAGCATTCCAGTGCTGCAAAAGACACCCAATCCTCTTCCTGTGTATCCCCATTGATTTCTTATTGGTTTTAGTGAGCTGTAGCAGGTGAATTTGAGAGTCACAACCTGCAGCAAAACACATCACCCATTAAAGGGTGCTCTGGTGAGTCTTAGAATGCACCTGAAATAGAACTTCATCTTCAACAATTGTGCAAACACGCTGATCCACCAGTAATAAGCGTCTCCTCACCACCAAATTCCTTTTAATCAAAAATTGAAAAGGAACTTGTTTTATTTCTACAGAAGTCCAGAAATAGTAGAACATAAAAAGATGTAGATAGTGCTAGATAATAGTAGAACATCTTAAAGCTGAAGTTTTTTTCTTTCTCAACAGCCTTCAATGAAGTACTGTATGTCCCAAATCATGTAGACTGTAGAAATCTTCTCTGCAAGGTGGCCAATCCTCATCAAAGCTTTGGTTCTTAGGTTTGAACTGCATTAAAGACAGTCCGACGGAGAACCAACCCCTTCCTCCTCCACTGAGAAAACTTCTTTCAGTGTTTACATTAAGAGGAACACAATCTCTGAAAGGGTGAGAGTCAGGTGAATGACAGAATCCTCTCCTCCATTCAAAGATTGTGTTGCATTCAGTGTAAGCAATGCATGGCCATTTCTCAATTGTGGAAGAAGGTGCCTGTCATCGCTATACTGTCTCTAATGTAGTTGAACCTAAAGACACAAAGCTATTAGGAATCTCAGCAACAGAAGTTCAGCACCTGGAAGCGGACCAGGAACCCTTCAGAGAAGGTTTCTACAGGATCAAGCAGCCTGCATGACATGGAAGATACGTTTACTAGAAGAGAAAACATTTTTAGCTAAACTTCAGCTTTAACCACTTGCCGACCGCCTCACGCCTATATACGTGAGCAGAATGGCACGGGCAGGCAAAATCACGTACCCATACGTGATTTCCTTCCCGCGGGCGGGGGGTCCGATCAGATCCCCCCGGTGCCAGCGGCGGTCGGCATTTGTCTGGGAGCGTTGAGAGACGAGGGGGAGGCCATCCGATCGTGGCCCCCCCCCTCGCGATCGCTCTCAGCCAATGAGAGACATCCCCTGCCTGTGTATAGTACACACAGGCAGAGGATGTGATGTCATCTCTCCTCGGCTCGGCAGTTTCCGTTCCGGCGCCAAGGAGAGAAGACATCTGAGTAAGTGTAACACACACACACACACACACACAGTAGAACATGCCAGGCATACATTACACCCCCGATCGCCCCCCGATCCCCCCCCCCAATCACCCCTCCCTGTCACACTGACACCAAGCAGGTTTTTTTTTTTTTTCCTGATTACTGCATGGTGTCAGTTTGTGACAGTTAGAAGTGGTAGGGCAGTTAGGTTTAGCCCCCTGTAGGTCTAGGGTACCCCCCTAACCCCCCCTAATAAAGTTTTAACCCCTTGATCACCCCCCCGTCACCAGTGTCACTAAGCGATCATTTTTCTGATCGCTGTATTAGTGTCACTGGTACCGCTAGTTAGGGACGTAAATATTTAGGTTCGCCGTCAGCGTTTTATAGCGACAGGGACCCCCATATACTAGCTAATAAATGTTTTAACCCCTTGATTGCCCCCTAGTTAACCCTTTCACCACTGATCACCGTATAACCGCTACGGGTGACGCTGGTTAGTTCGTTTATTTTTCATAGTGTCAGGGCACCCGCCGTTTATTACCGAATAAAGGTTTAGCCCCCTGATCGGCGGTGATATACGTCGCCCCAGGCAGCGTCAGATTAGTGCCAGTACCGCTAACACCCACGCACGCAGCATACGCCTCCCTTAGTGGTATAGTATCTGTACGTATCGATATCTGATCCGATCAGATCTATACTAGCGTCCCCAGCAGTTTAGGGTTCCCAAAAACGTAGTGTTAGCGGGATCAGCCCAGATACCTGCTAGCACCTGCGTTTTGCCCCTCCGCCCGGCCCAGCCCACCCAAGTGCAGTATCGATCGATCACTGTCACTTACAAAACACTAAACGCATAACTGCAGCATTCGCAGAGTCAGGCCTGATCCCTGCGATCGCTAACAGTTTTTTTTGTAGCGTTTTGGTGAACTGGCAAGCACCAGCGGCCTAGTACACCCTGGTCGTAGTCAAACCAGCACTGCAGTAACACGTGGTGACGTGGCGAGTCCCATAAGTGCAGTTCAAGCTGGTGAGGTGGCAAGCACAAGTAGTGTCCCGCTGCCACCAAGAAGAAGACAAACAGGCCCGTCGTGCCCATAGTGCCCTTCCTGCTGCATTCGCCAATCCTAATTGGGAACCCACCACTTCTGTAGCGCCCGTACTTCCCCCATTCACATCCCCAACCAAATGCAGTCAGCTGCATGTGAGGCATTTTCTTTATGATCTCCCGAGTACCCCTACCCAACAAACCCCCCCAAAAAGATGTCGTGTCTGCAGCAAGCGCGGATATAGGCGTGCCACCCGCTATTATTGTCCCTCCTGTCCTGACAATCCTGGTCTTTGCATTGGTGAATGTTTTGAACGCTACCATTCACTAGTTGAGTATTAGCGTAGGGTACAGCATTGCACAGACTAGGACACACTTTCACAGGGTCTCCCAAGATGCCATCGCATTTTGAGAGACCCGAACCTGGAACCGGTTACAGTTATAAAAAGTTACAGTTACAAAAAAAAGTGTAAAAAAAAAAAACACAAACAAAAATATAAAATAAAAAAAGATAGTTGTCGTTTTATTGTTCTCTCTCTCTCTATTCTATTGTTCTGCTCTTTTTTACTGTATTCTATTCTGCAATGTTTTATTGTTATTATGTTTTATCATGTTTGCTTTTCAGGTATGCAATTTTTTATACTTTACTGTTTACTGTGTTTTATTGTTAACCATTTTTTTGTCTTCAGGTACGCCATTCACGACTTTGAGTGGTTATACCAGAATGATGCCTGCAGGTTTAGGTATCATCTTGGTATCATTCTTTTCAGCCAGCGGTTGGCTTTCATGTAAAAGCAATCCTAGTGGCTAATTGGCCTCTAGACTGCTTTTACAAGCCGTGGGAGGGAATGCCCCCCCACCGTCTTCCGTGTTTTTCTCTGGCTGTCCTGTCTCAATAGGGAACCTGAGAATGCAGCCGGTGATTCAGCCAGCTGGCCATAGAGCTGATCAGAGACCAGAGTGGCTCCAAACATCTCTATGGCCTAAGAAACCGGAAGCTACGAGCATTTTATGACTTAGATTTCGCCGGATGTAAACAGCGCCATTGGGAAATTGGGGAAGCATTTTATCACACCGATCTTGGTGTGGTCAGATGCTTTGAGGGCAGAGGAGAGATCTAGGGTCTAATGGACCCCAATTTTTTCAAAAAAGAGTACCTGTCACTACCTATTGCTATCATAGGGGATATTTACATTCCCTGAGATAACAATAAAAATTATTTAAAAAAAAAATGATAGGAACAGTTTAAAAATAAGATAAAAAAGCAAAAAAATAATAAAGAAAAAAAAAAAAAAAAAAAAGCAACCCTGTCCCCCCTGCTCTCGTGCTAAGGCGAACGCAAGCATCGGTCTGGCGTCAAATGTAAACAGCAATTGCACCATGCATGTGAGGTATCACCGCGAAGGTCAGATCGAGGGAAGTAATTTTAGCAGTAGACCTCCTCTGTAAATCTAAAGTGGTAACCTGTAAAGGCTTTTAAAGGCTTTTAAAAATGTATTAATTTTGTTGCCACTGCACGTTTGTGCGCAATTTTAAAGCATGTCATGTTTGGTATCCATGTACTCGGCCTAAGATCATCTTTTTTATTTCATCAAACATTTGGGCAATATAGTGTGTTTTAGTGCATTAAAATTTAAAAAAGTGTGTTTTTTCCACAAAAAAGGCGTTTGAAAAATCGCTGCGCAAATACGGTGTGAAAAAAAAAAAGAAACACCCACCATTTTAATCTGTAGGGCATTTGCTTTAAAAAAATATATAATGTTTGGGGGTTCAAAGTAATTTTCTTGCAAAAAAAAATAATTTTTTCATGTAATCAAAAAGTGTCAGAAAGGGCTTTGTCTTCAAGTGGTTAGAAGAGTGGGTGATGTGTGACATAAGCTTCTAAATGTTGTGCATAAAATGCCAAGACACTTCAAAACCCCCCCAATTGTCCCATCTTTGGAAAGTAGACACCCCAAGCTATTTGCTGAGAGGCATGTCGAGTCCATGGAATATTTTATATTGTGACACAAGTTGCGGGAAAGAGACAAATTTTTTTTTTTTTTTGCACAAAGTTGTCACTAAATGATATATTGCTCAAACATGCCATGGGGATATGTGAAATTACATCCCAAAATAAATTCTGTTGCTTCTCCTGAGTACGGGGATACCACATGTGTGGGACTTTTTGGGAGCCTAGCCACGTACGGGACCCCGAAAACCAAGCACCGCCTTCAGCCTTTATAACGGCGTAAATTTTTGATTTCACTCTTCACTGCCTATCACAGTTTCGGAGGCCATGGAATGCCCAGGTGGCACAAAACCCCCCCAAATGACCCCATTTTGGAAAGTAGACACCCCAAGCTATTTGCTGAGAGGTATAGTGAATATTTTGCAGACCTCACTTTTTGTCAAAGTTTTGAAAATTGAAAAAAAGAGAAAAAAAATTTCTGGTCTTTCTTCATTTTCAAAAACAAATGAGAGCTGCAAAATACTCACCATGCCTCTCAGCAAATAGCTTGGGGTGTCTACTTTCCAAAATGGGGTCATTTGGGGGGGGGGGGGTTGTGCCATCTTGGCATTTTATGGCCTTCAAAACTGTGATAGGCAGTGAAGAGTGAAATCAAAAATGTATGCCCTTAGAAATCCTGAAGGCGGTGCTTGGTTTTCGGGGCCTCGTACCCGGCTAGGCTCCCAAAAAGTCCCACACATGTGGTATCCCCGTATTTAGGAGAAGCAGCTGAATGTATTTTGGGGTGCAATTCCACATATGCCCATGGCCTGTGTGAGCAATATATCATTTAGTGACAACTTTTTGTAATTTTTTTTTTTTGTCATTATTCAATCACTTGGGACAAAAAATAAATATTCAATGGGTTCAACATGCCTCTCAGCAATTTCCTTGGGGTGTCTACTTTCCAAAATGGGGTCATTTGGGGGGGGGGGGGGTTGTACTGCCCTGCCATTTTAGCACCTCAAGAAATGACATAGGCAGTCATAAACTAAAAGCTGTGCAAATTCCAGAAAATGTACCCTAGTTTGTAGACGCTATAACTTTTGCGCAAACCAATAAATATACGCTTATTGACATTTTTTTTACCAAAGACATGTGGCCGAATACATTTTGGCCTAAATTTATGACTAAAATTGAGTTTATTGGATTTTTTTTATAACAAAAAGTAGAAAATATCATTTTTTTTCAAAATTTTCGGTCTTTTTCCATTTATAGCGCAAAAAATAAAAACGGCAGAGGTGATCAAATACCATCAAAAGAAAGCTCTATTTGTGGGAAGAAAAGGATGCAAATTTCGTTTGGGTACAGCATTGCATGACCGCGCAATTAGCAGTTAAAGCGACGCAGTGCCAAATTGTAAAAAGTGCTCTGGTCAGGAAGGGGGTAAATCCTTCCGGGGCTGAAGAATAAGATGCACAACTTCATGTGGAAAGGTTTATACATTTCTATATGGTTCTGTTGCTTTATTATTTTAGCCAGAGAAATATCATTTTTTTATTAAATCAATTGCAGACACATACGTTTGAGGCCATTTTACTTAAAGTAAACCTAACCAGACCCACAAACTATCACATGAAGGCAAGGAGATATGTAAAAACTAGGGTTGCCCCGAAACCACTTTTTAAGACCGAGTACAAGTACCGATACTTTTTTCAAAGTACTCGCAGATACCGATTACCGATACTTTTATTTTATTTAATATCATGTGACAGTAGCACTAATATGCAGTACGGATAATACATGGACTGTGTCAGTTTTGTTTTTGTTTCTTTTACAATTTTATTTTTTACTATTTTTTTTTGTTATTTTTTTATTTTATTTTTTTTTACAATTTTTTTTTTTCTGGGGGGGGGGGGGGGTTGATGGTGTCAGTGTGTTTATTTTAAATTTTTATTATTTTTACAATTTAACCTTTTTGATATTTATTAAAAGTCTTTTTTATTAGCCCTGTTGGGGGGTGGCTTTGATGAGATTTCAGGGGTCGACATCTCCCTTTTGAGACAGGGAAAGGGACTGAGGACAGAAATTCCCCAGTCCCTTTCTCTGCAGCCTTAGCTGCACTGAAGATGAATGGAGAGGGGATAGTGGCTCCTCTCCATTCATAAATTGAAGCATCGTAAACACAGTTTACAATGCTCAGTGACAATTATGAATGAACAGAGTCAGTGGTCACAGACTCTGTGCATTCGGAAAAGGAAGGAGTGGCAAATGTTTACCGGCTCCTTCCTCCGCTCTCCATCCTGACAGATCGAGGACAGAGGGGGACCGAGGAGCACGGAGTGGGACCGGAGGAACACAGGGGGGGACCGGAGGAGGATATGGGGGACAGTCAGGGGTGATCGCTGATTGGTGCAGCGCTGGGGAGTTACAATCACTGATCTCCCTGTATAGATTTCAATAAAGCAGCTGAAAGCCGTGGGAGGGAGAGGAGAAGCGGCTGTCAGCTGCTTTATTGAAATCTATACAGGGAGATCGGTGAGTGCAGCTACTTCCCAGCGCCGCACCGATCACCCCTGACTGTCCAGGTATCGGATTAAGAATCGTACAAGTACTCGGGCAAATGCTTGATATCGGTTTTGGGACAACCCTAGGCGAAACCCATGCAAATAATAACTTTCAGAAGGCACTGTTAAAAGTAAGTTGTGGCACTGGGGGGTGCCAGCTGCACGCAAGACGTTTTTACAAAAAAAATAAAAAAATCAGAACTAAGTTTACTTGTTTATGCTGCTTACAGATTTACTTACAAACACAGCTCATTCACAATTTAAGGTAAGTAAAAACACAACATATATTTGATGAGAGCAAACAAAAATTTAGTTCCAACATATTAGGAAAAAAACAATGGATAATCCTTCCATTGGGGATCAGATCCCAGAAATTGATTCCTTTTGCAAAAAAATAATATATTTATTAGGATTCTGGAAGCAAAAGTAAAAACTGTCTGAAGTTCAAAGAGACTGATATAGCAAGAATAGTCAGAATATCTCATGATTTATTTAAAAATTGTATTCTCCCCCAGCATATAGCGGTGCTTTAAAGTTTGTGAACAATTTTTGCTTTTGTGCATTTGTTGTGAATTTGGCATATTTTTACATAAATATTCAAAAGGGATTACACAATTGAAGTCACCACTGTATATATGGTGCATGTATAATTGTATATATAAAACAAACACACAGACACACACGTTTTTTATAATCACATACCAGATTTACACCCCAAGATCTCTGGAAGAAAGGAACAAGAGTAATTGTAATGTATAATAGTATTTTTAAATACAGCTTACCTGTAAAATCCTTTTCTTTAGAGTACATCACGAGACACAGAGTATTCATTACATAGTGGGTTAGATGGGCACCATCGGTGATTGGACACTGGTTAACCCCAATTAAGGAGAATTCCTCCCCTATATAACCCCTCCCATATGGGGAGGACCTCAGTTTTGTAGCAAAGCAATAGGTAACCACGTAAAACCCATAGAAGGGCGGGAGCTCTGTGTCCCGTGATGTACTCTCAAGAAAAGGATTTTACAGGTCAGCTGTATTTAAAAATCCTAGTTTCTTGATCATACATCACGGGACACAGAGTATTCATTACATAGTGGGATGTCCCAAAGCAATGCTCATTTGAGGGGAGGGAGATACAGATCAGAAAATAGACCGCAAACGGACCAGAGGAACTAAACTGCAGCCTGCAGTACACTGCGCCCGAAGGCGGTATCCTCTTGCCCTCTTACATCCACCTGATAGAATCTGGTGAATGTATGGACTGAAGACCCAGTCGCAGCCTTACAGATCTGAGCTATGGAGGCCTGGTGATGCACTGCCCAAGAAGCACTAACAGCCCTAGTTGAGTGCGCTTTCACATGAAAAGGAGGAGTCTTCCTCTTCATATCATAAGCCTGAAAAATAACCTGTATAATCCATATAGAAAGAGTGGATTTTGACGCTGCTTGGCTTTTATGGCCATCCGGCAGAATAAACAAACAATCAGTTTTCCGTATCTGAGCGGTTGCCTGCAGATAGACACTGACTGCTCTAACCACATCAAGAGTGTGCAAAGATTCTTCCTCCGTAGATTGCGGATCTGGAAAAAAGGATGGTAGGATTACATCTTGATTCAAATGGAATCCTGAAACCACCTTAGGTAAGAAGGAACGATTAGGACACATAACAATCCTGTCCTTGTGAATAATTAAATATGGCTCTTTACAAGAAAAAGCTGCCAATTCTGATACTCTCCTAGCAGAGGATATGGCTATCAAGAAGACTAATTTTTTAGTCAAAAGCGCTAAAGGAGCCAGGTGCAGTGGCTCAAAGGGTTGTCCCTGTAAAGCCGACAACACCAAATTCAAATCCCATGGGCATACTGGAGGTTTGACTGGCGGATTTAACCGCAGTGCCCCCTGAATAAAGGCCCGGACAAGGGAATGTTTAGCAATTGGCTTCTGAAAAAAATACAGACAAAGCCGAAATTTGGACTTTGATAGTGCTCAAAGCCAATCTCATTTCTAGGCCTGACTGAAGAAAGGTCAAGATTCTGCTAATCATATACCTTCTAGGATGCCATCTCCTGGGTTCACACCAGGAAACATATGCCTTCCAGATTTGTAGTAAATAAGCCTGGAGGCCGGCTTTCTGGCATTGACCAGAGTGGAAAGGACTGACTCAGAGAGCCCACGTTCTTTTAAAATGTGGGTCTCAGCAGCCAAGCCATCAAATTTAGACTTCGTAAAGCAGGGTGGCAAATCGGACCCTGTGTGAGCAGATCTGGCCAGAATGGGAGGACCCAAGGCCTGCCCACTGCCATCTTTACGATCTCTGCATACCAAGGTCGTCTGGGCTAAGCCGGGGCTACTAAAAGCACCGACTTTGCTTCCCTTTTGACCCTTCCCAGGAACCGAGGAAGAAGTGGGTTTGGATCGAAAGCATACATTAGATTGTACTGATCCCATGTGATTGTCAGAGCATCTGACCCCTAAGTACATCCCTTGTTCTGGACACAAATTTGTCCAGCTTCCTGTTGAATCTGGACGCAAATAGATCCACATCTGGTGTTAACCACCTTTGACATATGGTCTGGAATATGTCGGGGTGTAGGGACCATTCTCCTGGGCATAATTGCCAGCGGCTTAAGCAATCCGCTTGCCAATTTTCCACTCCTGGGATGAATACCGCAGACAGGCAGGGAACATGGTTTTCTACCCATGCAGGAATGCGATTCACCTCCCTTTGGGCATCCAGACTTCTGGTGCCTCCTTGGTGATTGATGTAAGCCACAGCCGTGGCATTGTCGGATTGTATCCGAATAGGATGACCCTGTAGCCTGTAAGACCAGTCCATGAGGGCCAAGTAAATTGCCCGAATTTCTAGAATATTGATGGGCAAGCGTTTCTCGGTTGCAGACCATTTTCCCTGCGTGCATGTTTTTTCCAGAACTGCTCCCCAGCCGGTCAGGCTGGCATCTGTGGTTATGATCTTCCATTGTAGTGGAAGAAAGGCTTTGCCTTTCAAAAGATTTTTGGTTCATAACCAATTGAGGCTTTTGCGTATCCTTGGGGATAGGCACATCGGAAGATCCAAGGCATGAGTCTTTTTGTTCCAAGCTGCGAGAATGCTTCTCTGCAGGGGCCTTGAGTGAAACTGGGCAAATGGAGCAGCCTCGAAAGTGGCAACCATCTTTCCTAACAGTCTCATACATAGCCGAATGGATGGACTCTTTTTGCTTAATACTAAGCGGACTAGAGCTCTTACGGCCTTGACCTTTGGCTCTGGTAGAAACACACTGCCTTGAGCGGTGTCTATGATCATGCCTAGATACTCCAACCTTGTTGAAGGTTGCAAAGAAGACTTTTCTAGGTTGATTATCCAGCCTAGTCTTTCCAAATGTCTTACTGTCTTGAAGACAGCGCAGTTCAGGTGTGCCACCAATTGCTCTATGGGTAGCAAATCGTCTAGATAAGCTACCACAGTTATGCCCTGAGCTCTTAGATTTGCTAAGAGAGGGTCTAGAATTTTTGTAAAAATTTGAGGAGCTGTAGCGAGACCGAAAGGAAGGGCCCCAAACTGGAAATGGCGCTGGTCTACCGCAAACCTTAGTTATATTTGGTGAGCGGGAAAAATCGGCACATGAAGATATGCATCCTTGTTATCTATGGATGCCATAAATTCTCCCCCCTGCAGGATGAAAATCACCGAATTGACTACATTCAGAAGGATTGAATGTGTAGAAACTGATTCAGATGCTTTAGATCTAGGATGGGTCTGACATCTCCATTTGGCTTTGGAACAGTGAAGAGATTCGAGTAGAATCCTGAATCCTGATCGTTTGGGTTCATTTCTACTATCACTCTAGCCTACGGCACCTGGTATTCCCAGGCGGTCTCCCATCCAGGTACTAACCAGGCCAGACCCTGCTTAGCCTCTGAGGCTGTGGCCGTAGACCCTGGGATAGTAAGCGATCTAAGGCCAGTAGTAGCGGTTCTCGCTTTACTGGATCCTAGGGAACTCTTGACCTTTAGGAAACGAGCTGGTGGAAGCTCTAGGAACTCTATTTTGTAACCTAGATATACTGAAGAGACCACCCACTTGTCTTGAACCTCTTCCCGCCAGGCTCCTGAAAACTGTAGGAGCCTTCCCCCCACTCGGCCGAGTGGGGGCGCCCCTTCACAAGGATGTTTTGGGGCTCTGCTTGGCAGGCTTTCGTCCCCCAAGCCTTTTTCTGCCCTTTGGGTGTGACCCTGGGCCTTTCCTCTGAAAGTAAAGTAGATTGGGAAAGCCGTTGCCCCTACTTAGAGCCTGATGTTCCAGGGGAAGGGGAAAGAGACCGTTTGAATGGTGGACGTTTACTCCTCTTAACTGGTAGGAGTGTAGATTTACCACCTGTAATTTTTTTGGAAAAATTGTCTAGGTAATCCCCAAATAGGTGTTTCCCTTTGAATGGGAAGCCAGCTAAATATCTTTTGCATGAAAGCTCTGCTGCCCAACTTTTAAGCCAAAGGGACCTGCACATGTGTACCAACAGGAGAGACAAATGAGATGCTTGCTGGGCAGAATCCAGAATTTCATCAGTCATAAAACACAGCACCTGTGGAAGGTCTGCATAGTTCTTCACTTCCTCACTGGGAAGGCGGCTAAGCATGTCCTCGCCGCAGGAACTTCTGAGAACAGACAGTTTCCAGCCTTCACCCATCACGGCGGCTAGCGTTGTGCCAACCTTCAGGGTTTTTTGGGTTCCTACTCAGAGAAACCTCTTTACCTGGACCTGTAAATGACTCTGGCAGAAACTTTCGTGCCACTGTTTTAATAGTTCGCCAAGCCTGGTTTTCTCAGAGCCCAGTCCTCCAAAGAGAGACTTACAGGCAAAACCTTGCTTCTTCGGATGATGAGGCCCGGGCACCATACCATCTTGGGAGTCAAAATATCGGCCCGAAATATGGATCCGGTCAGCATAGCCCTTTAAGCCCCCGCGGGGACCAAACTGGAGCTTTCTTCACAGCACATGTTTTACTTAACCAACCACCTTAGACACTGGTGAAAAAACTGAGGTCCTCCCCGTATGGGAGGGGTTATATAGGGGAGGAATTATCCTTAATTGGGGTTAACCAGTGTCCAATCACCGATGGTGCCCATCTAACCCACTATGTAATGAATACTCTGTGTCCCGTGATGTACGATCAAGAAATAGTTACACTTATCCCACCCCCTATCTAGAATTCTATAAAACCTGGAGCTCTACGTTATCGATAAATCCCTTTTGCCCTTTACCCACCTTAGTTTGCCCTTGTAGGATTAATATCTATTCATTTTTGATCTGTTCAACGGATGACAGACTTTGCCATTATGTAAATAACAAATTCAAAAAGTTTTAACTTTAAGCTGAAGTGCTGATCCACAGTGGAACGTGGTGTGAGAAACTCTAGTTTTGTTCCCACACAGCATTCAAAATGTTTCTGTGACCTGAAGCAGGTGTCACTGTAAATTTAATGACACCATGGAGTTGATTTACTAAAGCTGGAGAGTGTAAATTCAGGCTCACTTCTGCAAAGAAACCAATCAGCTTCCAGGTTTTATTGCCAAAGTTTAATTGAACAAGCTGAGGATAGAAGTTGATTGGCTACCCTGCACAGCTGCGCCAGATTCTGAGTGCTCCAGCATTAAAACATCTACTCCCATATATGCAGATAGTATACACAGTGTGTTTGCCTGCACCGGATCTTATGGCACCAAAAGTACCATGCAATCTGGTTTCAATGCATTTTTAAAATTAGAGCATGCACTACATTTGGTGCCATTTAAACCTGTTCAAATGAATGGGATGAAAATGCACTGCACTTAAATAGCACAAGAATCGCACAAGAATGCGAGTGCATTCCTGTGCAGTTCCTGGTGTGAACTGGCCCTTTTTTTTCCAGTATGTGCACTTACATCCAAACCAAGAAGAAAGGTTGCTGGGGTGTGTGAGCCATCCTTGTAGATATGGGAAGAGAGTCCATGAATTAAAGTTGTATTAAACCCAGAAGCAAATATGTATTTTATTGCAGCTTACCAATTCTTAGATGTGATGGCTGAATTATTTTTCCTTTTTAGGTTTTCTTTCTACCATTTTTACCTGGTGATCCAGCCAGCAAGAACAATCTATCTTCCTGATGGATCAGTTTACAGGGATTAGGCACACCATTTACCACTGACAGGAGTGCTTACAACGATCTGCTTTTAATTATGTAAAACTTTTACCCTAACTGTAACTGATTGTAAACTAAGCTGGAACTTGGTTCGTTAGTGTATTTAAATCTGCTAGTCTATTTAACACCCCCCCCCCCAGACTGACAATGCTGCCATCTTCTGTGCCTCCTGTGCTCCTTCATCCACAGTGGGGAGCTCTACTACAGGAGGGGTGTTATTGATCAGAACACCAAGTGAATACAGAGGGGAAAAAGCCTTCAAAAGAAAAGTAATGCAGCCACCACATCTAATGATTAGTAAGCTGCAATACATTATATTTTGGGTGTTGGCTTTAATACTGTGGTATAGTTACGGGGAGATTAAAATGTAGTACACTATTCCACAAAGGTGCTGCATTAGTGTTTGTTGAAGACATCTTAAAAAAGAAAAGTGATGATGTTGCAAACACCTCGCAAATTCCCATTAAATATGAAAGAAATTTCACAATGCTGTAGAAAGCCATCCATTAAATTGAAAGCCAAATGCAAAAAAGACCCATTCTGAGATGTGCATATGGATGGATGGTTTGCTGAGTTACAGGAATTGAAGTTTATATTATGCAACTGTAAAACTAGGGAATAACAGTTGTGTTTAGGCTTTAGTCCATGAAGCTTGGAACCTGTCTACTGTTAACCATTCTCCCAGTGCTTATTTGGGTTTCCTCCTGTAAGGGCTCTTTCACACGGGACGGATCCGTGATGATCCGCCCCGTGAACATCCGCTTGCTCAGCGGGGATCGCTCCGCCGATCCCGCTGTGCAGGCAGATGACAGGTCCGTCCCTGCACACTGTGCAGGGACGGACCTGTCAGAGCGCCGCTCTCCCCGGTCACGGATGGAAAAGTAGGTTTTTCCTCCGTTACACTTTTTCGGATCGGAGCGGGTCGGATGTCAGCAGACAGATCTATGGAGGGTCCGTTCAGGTCTGCCTAAAAAAAACTGACAGGCGGACCTGAACGGATCCGTCAGTGTGAAAGAGACCTGACTCTGATTTACCTCCCACACTCCAAAGAAATGTTGGTAGCTTAACTGGCGACTGCCTAATTTTGCCCTAGTGTGTGTGTTAGGGATCTTAGATTGTAAGCTTCTTGAGAACAGGAATAAAAGTGTATGTACAATATATAAAGTGCTGCGTAAATTGTTGACACTATATGAATGCCTGCAACAAAAAATAATAATAAAATACATAAACCAACTCTGAAAACAAAACATCTGGATGGACATACAGTGCCTTGAAAAAGTATTCATACTCTTTGACATTTTCCACATTACAACCAAAAACGTAAATGTATTTTATTAAGATTTTATGTGATAGACCAACACAAAGTGGCACATAATGTGAAGTGGAAGAAAAATCAAACATGGTTTTCAACATTTTTTACAAATAAATATGTGAAAAGTGAAATGTGGTGTGCATTTGTATTCAGCCCCCCTGAATCAATACTTTGTTAACCACCTTTCACTTCAATTACATCTGAAAGTCTTTTTTTGGGGGATGTCTCTACCAGCTTTACACATCTAGAGAGTGAAATTTTTGCTCATTCGTCTTTGCAAAATAGCTCAAGCTCTGTCAGATTGGAAGGAGAGCGTCTGAACAGCAATATTCAAGTCTTGACACAGATTCTCAATTGGATTTAGGTCTGGACTTTGACTGGGTCATTCTAACACATGAATATGCTTTGATCTAAACCAGTGGTTCTCAACTCCTGTCCTTAGGACCCACTAACAGGCCAGATTTTCTTGTTAAATATGTTTATTGAGTTTTTCATAGATAACAGAGTAAATAAATAAGTAAATAAAAAAAAGTAGTACATAAAATAAATAAATAAGGAGATGAAGTAGACATATAAATATAAAGCATGAGCATTTCATATACAATTAGTATAAGATAAATAATATCATCATGAAAATATAAACTCATCTTATTACTTTAAGAATGATACAGTTTATAGGGATACATCAAAGTGATCATGACATAGAAATTTAATAAATAAATAAATAGTTGATGTGACTTTTTCTGCTCATGGATATAGGTCTTATAAGGAATAAGAATATAAAAAGAAAGATAATATAGAAAAGAAGAAGAAAAGAGAGGGGAGTATAGGTGGTGGTGGTCTGGCTCCTGAGTTACACAATTTATTATTATATTGTATGTTCTATATACAATCTAATGAGGTAATAACAAAGATTGGTCAAAGTCATTAGGGTAATAGTGTTTAACCCATGGTTGCCATATCTTTCGAAATTTATTGATCTTGTTATCAGCTATAGCTGTCATTCTATCAAAAACAAGTGCACTATTGATTCTATGTTTTGTTTCAGCCAGAATTAGAGATTTAGACCTCCAAGCTTTGGCAATTGTTTGTTTGGCTGAAGTAGTAATTTGAATGAGTAATTGGAATTGAGTATGAGAGAGTGTATTGGGTTTGAGGTTTAAAAGTGCTGTAGCAGGATCAGGAAGAATAGAGATTTCAAGAGCTTTAGAAGCCATGGAAAATATGTTTTTCCAGAATTCCTGGACTATCGGGCATTGCCACCAGATGTGAAAGTGAGTTCCAAGTGAATCGCAACCTCTGAAGCAATTAGGTGGGTATGTAGGAATGAATTTTGCTATTCTAGCTGGTACTAGGTACCACCGTGCCAGGACTTTATAGTTTGTTTCTATGGCATTACTATTAGGAGAAGAAGATTTAGTGGCTAACCATATGTTTGACCAATCTTTATTATCCAAGGTCCGATTCATGTCATGTGCCCATTTGGCAGTATATGAGGGTAAGTTTTCATCAGATTTACTTATAAGTTGTTGGTATAACAAAGAAATCAGTCCTCTGATGTGTGGGTCACTTATACATATCCGTTCAAATTGAGTCATTTGATTAAGAGAAGAACCTGTAATAAGGAGTGGTTCATAAAAAAATTTAATTTGTAGATAACGAAATATTTCACTTCTCGGAATATTAAAGGTTTCACACAAATCAGGAAAGGAATATATAGTATTTGCAGATGACAATCTGTATAAACGATTCAGGTTCATAGAGGACCATATGGAAAAAGATCTAGGAAATTTCCATGCAGGGTAGAAAGCTGGGTTCCCAAGGAATGAAAGTAAAGGATTATGCAGAGACTGGAGATTATGTAAGTTTTTGAACTTATCCCAAATGGCTAAGGTGTGTTTAGTTATGGGATTGGAAATGTTTTTTCTGTCGATCTGGCGAAGCCATAGCATATTGGCTACTGATATTGGGTCAGTATCTACTGCTTCGATAGCTACCCAAAGGGGTGTTTCGGTAGTAGCATGGTATTTAGGTAGACGAGCCATTTGGGCAGCATAATAATAAGATAAGAAATTGGGTAGTCCTAAACCACCTTTTAATTTGTTACGGTAAAGTGTAGATTTGGGTATACGAGGCTTAGTGGAACCCCAGATAAATGATAGGACTCTTCGTTGAGTAAGTCTAGTAAAATAAGATGGTAAAGTTATAGGTAACACTCTAAATAAATATAAAAATGTTGGCAATATTGACATCTTAATAGCATTGATTTTACCTAACCAGGAAAGTGAAAGAGAGGTCCATTGCTTCATACATCCTGATGTTCGTTTCAATAGAGGTAGGTAGTTAGCTGAAAACAGATCTTTGAGAGAAATTGTGAGTTGTACCCCTAAATAGGGTAGTTGTTTTGAGACCCAAGTAAAAGGTAAGACAGATTTTGTATGTTGAAGTTCACATTGCGATAAAGAAATATTTAAGGCATTTGATTTAGAAGGGTTAATATGTAGTCCAGAAAAATGAGCAAATTTATGCAGTAATTTAAGATTTGGGGTAGATATATGAGGATGGGACAGGAAAACAAGGATATCATCAGCAAAAAGGCTTATCTTATGATGGTAACCACCTAATTCAATCCCTTTGATATCTATATTTGTTCTAATTAGTTGTGCTAAGGGTTCTATTAATAGGGCAAAAAGTAATGGTGAAAGGGGGCAACCTTGTCTTGTACCTCTATTTATGTCAAACATAGTGGATTTATAATCAGAGTATTTAATATATGCTCTTGGTTTATTATATAGTGATGAGACCCAGGTAAGGAAATGGTTACCAAAACCCCATTTCTGTAGTATATAATCCATATATGGCCAAGTGACAGAGTCAAATGCCTTTTTATATCCAGTGAAACCAGACATGCTGGTATATGTCTTGTTTTGGCTGCATGTATGAGTAAAAGTGCTCGTCTTATATAGTCACCTGCCTGACGTTTCGGAATAAAACCTGTTTGGTCTTTATGAATTAGGTGTCCAATAATATTATTCATTCTGGTAGCCAGGATTTTAGCTAATAATTTAATATCTAAATTAAGAAGTGATATGGGGCGATAATTAGACCAAGAAGATGAGTCAGATTGTGGTTTGGGAATCATAGTGATAATAGATGTGAGTGTCTCTGTTCTAAATGTATGTCCTTCAAGAATTGAGTTAAAGGCCCTAGTTAAGATTGGTGTAAAGATATGCGTAAACTGTCTGTAGTATACTGCCGGGAACCCATCAGGGCCCGGTCTCTTGTTAAGTTTTAGAAGTTTGATAGTATTCAAAACCTCTGTAGTCGTAATAGGACTTTTGAGAAGATCTCGTTGTTTTTGGTCGAGATACGGGAGTTTAATATTAGAAAATAAAATATCAGCTTTTGACTTATCAAATGTTGGGGCTGGGGAATATAGTTTAGTAAGATTGGTACGAAAAATCTCAAGAATTTTAATCGGATTGCTAGTGTACGCTTCTTTAGAGATTTTCAAATGGAGGTTTCTTTTCATGTTGTATAGTTTTCAAGCTTCTGGCCAAGGGTGTATCCGGTTTATTAGCCTCCAGGTAAAAAGTATGTTGTCGTTTGCGTAAAGATTTATCAGCAGAATCAGTCAAAAAAAGATCTAAATCTAGGCGGGCTTTTTCAAGATTAGAATTATTAATAGTCGTTGGGCAAGAATGAAAGGTCTGATGACAGTTAATAAAGTTAGATTCCAATTTTGAGAACATTATTTTGCGTTCTCTTTTGAATTTAGTTGCTAGTTGTATCATTCTACCTCTAATGACAGGTTTATGAGCCTCCCACAGTGTAAGGGCTGAGATATCATTTGTGTCGTTATCTTTAAAATAGTCAGATATTGATTTCTCAATTTCTTTATTAAGAGATGGATGAGTCAGCATGAAATCTTTCATACACCAAGTTGTGTCGTGAGATCTAGGGAGTGTAGAAGCTATATTAATGGAAACTGCACAATGGTCAGTCCATGGGAATGGTATAATTTTAGCTGAGATAATTTCTGGTAGCATGCTAGAAGGGATAAGAATATGATCAATCCGGGGGGCGTGGCTTGGCGCGCGGCTCGGATGGAAGCACACTAGCAGAGCTCCGTAGGTCACACAGCCTTACACCCTGCTGCAGAGCCCTCAATGCCGGGCAGAAAGCTCTACACCACCCCGCAGACACGATCCCGCCGTGGAAAACTGCCATCCGCTGCCAGGAACATCGCTGATTTCTTGAAACAAAAGCCGGCGGCAAGCAGCAGCAAGGCCGGTCCCAAGATGGCGCCGACGCAACAGACTGAGCTCCATTAGGAGGATTTCAGTGGAGATTCGGAATCTACAGAGGACACAGGTAGGGGCAAATCCAGAGTGAACAAACCCCTGACCTATGCAGACATGTCTGTATTCTCGGCAGACATCAAATCCACGTTTTCAGCGGCCATTACAGACTTGAAAACTAACTTAGTAGTTCTCACTGAAAAGCTGGCGGCCTCAGAGCACGCAGGGAGACAGAGAGACAAGGCCCTACACAGACTGGATCAGGTCACTGTCTCACATGCCCATCACTTCATTGACTTGAATAGACATGTGGAAGACCTTGACAACAGGGGCAGGAGGAACAACATCAGGGTGCGGGGGATCCCCGAATCAGTGGAGGCAGACCAGATAACTCCGGCCCTCCAGAGGGTCTTTAACAGTCTCCTTGACAGGCAGGAAGAGACAGAAATAGAATTTGTCAGGGCTCACAGAGCTCTCCGGCCTAAAGGCCCTGATACTGCCCCACCACGTGACATCATATGTTGCCTACAGAACTTTCAATTAAAGGAAGATATAATGCGCAGAGCAAGAAGAAATGACAGGATCGTCTTTAATGGTGAAACAATAATGCTATTTCATGACTTATCACAAATTACTTTAAAAAAATCGCAGAGCCCTGCGACCGCTTTTGGATAAGCTCAGGGAAAGGGATCTCAGATACACTTGGCGCTTCCCTTTTGCGCTCATTGTATCGGCGAATGGTCACCAACATGTGCTCCGCACCCCAGCGGATCTTCCTGATTTTTGTGCGGGGCTAAACCTTGATCCAGTGGACCTCCCAGATTGGTACGCGGACTTTGCATTGCCTCCACATGACAGAAGCCCACCTGAGTCGCCATTTTCCACACCGGAGAAGAGATTCTCGAAGAAGATGAAGCAGGGGAGATCGGGAGGCTCTAAACAGGACACCCCAAACTCAAGATCAAGAATGGACCGTGTCCAGGCAGAAGACTAAAGATCTGGCTGAACTACCCCTCATTGGTCATATTGACTCAATTCCACGCAGTAGCCCATTGACTGCCGCAACCCCCCCTTTCCCCCTTTTTTGTTTTTTATTTTTTGCTGTCTCAACTCGGGCTCGTTTCCAAAACTAACTTCTAAGGAGTTACTGTTAATGTAAAGAGACCCAGAACACAACGGAGGTCGTTAGCAAATGTTAATGACAAACTGCTACCTAAATATTGCATAATAATTTTGTCTGGTAGTCATAAGGATATGGGTGGAATAAATGTCGCAGGTGGTCACGACACTTTGAAGGTGATGACCATGAGGGTGGATGAGAGCGTATTATTGCAGTTATCGTATGCGATTCAATAACAGTTTGGTTGCCCCGCATATTTTGGGGAGTTTGGACCCTCTGTTAGTCAGGGTGAATTCACTACATTCTTTTTATGATTGCAGTTTATATGTAAGGCTGTGTGTTACATGGAGACGCGGTCAGCCAGTTATACTTCCAGTTTACTCGCTGGTTTTTTTTTGTTTTTTTTTGTGCACCTGTGCAGACATAGGATAACATTCTTTTTTTTTTGTTATCACACCAGGCGGCCGCCTCCCTTTGCCCCACAAAGTGATCTGGTGCTATCAGTAGACCACCAGACACACTATTTCTCTAGATAGGGCTCTATCTAGAGGCTAACCTAATCTTGTCTGTTGTTCATTGTTCTTTTTTCTCTTTTTTCCTCTCTCTCTACTCTCTCTAACTTCTTTTTTTTGTTTCCTTGTAGACCTTGATCAGTCGCGTTGCCCGCTTCACGTATTCACTGATTGTGTGTAAGTTCATTTCTTGAGAGCCTAGTTCACGACACTACCTCTGAGTCTGCATCATGGCCTACTCATTCCTGGGACGTAAGCCTACTGTAATATCACATAACGTTCAAGGGTTGAACATACCCGAAAAACGTAGCACGTTACTCAGAGAAATTAAAAAAGGTAAGCCACATTTTGTATTATTGCAGGAGACACTTTAAGACCGGGCATATCCCCAGGCTCACCGACTCAACCTTTACTAAGGCATTTCATGCCACTAACGATCAGGCAAAGACAAAGGGAGTCACAATTCTTGTCAATAAGAGTGCCCCCTTTGTTTTGTCGGAACAATTGATAGACCCGGAGGGAAGGTACATTTTCCTGAAAGGGACATATGGAGACTATCCCATCACCATAGCGAATGTCTATTTCCCAAATAAAGCTCATCTAACCTTTTGCACTCAAATGGTTCATAAATTGCAGGATTTCACTTCGGGCTGTCTGATCATGGGAGGGGATTTCAACATACCCTTGAATCCCTTGACAGATACCTCTAACGGGTCGACTAGTATTAGATACAGGACACTGAAGGGTATCAAAAACCTGCTCCACTCCCTTAAGTTGATAGATTCCTGGAGATTCCTAAACCCGACCGGTAGGGATTACACATTTTACTCAACGCCCCATGAGAAGTACGCACGGCTAGACTACCTTTTTACTACACAAAATGACCTCCACACTCTCACAGAGGCACACATAGGCACACAATCCATATCTGATCACGCCCCTATTGCACTAACCCTAGACTTGACTAAACAGACGCAAAAATCCCAGATATGGAGACTTAACTCCTCCATACTCTCAGACCCCACTTATGTACACGATCTGAAGGACTCCCTGAGAGACTTTTTTGATCGAAATACAACGCCGGGGATGGACCCAATAACACTCTGGGAAGCCCACAAGTGTACAATTAGGGGGGAACTGATCTCGATAGGCTCAAAGCGGAAAAAACAGAGAGCAAAAGAGACTACACGTTTGATAAACCGCATCCACTACCTAGAAACTCTACACAAACTAGGAAATCTCTGCAGAACCTCTGACACCAAGGCAAAGCGCTTCTTGTTCTTCAAGAAGAAGATTTATTACGAGGGAGGTAACAAACCTGGGAAGACACTAGCTAGGGCTTTACGAACACACACCCATAACACCAACATTTTGGGTATCAAACGAGCAAACGGCTCTTTAGATGTCACCACAGAAGATATTGCAAAACATTTCCACGAATACTACACAAACCTGTACAATTTACCACAACAACATAAATTACCAGGGTTGACAGGCGACAGACCCCAGATCATCAGAGAATATTTAGTAAAAAGCGGACTCCCATCTTTGGAAGACGCAGAGGCAAATACATTAGAATGCCCAATTGACACATATGAGATCAAACTTGCCATTAAAAATCTGAAACAAGGCAAAAGTCCGGGTCCGGACGGGTACACGGCAATTTACTATAAAACATTCACAGATCTCCTTCTTTCAATGTTTTTATTAAGGTTTTCAAAAAGAACATAAGAGCAAGCAGATATGTAAAATTGTCATACATTAGGCTTGTAAGTGATCATAATACTAACAACTTGTACTAAGTTAGTTAACAGTCATAAATCATGCGTATGAATAGTATCAAAACATGTCTAGGAATGAGGAGTGTTCCTCCGCTTCCCTCGCCACCCCAAGTAGGTGCAAGCTGTGGCGGGGGAGAGAGAGACACATCCCCTTGTATAGATACATTCACAGATCTCCTAACAGCCCCCTTGGCGGCGGCCTTGAACTCCATGTCTGACTCCAAGGAGATACCTCCTGAATTACTCTCGGCATTTATTACGGTTATCCCAAAAGAAGGCAAGGACCCTCATGAGTGCGCTAGCTATCGTCCTATATCTCTGTTGAATATAGACGTGAAAATTTTTGCGAAAATACTTGCCAACAGATTGAAACCCATCCTCCATAAACTAATTGGTCCCGAGCAGGTTGGTTCTATGCCCGGCCGGGAGGCCAAGGACAATGTTATTAAATCTCTGTTGCTAATAAACAAGATCAGAACAAGCGATACAGAGGTCCTTCTCCTGTCCACGGATGCGGAGAAGGCCTTCGATCGCGTGGCTTGGGACTACATGCTGGCCACCTGCAAACATGTGGGTCTGGGCACGAAGATGTTGGCTTGGATTTCAGCACTTTATCAAAAGCCTACGGCTAGATTAAAAATCAATGGCACACTTTCCGAGAGAGTTCACATTGCCAACGGTACAAGACAGGGGTGTCCTTTATCCCCTCTCTTGTTTATACTGTCCTTGGAACCTTTTATTAGACAAACCAACATAAATCCCTCGGTAAAGGGCTGGCGGGTGGGAGATAGGGAGTTCAAGATCGCCGCATATGAGGATGACCTGTTGTTTTTCGTCTCGGGACCGCATATTACTCTCCCCAACCTCATGAAGGAATTTGGAACTTATGGTTATGTTTCTAACTTAAAAATAAACTATTCCAAGTCAGAGGCCCTGAATATTTCGCTTAATACCCACTCACTATCATCTGCAATGGCTAACTCCCCTTTCAAATGAGATCCCAAAAAACTGAAATATTTAGGGATTAATTTAACGCCACAGATCTTGTCATTATATGACCAAAATTTTCCTTCACTATTGAAAAATATAGACAGAGACCTACACAAATGGCACTCAGGTACCTTTTCATGGTTTGGCAGGGCGGCCATCATTAAAATGACCGTTCTGCCCAAGCTCCTATATGTAATACGCACATTACCGATTAAGTTACCTCCAAGCTTGTTTAAGACCTTAAGAACCCTGTTCGTGAGATTCATCTGGGCTCACAAAAAACCTAGAATCAAGTTCGAAGCATTAATGAAAGTAAAAGAAGCTGGGGGGCTTGGAGTTCCCAATCTGAGAGATTACTATCTAGCATCACACGCTGCTAGGATCATTGATTGGCATTGTCATCGGGACAGTAAGGACTGGGTGGGGTTGGAGATGGCCCTCTTCTCCACCACTTTCTTTTGCCCCTTGGTTACAATGGTCCAATTACCCTGACGACCTAAAGCGCCACCCTATAACAGGTACCACTCTCAAATTGATGCATGATTTACCCAGAGGTAAAGTGATCACCTCAGCGTTAGGCCCATTAACACCGATGAAAGACAATCCAGGCTTTATTCCAGGGCTTGTTAACTCCCACCTTCAGTCACCTAACACTGACAGACCTTTACTGGCGGGCGAATGTTATCAGGGTAAAATCAAGGAGTACCAGGCTCTAAAAAGGGTCGACAATGTAACAGAGTTGCCCTTTTGGGTTTACTTACAGGCTAGAAGTTATCTTAAGGAAAATCACAAGGGGGGAGACTTCTCTAGACCCCTGACGGAGTTTGAGTCGGTGTGCCGTAAGGGGAAACCGGGTTAACAGAACAACTTCCATGGCATATGCCTGGTTACAGGAAACAAAGGGACCAGCAGATGACAGACTCAGGGTGAGGTGGTCTGACGCTCTACAGATAAACATAACCCCCACACAATGGAAGAACGCTTGTATTTTAGCACATAAGTGCTCCATAAGCACTAAGGCCCAAGAAACTGCATACAAATTGATGACACGGTGGTATCTAACACCAATGAGACTAAACAAATGGTTCCCACAAGTGTCGGACCGTTGCTGGCGTTGCATGGAAGATAAAGGGATCTTTGTTGCATATTTGGTGGCAATGTCCTTTAATCGCTAACTACTGGAATGAAGTTCTTGACCTAATTAAACGGATAACGGAGACAACTCTGCCTCTTGACGCAGCGTGCTGCCTAATCCACATCTCTAACTGGCCTCTAAAAAAATACAAGCGTTCTCTCACAAGACACTTATTAAACGCTGCCAAATCATTGATCCCAATTTACTGGAAGTCCACACGAGTTCCAACAGTTACTGAATGGTTACGCAGAGTAGCAGACTTCCATGAAATGGAAGATACGCTTGCTCAATCCAATGAACAGGTAGAAAGCTTTCTGGAGACCTGGCGTCCCTGGAACGTTTTCAAATATTCCAAGGATTTCAGCGATATTAACGATGCCCAGACATCTGGACCTGTCTGAGACAGGATAGCATGTATTTGTACCAACAGGTTCCTCTTGGAAGCAGTCAGCTGGGCAACGCGATTGATTGATTGACTGATTATCCGCTAGACATCTGCTTGTCTAGGTAATAAGCATAAATTTCTTTTTTCTGATTACCTTTTCTTTTTTTTCCTTTTTTTCCTCTCTCTCTTGACTTATATTGTTCTTTTTGGCTCCGACATGCAAGTCAGATGATTATCCCCTTTGCCTTATTATTGAGGATAACTGGTCATGACATGGTTAAGTGTACAAGACAAGGGAATTATAACAATGGCATAGTATATATCAAAGGTTGCACTTAACAACACTGTTTTCTTTTCATATTATAACAGAAATTGCCTATTCTTGATAACATTGTAAAATAGCGAGGACCAAATATGGCTTTATGTGGATCTTTGCTGTGATTACAGTTAACTTGATTTGTACTGTCTTGTCAACTTTTGAATAAAATTTTTCTTGATGTAAAAAAAAAGAATATGATCAATCCGAGAAAAAGATTTATGTGGGTAGGAGTAGTAAGTAAATCGTCTATCAGTAGGATTGATTTCACGCCAGGTGTCGACCAAGCTACGAGAGGTAAGTAAACGTTGAAAAGTTAGATTTGTTGTACCTGTTGTAGGCCCAGGGGGAGATTTGTCTAGAAATGGGAAGATTGTTGCATTAGAATCACCACATATAACAACTGTTCCAAATTTGTGAGACTATGACTTGAAAAAGGTGTGACAAGAACGCCAGTGGGCGTTTATTGGGAGCATAATAAGAAACAATAGTTATAGGGTTGTCAGAGATATAACCTGTTAAAATTAAATATCGACCTTCCGGATCTATCACTTGCGTTTTAAGGTTAAACGGAGTGGTACGATGGAAACCAATTAGCGTACCCCTTTGTTTAACTGCAGCAGAGGCGGTATAAAATTGTGGGTATGAGGGTGAGAGAAATCTAGGTTCAGCTTTTTCTGTAAAGTGTGTTTCCTGTAACCATATAATATGGGCTTTTTTGGATGAAAAGGATCCTAGAGCTTTAGTGCGTTTATGTGGGATATTAAATCCCTGTACATTTAAAGATAATATATTTATCGGAGCCATAGATTAATCAAGGTAACTGATCTATCATAGCATAAAAAAATATACACTTTGAGCCAGATCCACCACTCTGAGAAACATGAGGAAATCGGGGTTCAAGAAAAAAGAAGAAAAAAATATATAAATAACGAAAGAAAGAGGTAAATAGAACAATCATATTAACCCGTAACATAGATAGTGCTGCTTAATTATAAAACAGAATAATAGGGTTAGGGAGCATCTCAAGAAAGTTTACAAAACTTCCTGAGAGGATCCAAGTCCATCAGCAAAGTCCTCCATAAAAAAAGGCAGGAGTCTGCAAATGGAAAAATCAAAGGGGCAGCAAGAAATTCCTATAGGAAGGACGGCCCCGGAGAACCACAGGTACCAAAAAATAGAAAAAAAAGGAGAATAAGAAACCCAGCAAGAGATGTGTGAAGCTTTGCTTAAAAAATATATCATATATAGAAAAAAAAAGGACTAAAGAGAAAAAAGTCGATTAGACTATTCAATTATGGCATAACCTCCGTGTCTAGGCATATCTTTTGCCTAGTGAAAAAAAAAGGAGAAAAGTAAAGAACAGGTGATTATGCTAAAAAAAAAAAAACAAGACCTGTTTCGGTAATAAAACCTGTAGTGAGAGAAAATTATTGGTAGTAGGTTTCTTCTTTTCAGTCCATTTTTGGTATGAAGATGAAAAAGTTGGAGTCTGAACTTTTCTTTTGCTGAGGAAAACGAGCTGTTGAACGTCTGCGAGGCTGATCTTTAGGTAAGGCTGGTTCTACTAAGCCTAATTCCAATAAAGCCGATTGTAAGTCCTCTGAAGAGCGACCGACATTTCTAGTTTCCAGGTGTGTAAAGCGAAGGCAAAAAGGAAAGCCCCAATGATAGGTAATATGGTTATTCTGGAGTACCTGTAATTGGGGTTTGAGGGCCCGTCTTTTTGCAACTGTAAGAGGAGACAAGTCTGTGAATAACTGATAAGAATGACCCTGAAAGCTGAGAGATTCTTTTCTTCTAGCAGCTGATAACAAGTGTTCTTTAGTTTTGTAGTAATGCAATTTAGTTATTATGTCTCTTGGGGGGCTGTTGGTTTTACGTGGTGCTAAAGCTCTGTGCACTCTGTCCATTTCGAATCTATCAATGGTAATTTCAGGGAGTAATTCTTGAAAAAGTGTGGTAATGGTTGCCTGCAGGTCTAGAATGGATTCAGGTATACCTCGTATCCTTAGATTAGATCGTCTATCTCCGTTTTCTTGTTCCTCAAAACGTGACTGTAATAGGGTATTTTCCTCTTTAAGGGCTGTTAGCTCAGAAGTGCAATATTGTGTTTGACAGTCAATATCATCTACCCTCAATTCCAGTTCAGCTGTTCTCTTACCAATTTCTTTAATTTCCTTTGTTAATTTATCTGTGATATGGTCAGAAGTCTGTTTCAATGCTTTCTGTAACATCGCTTCAAATGTAGCAAACATATCTGTTTGTGATACATTTTGAGCTGGATTAATAACAATGTCAAGTTTTGTTTTGCCAGCCTGTGTTTTTTGTCTGGGAGGCTGTGGTTTCCCAGCCTGTGAAGCGCTGTGCTGTGAGGAGATAGATGACGCCGCCATCTTAGCCGCCAGTCTGAGAGCCGCCTCAGTTTTGTAATTGGCTTTTATTTAGCTTTTTGGTCCTTTCAGGACCGTAATATATGTTTAGTAAGGCGCTGGGGAGGTTTACCTACAATTTTGTGTTTTTTTGTAAGCCGCTGGGACCTGTAGTTCTCCGGTCCGAATTCCTGTGCAGCGGAGCTCTAAGGCGGCATTACCGTTCCCTCTAGAATACTGCAATCACTGAGCAGCAAAAGGATATCACCTGTGAGGTATTTCAGTTATCTTGCAAACCTGGCCTGTTAGTGGGTCCTGAGGACAGGAGTTGAGAACCACTGATCTAAACCATTCCATTGTAGCTCTGGCTCTATGTTTAGGGTTGCTGTCCTGCTGGAAGGTGAACCTCCGCCCCAGTCTTAAGTCTTCTGCAGACTCTAACAGGTTTTCTTCTAAGAGTGTCCTGTATTTGGATCCATCCATCTTCCCATCAACTCTGACAAGCTTCCCTGTCCCTGCTGAAGAAAAGCATCCCCACAACATGATGCTGCCACCACCATGTTTCACGGTGGGGATGGTGTGTTCATGGGGATGTGCAGTGTTAGTTTTCCACCACACATAGCATTTTGCATTTAGGCTAAAAAGTTCAATTTTGGTCTCATCTGACTAGAGCACTTTCTTTCTTTGTCCCCCACATGGCTTCTTGCAAACTGCAAACAGGACTTCTTATGGCTTTCTTTCAACAATGGCTTTCTCCTTGTCATTCTTCCATAAAGGCCAGATTTGTGGAATGCACGACTAGTAGTTGTCCTGTGGACAGATTCTCCCACCTGAGCTGTGGATCTCTGCAGCTCCTCTAGAGTTACCATTGGCCTCCTGGCTGCGTCACTGATTAATGCTCTCCTTGCCCGGCCTGTCAGTTTAGGTGGACGGCCATGTCTTGGTAGGTTTGCAGTTGTGCCATACTCTTCATTTTTGGATGATGGATTGAACAGGGCTCTGTGATAAGTTCAAAGCTTGGGATGTTTTTTTTTACAACCTAACCCTGCTTTAAACTTTTCCACAACTTTATCCCTGACCTGTCTGGTGTGTTCCTTGGCCTTCCTGATGCTGTTTGTTCACTAAGGTTCTCTAACAAACCTCTGAGGGCTTCACAGAACAACTGTATTTATACTGAGAATAAATTACACACAGGTGGACTCTATTTACTAATTAGGTGACTTCTGAAGGCATTTGGTTCCACTAGATTTTAGTTAGGGGCATCAGAGTAAAGGGGGCTGAACACAAATGCACAACACACTTTTCAGATAATTATTTGTAAAACAATGTTGAAAACTATTTATCATTTTCCTTCCACTTTACAATTATGTGCCACTTTGTGTTGGTCTATCACATAAAATCCCAATAAAATACATTTATGTTTTTGGTTGTAACATGACAAAATGTGGAAAACTTTAAGGGGTATGAGTACTTTTTCAAGGCACTTTACCTGATAAGTAAGGACCTATTCTGGGTGATATTCTTCCAGCGATGCTACACAACTTGCTAGTATATTACGTTAAGCTGGCCGTTGCTGATGAAAATACTTGTTGTCTAGATGATCCAGTGACTTTAGTACTTACTAGGTCGCCGACTTAAGACAACTAAGCATGTTTGGCCACCGTCTTACAATTTTTAACCCATCAAAGCTAGGGTTGCGCCGATACCGAGTATTTGCCCGAGAACTTGTACTCGGGCAAATGCTCCCAATGCTTCACCCGATACCTTGCATCCCGGAAGTCAGTGGGCGGAGTGGGTGGGAGAAGGCGGAGCACGGGTCCTGGCACAGTGAGAGTCCTTGCAGCGGAGGAAGGTAAGCTTATGGGGCAGGGGTGTGGGTCGCAGTCGCAGCCGTGTGCATCCATCAGTATCAGTGACCAGGCCGTCAGAATCGTTAACGGAAGTGACTGCCCGAGTCTCTGTCAGAGGCTGTACATGGCAACACCCATCTTAGTACACCCTGAACTTGGCCTCAGTAGCCTGCGGTCACAAGGCGGCAGCGGACATCTTGTTACACCCAGCCCATATAGTTCACTAACTATATGGGCTGGGTGTAACAAGATGTCCTCTGCTGCATTCTGCCACATACGGGGGCCACCTATTAGTGCCCATAAGTGACACCCATCAGTGCCAGCCATCAGTGCCGCATATCAGTGGCCATCAGTAAGTGCCAGCCATCAGTGCCGCATATCAGTGCCACCTATCAGTGCCCATATATGCCAGCCATCAGTGCCACAAATCAGTGGCCATCAGTCAGTGCTTTGAAAACTGTCACTTGACATTAAAAAAGTATCAGTAATCGGTATCGGTACTTGTACTCGGTCTTAAAAAAGTGGTATTGGTGCAACCCTAATTAAAGCCGGCTGCAGACGGTTTGAAACTCGGCCAGTTCAACAGGGACCAACCGAGGTTCAAACCATGTATGGGCAGGCTGAATGCGCCCAAGTTGGATTTTACATGTTATTGTTGCTAGCGGTTAATATAGGTGCTAGCAGTATTCACTGTGTTCTGCTGGTGGGGGGTAGCTTCCCCCCACCGAGAGAACACAATGCCTACGCAGGAGGGAATCCCCCATCAACACTGTGTTGATGGGGGAGTCGAGCTATTTGGTTGCAGGAAAGAAAATCACTTCATATATGGCTGGCTTAACTGACCACCTAAAGTGCCACCAATTCTAATAAACCAAAATATCAAAATGCAATAGCTCAAAGTCAGGAAGCCCTATACTACTGTTTTCTAGTCTATTACATTTGAATGTACTAATCCAATACAATTTATGCATCATTGTTAAAATCACTTTCTTATCTTTTATGTATTAAAAAAAATATTTCGCTAAAAATCTAAACTTCTTCTAGGACAGGGTCTCCTTACTATATTATTTTTCTACGTATGAACAATTTGCCCTTTGTCCAGATAATATTCACATAAGAAAAAGCATACTTCTAAAAAAAAAAAAAAAACTAAGTACAATATTCACTGCTTTAACAGCCCATCAGATTTTTCTCAAGTTCCAAAACTATCTTAAAATCTCCATGGCTTATATGTGATACTTCGCTATGTTGACTTGTAAATGTAAAATGTTCAGACCTTGTTAATCATACATGTCAATAAGATATAGCATCAAACATGCTCTTTATATACCCATATTGAAATAATATTTGCAACAATATGGCATACAGTATGGCACAGGCCTCCAAAATCACTACACTATTAAAAGCATAAAAGCCGGGTACAAACGATCGCACATTTCGACAACAAAATCCATGTTTTCTTCCCCCGACAGATGTTGGCTCAAACTTGTCTTGCATACACACGGTCACACAAAGTTGGTCGGAAAAAACGTCAAGAACGCTGTGGCGTACAACACGTACGACGAGCCGAGAAAAATGAAGTTCAATAGCCAGTGCTGCTCTTCTGCTGGATTCCGAGCATGCGTGGCACTTTGTGCGTCAGAACTGTGTACACACGATCAGAATTTCCGACAACGGATTTTGTTGTCGCAAAATTTGAGAACCAGATCTTAAATTTTGTGCGACGGAAATTCCGATGGAAAATGTCCGATGGAGCCTACACACGGTCGGAACTTCCGACAAAAGGCTCCCATCGAACATTTTCCGTCTGAAAATCTGACCGTGTGTACGCGGCATAACAGACCTCTTGTCCTTGGAACTGCTGGTTAGTGTTCACCCTGTAAATCAGAACCTATAAATGCCAATTAGGGCTTGGAAGCTAAAGTATGGGAACATAAAATTAATGAATGCAATTATGGGTTTATTAAAATATTAATTTTACATGCAAGTATTATAAAGTGCCTACATTTTTTTTTTTAGCCTCAGGTAATCCCCTGTGCCACAGCATTGAAACTGGAAGTGGCAGGGGCAATACAAGGGGCAAGTCAGGCTCTGCTATTGTGCAAATGAATTAGCAAGGTATATTCTAACAGGAGATGAGAGTAGAGTAAACAGAGGCATGGCTCATCACTGCTGCTGTGCTTTTGCTGTTCAATCACAGGCTGGGGTAGGGGACGAGACTATATTGCTCAATTGCAAGAGAAAAGTCAGGTCACTAAAGCCTAGTACACATGGGCCGAATGTCGGTGTCGGGCAGCATCGGTTGGTTCAATAGAAGCCAGCCGACATTCGGCCCATGTGTGCACCAGCCCATCCGACCAACCAGCTTCTGTCGAAGGGTCATGGGCGAAAAAGGTCTGCCGACCAGCTCCCGACCGCAGTGTCCTGGCAGGGAAGGGGAGGCGTCCCCCTGTCAGAACACAATAGCACAGCCGGGGAGATCGCTGTACTAACATCGGATTGTTAGCACAGCGTCTCCGACCTGAACTGTCAGGTAGTCAGCGAGTGTGTATGAGGCTTAACCTGGCTCTGTTGTCTGATATGGTTAAAGGGTAACTCCACTTTCGTGGGGAAAAAAAATAGCAAATAAAGAAAAAAAATAATATAGCGTATACAATTGCGACACAAGTATTGTAATTGAATGTTATTAAAAATTACCTTTCTTTCCTCATTAGTGCTCTGCAGGTGCACAGCTGATTGATAATTATGAAACCATTCCCATTAGACCCACTGAGCACAGGGGCACAGAGGAATAAGCAGGGATTTCTTCAGAATAACAAAAGGTAGGAATCTGCAACAAAGGTTGTTATAATCCTTGCAATGTACGTAGATCACCCAGATGGGAATTTTTTTTCTCAACAAAAGTGGAGTTACGCTTTAAGTATATCTCAGAACTGGAAAGATTGGGAACCAAACCTTAATGAATGGAAAACAGCTCACATATATGCATTTCAAGTAATATTTAGCCGTTTGCTTGGAGTCTGACTATAATAAATTTAAAAAGTTAATAAGAGCTCATCCTTGAAGTCAGGATTTATAAAAAAACACATAGAAGTCAATCATTTAAACTGTGCTTGTAACTCTTTCTTCCAGAGAATAACAGGCTTGGATAAAATCATAGTGCAGATTCCTCTAACATCATATCTCATGTGCATACAATTTAGTTTGATTCATCCCATCTGTTTATTATATCCCTGTGCACAATATAATAAGTCCATCATAATAGGATTACGAGCAATCCTACCAAACAAACATTTTCAATTCATCACAATATCACTGTACTACTATTCAGGATCAGGGTATTCCAATCAAAGACAGTTATCTGCTGTCCAACTGCTACATTTCACCCCGTAAACCATTGAAATGATTTTTAACATTTTCTTGGCCCCATGAGAGACTAATGTTTATCTGGCTGCGCTACACTGAAAATGAGTATAATTCACGGTTTTCCAAAATGTAGAGTCCTGTTCCATATGAATGCTCTGGCACAGACACAAAAAGCAGTGCATTCAGTGATAGAAGACTGTATTAAGTGTAATTTGGATAATAATATATTAATGTAGTTTAATGTAAAATGCAATTAACTGGTTTTCCTTGAAATGAGCGTCTCGCACAAAGTAGACAGCCGATGAACTATCAGATTCCAGTTTCTTAACTGTGTTTCACAGTGTTTGGCTAGTGATGTAAATTATTAACAGCTACTGGAAGCTGCTCAACTCATTTCTTCTCCAGCTATTGTCTTTTTCTTCTGCAATATGTTGATCCTCTGACATTTTCATTCCTTCCCAGCCTCACATGTCTGTTAGCTGATCAGCTCATTCAGTTCAATTTTAGTTACTATGGTAATTCCCAGCTTTTAGATTGTAGAATTCCAAAACTGCCCTTGCATTTACAGCATGCAGATTTAAGATTTGCTAAAAAGTTTTAGATTGGTGAACTAATATATATATATATATATATATATATATATATACACATACATACATACAGATATATATATATATATATATATATATATATATATATACACACATACACACACACACACACACACACATATATATATATACACACACACACACACACATACACATACATATATATATATATATATATAAAAAAAAATTTATATATCAACATCAACTTATTAAGTGGTAATAAAACTATTAATCTATTTTGTGATGTTTTTTAGCAATATATGTATTCCGGTGTAGTACATTTTTTTTAATATAAGTTTTTATAGCCCTGATCATTTACAACTCTTTACAAATCATAAATTCACACCAGTCCCTGCCCCAAGGAGCTTATAGTCTAAAGGTCTCTACATTACATTCCATACATACACTAGGGCCAATTTAGACAGAAGCCAATTAACCTACCAGCATGTCTTTGGAGTTGGGGAAGAAAACTGGAATACTGTACCCGGCTTCACGGTCTAAAACCTGCATAAGCTCAGGGAGAGCATGCAAACTCCATGCAGATATGTCGTGGATGGGATGAAAACTGGGGAACACCGTGCCACAAAGCAGATATGCTAACCACTAAGCCACTGTACTGCTCCTACATTCAACTGAACAGGAGTTCACACTTTCATACGCAACAGAGAATGTGAAAGAGAAACTAACAAAAACAATAATAAAAAGGCAGGGTTATATTACAGTTTTTTTAAATAAAGTATTCTGCAGGACACCAAATACCAGTATAAAAACTGGAGAAATTGGGGCGTGGCGACCGAGCTCCAAGATGGACGCCTGAGCTAGGAGCTCCGCTTGGCCGCCGGAGAGTATCTGCCAACATCTGAGCCCACCGGTTATATCCACAGTTACAAACACCTCCGTTAGTCTGCTCAACAGCCCAGGGATGCCGAGATGCCGAAAGAACCCGCCACAACCGAACACGATGCCCAGCTTCTTCACGGTAAAATGGTGGTGGCGCCTGCACACAACGGCTGGAGGACAGGGCCGCAATCTACAATAACGGCCACAGATGGTCCCAAAAAGCGCCCGTACAAGCTCGCCTACACAGCGGGTCCTCCTCTGGCACATTTAGCCCTTCTACCAGAAGCCCAGCAAAATCTAAACCAAGGATGGACTCCCCTGTCAGGTTGCATGGTGACCCTGACATGGAGGTAGGCGGGCCGCAGGGAAACCATACCACACGGTCCTAACACCTGACTGATCCCATAGCAGACTTCCCGACAGACCCATATCAGACATCATGTTTAAAGAAATGTTGCTGTCCTTCAGATCCCCACTACAAGCGGATATGGTGAAGGGGATTAACCAATGCCACAAGGAGGAGGTCCAAGCTATTGGGATCAGAGTAGATTGGGTCGAACAACAGATGGATGACTACACATCCTCATACAACACCCTAGTGGATGCAAACACCACCCAGGGAGAGGATATAATGTGGTTAAAAGATAAGGTTGCAGACCTAGAGGATAGGTCCAGAAGGAACATTAAGCTGAGGGGTGTCCCATAGTGTGTTCCAGCTACCCAGCTCCTACAACATGTCCAAGCCTTATTCTCCACTCTGGTACCTGCATTGACAACACAGGATCTCAGTGGACAGGATTCACAGAATCCCAAACCATTTTTCCTTCCAGAAGAAACTCCAAGAGACATACTATTGAAAATACACTTCTACCACGTGAAGGAACAGATCCTGCAGGTATCACGCAGACCTGCCAATGTCCCTTCACAAAGGAAAAAAGAAAGAAAACCTGCGCTACCAAGCAAAAATTAGTGTGACTGCAGCTGCAACAAAAACCACAAATATCAATGAGGTGAAAAATTTAAATAAAAAGAAAAAAATTTGTGCACTTTCATTAGATACTTAAATCTATATTCCTATGTGATTGTCATAAATAGATGAATAAATGAATAAACACCAGAGTTAATTTTAAGTGTAAGTGAATAAAAAGTCGCTATGCGACACAGCAAATAGCGACATGTAAATCAAATACTAATATTAACCATTCCATACAGGTAAATATAGAAAACTTGTGTGCAAAAAACGGAAAATTCCTATCATAATACTTACCGTAATTTTCCTTTCCTGATGGACTCCATGGCAGCAACGTGTGGGTTAAGTCCCGCCTCTACTACCCTATAGGACACTACTCCCATAAATCTTTGCTCCCTGCCCCCGGCCGTGTTCGGTAACTAGCCTACTTCAGCCATTCGGGGGGGGAACTCCTGCTGCCATGGAGTCCATCAGGAAAGGAAAATTACGGTAAGTATTATGATAGGAATTTTCCGTTTTCCTGACAGACTCCATGGCAGCAACGTGTGGGAAATAACTCGCCAAACACACCCGGGTGGGCTAAATGCTGAACAAAAGATTTATTTAACACTGTCAGCCGACAGCACTTTTAAACCAAAATTAACAGAAGATAAGGTTGCTGGCTCAACACAATAATGGGTCATGAAGGTATGAATCGAAGACCAAGAAGCTGCTCTGCAGATCACATCAGGAGCAACGTGACGTGAGGCCGCCCAGGACGTCGAAAGACTTCTCGTAGAGTGAGCTGTAACCGCCTCAGGAGGAGCCAAGCCTTTCTCTCTGTAAGCCCATTGGATGGCTTGAACCACCCAAGCCGCGATGGATCTGACCGAAGCCCTAGAGCCTCTGTTTTTCCCATGGAAAAGAACAAAAAGAGATTCAGACTGACGAAAAGATGCCGTAACTTCCAGGTATTGATTGAGAGTAGCTCCTACATCGAGAGGGTGTGGATCAGGACCTCCAGTGGATTTGAAGGTAGGGAGTGTAATATCCTGGTTCTCGTGAAAGACCGAGGTAACTTTGGGATTTGACCCAAGCATTGGTATTAGGACCACTCTGTTCGGAAAAAAGGTGATGAATGGTTCCTTGGACCCCAGGGATTGAATTTCCGAGACCCTCTTCGCCGAAGTTATAGCTATCAGGAACGAAGTCTTGAGGGTTAATTCTCTGACTGAGAGAGATCTGTTAAGTTGAGCAAAGAAATCCAGGACTAACGGAAGATCCCATTTGGGGAATCTGGGTTTCCTCTGTGGCCTAAGCCTGACTGCTCCTTTGAAAAATTGCTGGACCAGAGGGTGCTTGGCCCATGCGACTCCGGAGAAAGCTGATATTGCGGAAACCTGGACACGAAGAGAACTGACGGACAGTGAGATGTCCAGACCCGTCTGCAGAAAACTTAGAACGTCCTGAATCGCCAGATTATCACAGGAGTTGGACCTGGAAGACATATGGCTGCTAAATTTCGCCCAGATCCTCTCATACACTCGGTTGGTACTATTCCTTCTTGAACTAAGGAGAGTGGGAATTACTTCATCCGGGCAGCCTAGCGCCTCCAACCTTCCCCTTTCAAAAGCCAAGCCCTTAGGCGCAGGTGATCCGGGCAAGGGTGTAGCCTCGACCCGAGACAGGAGGTCTGGTCTGGATGGAAGAGGGATCGGATCTCGGACACTGAGGAGTGTTAGGAGAGGGAACCAGGGCCTGTTGGGCCAGTAAGGAATTATCGCTAACACCTCTGCTGTCTCTGCCCTGAGCCTCTTCAGGAATTGGAGAATGATCGGAGTAGGCGGAAAGGCATAGGCTCTGTTGAACCACCATTTCTCCATCAGGGCGTCTACCCCATACGCTTGAGGGTCCCTGTACCTTGAATAGTATCTTGCCATCTTTTTGTTGCAGGGGGAGGCGAACAGGTCGACTTCCGGAAGGAACCCCAACGATAGAATCCACTTGAATACTTCTTCGTGGAGAGACCACTCGTTGTCTAGGAGCCTCCGAGAAAGGAAGTCTGCCTGAACATTCTGAACCCCTGGAACATATGTCGCTGTCAGATCCTTCAGGTTTTTCTGGGCCCAGGACATAATTGGCTCTACCTCTTGTAGTAAGGAGAGACTTTGAGTCCCCCCTTGCCTTCTTATGTATGCCACTGCTGTGGTATTGTCCAGTCTGAGTAGGACCGAGGAGCCTTGAATGAGATGCCGAAACGCCAGAAGTGCCTGGAAGGCTGCTCTCAGCTCCAGGATGTTTGACACTAACCTTCTGGAGGGGAATTCCCAAGTGCCCTGAGCCACTTCCGCCAGACAGTGGGCACCCCAGCCCCTGTTGCTGGCGTCTGTTGTTATAGTCACCCAGGAAATGGGAAGGATGGAATGGCAGTTGGAGAGGTTCTCCCGTTGGAGCCACCATAGGAGAGAGTGCCTCATGGAAGCAGTAATCCGAATCAGTTGGGTCTTGCTGCCCTTCCACTGGTGAAGGAAGCCCTTCTGAAAAGGCCTCATTCTCCATTGGGCCCACCTCACCATCGGAATCGTCGCCACCATAGTGCCAATGATCCTCAGGCATTGGAGAGCGTGAAGATGAGGAGTAGAAAGAGCTGGGTGGATCCTGTCTCTGATTGTCGAGAACTTCTCTTCCGGTAACGAAATGGTGCCTCTGACCGTGTCGAAGAGGGCACCCAAAAACACCAGAGACTGGGATGGGTCTAACTGGCTCTTCTCCTGGTTCAGAATCCATCCGAATTCCTGTAGTGTGGAAATCACTTGCCCTCTGTGTGCTATGAGTTGCACCCTGTCCTGTGCCAAGAGAAGCAGGTCGTCCAGGTAGTGATGTAGACAAATCCCCCTGGTTCTCAGGAGAGCTACTATTGCCAACAGCACCTTTGAAAAAACCCGAGGAGAAGTTGATAACCCGAAGGGAAGGCATGTAAATTGTAAGTGAAGCTTGCCCACGGAGAAGCGGAGAAATTGTTGGAAGTTTTCCGCGATGGGGACGTGAAAATAGGCGTCCTTGAGGTCTATGGACACCATCCAGTCCCCTGGTTGAACCGACTGTTGAATTGTGGAGAGTGTTTCCATCTTGAACCTCTCCTTTTTGATGAAGCGATTTAGATGGGTTAGGTCTATGACCGGCCTCCAGGCCCCACTCTTCTTCTGAACCAGAAAGAGGGGAGAATACATTCCCATGCCTTGCTGGCTGACTGGGACTGGGATGACAGCGCCTTGGGCCAACAAAGATTCTATGTAGGCTAAAAGTATTGTCCTTTTTTCTTCTGATGCCGGAAGAGTAGTGGGTACCCACCTGAGTCTGGGAGGGTCGGCAAAGGTCCAGGCATGACCAGAGGAGACTGTCTTGATTGTCCAGAAGTCGTGAATCGAAGCCGCCCAGACATGCCGAAAGTGGAAAAGACGGGCCCCCACACGGTCTGCCTGAGCGGGCCCACTTTCAAAAAGATTTGGAAGGTTGCCTCTCCCCTTTCGACTCACTACCTGCAGCCTTCTTAAAGGACGATTGCCTTGACTTCCAGGACCTGGAGAATTCCCGGCCTGGCTTGTAAGTACGAGCCTCTCTGGATCGGTCTTGATATTGCCTCTTCGGGAAGGATCTTCTTTGGCCTTGCAGGCGCCTATCCTGAGGTAGGAACCCCGACTTCCCGCCGGTAGCCCGTGTAATGGCCTCATCCAGCTTGTTGCCAAAAAGAGAAGAGCCCCCGTAGGGAATTCGGCACCATACCTGCTTAGAGGCTGGGTCAGCCAGCCAAGGGCGGAGCCAAAGAGCCCGCTTGGCGGTGACCGATGAGAGCATTACTCGGGCCGCCAGACGAATGATGTCAATCGAGGCCTCACCTAGAAAGGCCGATGCTAGCCTTAATTCTTGAATAGGTGAGTTCTTCGCTGTGTCATCTGAAATATTCCTTAGCGTATCTTGAACACTATCCGTCCACACCTCCATAGCTTTGGACAGGGCTGCCAGGGCTAAGGCTGGTTTGCAAGCCATGCCTGCTGTAAGGTACACTCTCCTCAGATCAGCATCAATCCGTCTGTCCAGAACGTCTTTAAAGGACACTGTGTCTTCCAAGGGGAGTGTCACGTGTTTCACCAGCCTCATCACAGCTGCGTCCACCAATGGAGCTGATTCCAGATGCTTCACTTCTTCCTCCCTAAAGGGATAAAGCTTCGAAACTTTAGTAAGCATGGAGTTTTTCTTCTCCACCTTGCTCCATTCATCTGTGATGATCTCGCCCAACTCGGAAAAGAAAGGAAAGTTAACTCGCTCCTTCTTTAGTTGTTTAAAGAATTTTCTCTGTTTGGGAGGGACAGCCGTCGGATCCTCCCAATTTAAAGTTTCTCTAATAGCCTTGACCAAGGGAGGTAGCAGAGCGAAGTCAAAACCCACACAGGTGTTATCTTCATCCGAGTCACTGTCAGAGTTGACAACTGAAGGGTGGCTAGGTACAGAGGACTCCCAGGTGTCCTGCAACTGAGTTTCCCTCACTGGGGAACCTGGTGGTTCTGCCTGAGGGGTAACAGGCCGGACTGCCTCAATACCCTTAAGTGATTCCTTCACAACCCTCTCAACTAGGGCTTTAAGTTGTTGGTCCGAATCACCTCTTTCCCTGGAAGCTTTGGCGAAGCAGGAATCGCACAGCGATTTACCGACAGGTACTTGTGATCTGCATCCCCAGCAGACACTCAATGAGTGGCTGGAGTGGGCCACTGAGGAGTGCGAGCGCTCCTCACTACGGTGTCCTGATTTTGAGGAGGAGCCGTAATGCTTAGATTTGGAAGAGGATTGCCGGTGATGCGACTTTGACGAATCACTTCCTTTGTGCGAGCTGCGACGCTGTTCTGACCTGGAAGGGCTAAAGCAAAAGACAGAGAGAACCACAGACAAAACAGAGCAGTTAGAAAGAACGATCACCTGCGGAAATACACCCCCCCACCCGCCTAAGGACCCCCGGCAATGGGACCTGCCCCTGTACCTTGTGAGAGGAGGCTGGCCAGAGGCAGGCAGTGGAGAGCTCATGTCTTCAGAAATATCCATCTGACTGCAAAGTTAACGTAAAGCAAACAAATTAACTTGGCTATGAGCCAAGGAGCGACAGCCCTCCTGTATGTAAAGCTACTTACCAGTAGCTGATTCACTGGAGCGTGGGGAAGAGCCAAAAGCAGACTGCAGGCATTCCCAGGGTCTGCAGGCTAACTTCCCAGTTTAAATAGGGCGCCCCAGTGACGTCACCACCCGTGACGAGCGAACGCCAGTGCGCATGCGCGATTAGCGGCGAATTGCCGCTATCGCGCATGCGCGAAAAACCAACCCTCGGTTTCGTGCCGTCCGCGCATGCGCGGTACGGCCGGACACAAAGTGAAAGTAAAAACGGCGGCTGGAACGCAGGAAGAACCAGCCGCCATGCCTGCAACCACATAAACAGTAATACGAAGGGGAAAGACACACAAGGGAGAGAAAACAACAAAGAATTCCAACAGAAACTGCTGCCATGATAGCAAGGAAACATCTCACCAATCCCGCCACGATCATCAGGCCGAAGGTAAACACCGGACTTTCCAGGGGCAACAAGGGGTCACCTGCTAATAGCTGGCTATCCAACCCATGCGCGGCCTCGCCTGCCAGTGGCCAGGGAAAACGGCTTCTTCCTGCGCCTCTTCCAATGCCCCACTCCATACCCTGCTAATAGCTAGGGCTTAGCGGAGTAATGCGACTATCCTGATCCAAGTCGCAGCTCGGCCAACCTTGATCGTGGGGATAAACATCTTCAGGTAGGAAGACCAACACTAGGTCTTGCGAGGAGGACAAAAAAAGAACACGGCCGGGGGCAGGGAGCAAAGATTTATGGGAGTAGTGTCCTATAGGGTAGTAGAGGCGGGACTTAACCCACACGTTGCTGCCATGGAGTCTGTCAGGAAAACAAGGTTATTCAACCCAAGTGCAAAGTCATAAGTGAAAGAGTTCAAAATTGCATCATGAGTCGCAAAAAAAACGCATATCCAAAGTTCATAAGTTGCATTCTTTAGTGTGTATAAAGGAATAAGGGGACGTGAAGGGACCTCCAACCACCAGTGGATTCAAAGGTTGATAACAGATGTATCCTTACCAGACGCGTTGGACCTCCTTTATAGCAAGGTCTTAGAAGCATACAGATTTAGCCCTCTGCAGGGACAGGAGATGACAGCTCACCACACGACCGGAGATGCTTCCGACACTTCCGCGTTGATGTAAATACTCCCTCGTTTTAAACTTGTGAATAATGAAGGGGAGAAAAAGAAACTCCAATAGTGTAGTAGATAAAAAAAGGGAATTTTATTGCCTCAGACAATTAGGCATCATACAAAAACATCCAAAATATAAAAGCCGGCAAAATATAAAAACAGCAGAGACGCCCGTGCTAAATTACATGGGGCTCTATGGCGATCTGGCATACACTGCGTAGCCACGCCCTACATGTTTCGTGATAGGTCACGTCTTCAAAGGGGCACCTTTGGAGTTTCTTTTTCTCCCGTTCTTTATTCATGAGTTTAAAACGAGGAAGTATTTACATCAACGCGGAAGTGTCGGAAGCATCTCATGTGGTGAGCTGTCATCTCCTGTCCCTGCAGAGGGCTAAATCTGTATGCTTCTAAGACCTTGCTATAAAGGATACATCTGTTATCAACTTTTGGATCCACTGGTGGTTGGAGGTCCCTTCACGTCCCCTTATTCCTTTATACACACTAAGGAATGCAATTTATGAACTTTGGATATGCGTTTTTTTTGCGACTCATGATGCAATTTTGAACTCTTTCACTTATGACTTTGCACTTGGGTGGAATAACCTTGTTTTTTGCACACGAGTTTTCTATATTTATCTGTATGGAATGGTTAATATTAGTTTTGATTTACATGTCGCTATTTGCTGTGTCGCATAGCGACTTTTTATTCACTTACACTTAAAATTAACTCTGATGGTGTTTATTCATTTATTCATCTATTTATGACAATCACACAGGCATATAGATTTAAGTATCTAATGCAAGCGCACAAATTCTTTTCTTTTTATTTTTTTTATTTTTATTTACATATTTTTCTTTTTATTTCTTTTTATTTAAAATGTCCCTCCACAGGATACTGAAGTACAACTACTTCCAGACCTCTCCAGGCCAAAGACGCCGCAATCTAGCGACCATCATGAAGGCCTTAAGAAAACACAAAATCCTACACAAATGGGAGATACCCTACAGCGCTCTCTATTACACATAATGGGACCACAAAGTCTATCGCAACAATGGAAGAAGGAATCACAGCCCTACATCAATGGGGGATACTTCCCGACCAGGCCTTACATTCCACCTCTGCATCACAGCCACAACTGATCTAAAATGAATAGCAAGTGGTATCGCATAAGTCCTTCCTAAGCTCGCAACAAGATGTGGAAGACCCCACAAACAGACCTCATGGTCACAGTGAGTACTTACACCACGCTACCATCCATCAATCCATACAACACCATAAATGACTATGACATGCCTATCAATCAATGCCCAAGGCCTGAATCACCTGGCTAAAAGATTTTCAATATGGAAAGAGGCCTGTAGACACAGGGCGGACATCCTCTGTATAGAGGAAACCCACTTCCAGAAGAACAAAACCCCAAATTGTTCACACAGAGAACCCCCATGTATTTATGGCGTGTACACCCGGCCGCAAGAAAGGAGAGGTACCGCTAGCCTTAAGGAACTCACTGTCTTTATAACTTAAAGAATCATTAATAGATAAGTGGGGCAGATATATCATAACAGGAGACAAACGCCAAACCGTACACGCTTGCAACACTGTACGCCCCGAACACTCACCAAGTCCGCTTCTTAAACAGAGTGCTAAAAAAAAAACTCTATGCGGTATAGAAACCTAGTCATAGGAGGTGACTTTAACCTGATCTCGGACCCCAAACTGAACACCACTAAAGATAAACCAAATGGCACTCCATCCCTTCATACTCTTCTACACACAGAGGAACTGTTCGATGCATGGAGATGCCTTCATGCCAACGAGAGGAACTACACTTTTTTCTTACTCACTGTTCTTACATATAGACATGCTTCTAACAGACTAAGTGGCTTTTGCATTGTGTTCATGCCACAGTAATACATGATATCACGTGGTCTGACCACGCTGCAATTTTAATGTCTATTGCCGAACAGGGTGTCTTAACACCATCCCCCATTTGGTGCTGCAATGTTAGGCTCCTACAAGAACCTCAAACACTTCCTGTGATCTCTCAGCATCTCCAGGACTTTTACCAAAACAACAGCACATCTGTGACAGACCCATTCACTCTATGGAACGCTCACAAAGCTTACATGAGTAGCATACTAATACAGTTAGGGGCCAGAGAGAAAAAACGCCACACCAAAAAACTTAACAATCTACTATCTGATATACATATACTAGTAACCCAAAACAAAGCATATCCAACAACTGCCCTGGCGAAAACACTTTCTAAACTCAAAAACTTGAGAGAGCTTCTAACACAACAATATGACAAACATCTTAGACGCCTACAATTAGGATCCTATGCCAATGCCAACACGGAAGGTAAATACCTGGCCAATAGAATTAAGGCCGCTCACACAAAAACTAGAATAGCACATTTGATACATACCACCCTACACCACAAAATCACTAACCCGCAAGATATAGCGAACCAGTTTGCTGAATACTGCGGAGCACTGTACAACCTACACACAGACACCTCCACCCCACAACTAACCACAGATAACATACAACAATTCCTACAGAGAATCAAACTCCCATCACTGTCAGAAGATCAGCTTAAAGAGGAGTTCCCATTAAAAAAAAAAAAATAAAAGTCAGCAGCTACAAATACTGCAGCTGCTGACTTTTAATTGGACACTTACCTGTCCCAGGGTCCAGCGATGTGGGGGATCGAAGCCCCGCTCGTCTCCCCCTCTGTTCGGCGGCGCCGGCATTGCAACTCTGGGCGCTGGGCTGTGGCTTCACAGCCGGGAACCCAGTGCGCATGTGCGAGCGGCACCGCACGCCGTGATTGGCCGCTCAGTCATCTGGGACCTGTAATGGGTCCCAGATGATTGACAAGAGGGAGGGAGCAGAGCCGAGCCCTTCCTGTGCCGAGGGGAAGTGATGTCACCAGCCCAGGCACTGAAAGAGGCAGACAACGTGGGACCCCCTAGCAACAGGCATTTAGAGGTGAGTAAAAAAAAAAAAAAATTTCCAAATGTTTTTTTTTTATTTTTTTTTATGCACATTCATGTATTTTTTTTTTTTTTTTTTTTTTGGGTGGAACACCACTTTAAAGAATTGAATTCCCCATTCACCACCCAAGAAATTGAAACAATCGTAACACTACCAAATGGTAAATCACTGGGACCGGATGGTTTCGCAAATGAATATTACAAAATACTCAAAGACATTCTCACTCCACACATGCAATTGATCTTCACAAGAGCAGCAGAATCTTCTACCCTCCCCGCGGAGATGCTGAGAGCCCACATAGTCACTTTAATTAAACCTGGGAAAGACCCAACCACCCCAGCCAACTTTAGGCCAATATCGCTTCTGAACTCAGATATCAAAATATATGCAATATCATTCAGCGCGACCAGATGAGATTTGTGAGGGGGAGAAAAACCTGATATGCTACCAGAAGAATCATCAATGTTATTCACCATGCTGTCAAAACCAGAACGCGTTCTCTGCTACTATCTATAGACGTAGAGAAGGCATTCGACAGGGTCCGCTGGACATACCATATATACTCGAGTATAAGTCGTTCCGAGTATAAGTTGAGGCCCTAATTTACCACAAAAAAAAAATGGGAAAAACTTATTGACCCGAGTATAAGACGAGGGTGAGAAATGCACAGCTACTTTAAGTGGAAAAGAGGGTCAACAATGCCCATTTGCAGCATCACTGTGCCTATTTGCATGCCTCACTGTGCCCATTTGCAGCCATAGGTCCCCTGAACTTCAAACTCGGTAGTTAAGGGTTCCTAGATGCCCCCTAGCTGCAGCCAAAATTTGGGGTCTCTGAACCCAAAGGGTCCCGAAATGACATTGCTGCAGATAGACACAGTTGACCGAATTTGGGGCCCCGTATCTCGGGACCACTTAGTGCTAAGAACCCCAAATTTGGTGTGCAAACCCAGTGGAACTAGCACCATAAAATTTCCAAAGCTGGGGTTTCTAGCACCAAGTGGCCCTGAGATATGGGGCCCCAAATTAGGTACAGAAAATGTTTTTTCTGCAGCAGAGAATGACATTTTCCGAACCGATTTTGGGGCCCCGTATCTCGGGGCCACTTAGTGATAGGAACTTCAGCTTTGGATATGTTGTGGTACCAGGTCCACTGGGTTTGCATACCAAATTTGGGGTTTCTAGCACCAAGTGGCCCTGAGATACGGGGCCCCAAAGTCGGTTCAGAAAATGACATTTTTTGCTGCAGAAAAGTGCTTGACTCGAGTATAAGTCGAGGGGGGCACTTTCAGCATAAAAAAATGTGCTGAAAAATTTGACTTATACTCGAGTATATACGGTATATGGAAATGGTACTAGCCAAATTCGGCTTCAAAAAGGTCCATTACTCACTGCAATTTTGGCTCTATATTCCTGCCCATCAGCACAAGTGTATACCTCGGGTCTCTTATCCATACCCTTTAACATATCCAACGGACCTCGCCAAGGATGTACCCTCCCCCTACAATATTCAATTTAATAATAGAACCCCTAGCTGAAACCATCAGAACACATGCCCCAATCACGGTTTTCGAGTTCGGCTCCAATATACACGTCATAAATTTGTTTGCGGATGATGTAATCTTCCTTCTAACAAACCCACTAACTTCCCTCGTACAAGCCCACAAAATACTGACAGACTTTGGAGACATATCTTATTATAAAGTTAATTTCACCAAATCCCTAATCCTATACATAGGAGTAACACAAACCACAAAAAAACTCCTTACAAGACATTCTCCTTTACACGTAGTAAAAAGGGTATCTCGTACTTAGGAATCACCCTGACTCACACAACCTCATCTCTAGCAGATGCCAATCTTAAACCATTCATGGCCAAACTAGAACAACAATTAAATGATATCTCAAAAAGAGAACTATTCTAGTTAGGCAAAATAGCGGCATTCAAAATGTCCATTTTGCCACAAATTCTTTACATCTTCCGCTCCCTACCCATTCTCATACACCCCCCCCCCCCCCAATACCTCCGCACCATGTCCAGTATCATATGCAAATTCATATGGGGAGGTGAAAAAGCTAGATGCCCACAAAACATCCTTATCCCACATAAAAGGGTAAGGGGTGCTGGACTAGCAGACACTAAAGACTATCTATGGGCAATGAGATTAGACCAACTTAAACACTGGTTCCACAGCACAGACAGCCCACTATGGGTAGAAATAGAGAAAACACTGATCCAGACAAACGACCCAACAACATTCCTCCTGGGTGACATATGGGAACCCTGGGAAACTGGAGGTTTACCCCCTCCCATACAAGTGTCCATACAGGCATGGAGATTCCTCCTAAAACACAACTAAACTGACACGCAGGGTAGAATACAAAATCCCTATAGGCCTCCTAGAAGCAGAAATTTCTATGCTGTCGATCACAAAATTCCGTATTTACGGTATAAGGCACATACAAGATCTAATCAGAGAACATAAGCCAAAATCTGCAGAACAAATAATGACCGACTACAGATTACCAAACAATATGCTTTTTTCCTGCGTATGCATCTCCCATTTCCTAAGAGCACACCCCATACCCAAAAAAAAAATACCAAACCAGAGCATGGCGCATCTATTCAGTTCCAACGCCTACCACTAAAGGAATATTGCTATTCTACAACCTCATCCACAACAAACAGACCTTCAGAAAGACAGCTGCTATTAGGAAATGGGAAATTGATCTAGATACTACATTCTCAGATGAGCAGTGGCAACACGCATTCAGGGAAATTCACAAAGTGCCCCATTGTGTAAATCACTGGGAAATGATGCTCAAAATAACCAATAGATGGCACTACACTTCACATAGACTTGCCACATTTTTCCCCAGACACATCCCCCTTATGCTGGAGGAAATGTGGACAAATTGGAAATCTGCTACACACAATATGGGAATGCCCGAGCAAAACAAGCCTTTGGAACAAAATGTTCCAGATGTTATCATCAATCACAGGGATCTTAACACCTCCAAACCCAGCATTAGCAATTCTTCATATAGGAATAGAAAAATTCCCTCCCAAATACAGACCAGTCATCACCCACATCTTTCTGGCAACTCGTACTCTAATACTCCGCAATTGGAAAGATACAATATCTATTAATCCATCTGACATAAGACTAGTCAACAGGAACCACACCTTCGAATGCCTTCTGGCTAGTAACTCTTTAACATGTAAGAAATTTGATAGCAACTGGAAGATATGGACCGAACAATACAAAGATTTATAATATCCTCTGTCAACTAACTTGTTTTACTTGAATACTACTGTCTTACTTAACTTTACTGTTATAATTATACAGTCTCATGCTGGCGTATCATAATATAACATTGCGTATTGTGTGTATCTAACTGTTTGAATGTTAATATTCTGAAAAATTCAATAAAAATTATTGAAGAAAAAAAAAAACGTAGAAATCACTTAAGCAGTTTAGCACAAAGTTTGAGGGTATATGCATTATACCTTAGCTGGATAGCATTTAGTTTGCTAATACTCTGTTACATAAACTCACAGTATGCATTAGAAACTACAGAAAGTCAGATAACGACTGCATCATTACTGGGGTGGAGGACTTGCAGCATCATCTGTCAGAAACCATGAACCAGACCGAGACAGAAGTACAGTAAAATCACACTTGTTTATTAATAAAAATGGTAAATAGAGTAAGCGTAATCAAAGCATAGCCAGAGTCCAGTAACCAGATCGGGTAATCAGCCAGGCCAGAAGTCAGGGATCTAAGTAGAGGAACAGCAAGCAGCATAAGGAGCCAGAAGGGATGTCAGCAAAGCCAGTCTTTAAACAGGAACGCAGGAGATGGTTTCTTGTGATGTGACCAAGGCGAAGGCAGGAATGAAGTGAGCTGGAGATCTTTAAGTAGGCGGGACTGACGAGCAGATCCACCACAGCTGGTTAACTGTGGAGAGAGAGGAGAGCTGGCAATTAGCCGACAGCTGAGCGGCCAGCTCAGAGAAGGAAGGGCTGAGCCAGCCCTGACACTAACTCAGTGTTTCTCAACCCTTTTTCAGTCAAGGCAGCCTTTAGCCCGGGTTCACACCATAATTTGCTGCGGACCGCACAGGAGCGCTGTGCGTCCCTGTTCACCGTTTCAGGGACGAATCAGGGCCGATTCTATGCCTGAATTCGGCCCTGAAACGCAGCCAAAGACACACAGCAGCTGCCCCGGAGATATGTGAACCGGCTCCATAGGGAGCCAGTCACATTCTCCTGCTATGCGAATTAGATGTGCGGAAACTCTGATACATAGGCAGTATCAGGATGTAAATGTGTGTTTGCTATTACTACTGCATTATACTGCAACGCAACCGGGAAAATGTAATCAATTTCTTCAAAACCAGAATGATCAAGTTGAGTTTGTGTGGACAGGAATTTGCATGAAGGTGACATTTTTACAGGTTTGTGATCCCTAAATTCTAAATGGCATTGTGCTAATTTATGCAATTGTGAACTATAACATCTCACTTTTTTTTTAGGGCCTAACCACACCAGCAGGTGCATGTTTAGGTTTGCATAATGCACACTCAATGATGTGAATTGTGTATGCGCCCTGCAATGTGTTCACATTGCAGCGCTAGATATTTGTAAACTTTAATTTAGATTTTCAGTTTATTAAAGTTAATGCATGGCAGGCATTGCCCTTTCTATGCATTGGGCAACACTGCCCAATACAGTCCAACAGGGCTGGTGTGATAGTGTCCTTACTGATCAAATGTTACAGCTACAGATCATTTCTAATAGTGATCTATTGCTACACACAATGGGCCAGGAATGGATCAATACAGCAGCAATTTGCTGCTGCACAGGAGGAAGGAGAGAGCTTGGCTGTAAAGTTACACATATGTAAGCATTGTGTGTACAGCTCCTGCTACCAGTACTCATACTGTACATTCTGTAGCAGGAGCAGAAGCTCAGGAGTGCCTGGGTTTAACACCAAACTGCGGCTGTCAGTGACAGCCTGACCTTTGAGCACAGAAGGTGAATGGGACCTGCAGGAGCCATTAGCATGCAGTGAGCATCCTGCTGTGCTCCTGACCTACACACTGAGAATTGGCTGGTGGGGATATTGTGTATCTCCCCGAATGCTGCAGTTGGAAATTTGTCAATTAAAGGTGAAAGTGCATTATCTACAGATCAGCAGGTGACAGGCAATCGCGATTGGTGTGAATTACATTGCTGAACGACTTAATTGATCAAAACACTGCTGGACGCTATGAACTTTGGATTTACTTTTGGGGACATTATTAAAATTGTGTGTTTTATTTAACAAATAATAATTCTCTCCAACATCCAGAAGTCATTTTGGCGGCAGTCATAATGGAGCCATTTGACTTCTTTTATATGCCTTTAACCCTAAGGTAGGGCTGCATTCACAAATAAGCATCTGATTGGCCAGAGCACCCTATGAATCTTGACAGAAGCAAAATAGCATGTAAAAATAAATGTAATCTTATCACTGCAGGAATGATGTAAAAAAAATACCTTCCCCACTTTCCTTTAACCATCTTTTGCCCTAGGTCTGTACCTAATGGGACAGGGTATGTAGCCGATTATCCTAATGGGGATGAGGGGGAGGGGGGAAATGAACTCAAAGACTTTACAAAATGATATAACTCCATAATATGGTTTAAGCACCGAAAGCTCAGGGGTCCTCAAAAACTTTCTAAACAAAGGGCCAGTTCATGGTGCTTCAGACTTTGAGTAGCAGACTGTGGCCACTGGGAGTAGAAAAATGTCACGGCAGTAGTTGTTAATGAGAGTAAACTATCAGTGGGAGAAATACTGCCCCATAGTTGATGTCAGTGGGAGGAATAATGCCCCATTGGTAGACAGCTGAACAGACGACAGCTGGAATAGTGCCCCATTAATAGTATCAGTGGGAAGAATATTGCCCCATCAGTGGTGTTCGTAGGAAGATATGCGCTCCATTGTTGGGGTCAGTGGGAAGAAGAGTGCACTTGGAGCCAGGTAAAGGCAAGCAAAGGGCTGCATCTGGTGCACAAGTGGCAATTTGGGGAATACCGCTTTAAATCATATGATCTAAAATGCTATAATGTCCATCCTTGCCTCGTTAGTCAGATTCCAAACTTTGAACCGTCTGACAAAATCTGTACAAGATGCTAGAATGTGCCTTTAATTCTATACATGGTCTTAGAAATTGGTGGGAGCTCTTCATAACATTTCACTGTGCATACTCAACTGCTTAATCTGCCTTCCTAACTTATGCTGAAAGTAGACTTGGCGTGATACATTTTTAAACACAAGCTACACTAGCAGCATTGCAATATTCATTTTATTTTATAACCCAGCAATGTGATGCTCAGCTGTGTCTGCTCAAGGGTGACTTGAAGGGTTTTTTTTGTTTTGTTTGTTGACTGAACGGCCATCCGCAGAGTGTTCAGATCAGGCAGCATGTGTTTAATTTTACCTAGAGATTTATTTTGATACACTTGCCGAGCAATAAAATGACCCCGAAGACTGGATTCAGATGTTTCCAGAATGCAAACATACTGTAATCAATAAAGACTGAGTCCAAATATCCCATCCAGACATTCTACAAATAAGCACTGTATTGTAGCCTTGTGAGATAACACAGCTCTTGCTGAATAGATGTCTATGTATACTCTGTAAAAGGACAATTTTACTTCTTAAGCATTTTAGTTTTATTTACACAAGGGTCTAGGTCTGACATTAAACACACGTTTTTAAAATGTTGCTTGGAAAACTCACTCTATAACATTAATTATCATTATTTTAATTAATTGAGGAAACTCTTTACTTTTCCAATGTTTAGAGTTCCATTAACAAATTTGTAGTCCTCAGGTTAACAAATACTCACTGGTGCATGCCCAGTGAACAAAAACTCTGCTCCAGTCTGTCCCCTGAGGCCAATCATTCCTCTCTTGGGTGCCACCATCTTGTCTTCTACACAGCATAGATAACATGAAACGTGGCTATCAACTGCGACCTGCATATCAAAGACACTTCTGCCCTTCCTGTGACCACGCATTTGAAGAATTTATGAACAGCAGTCAGCATATGTCAGCGGCCAGAGTAGTGGTTAGAGATGGACTTAGCAGTTGACTTTTGACAAAAAAAATTAAAAATCAAAATTTTCTCATTAGTAAGAGTGCTGTTTAGTCTGCATGCTTTAGAGAAAGAAGAAGTGCATTTGAAACAGCTGATGGAGTAAATCATGAAGGCACCACTATGTTCACATTTCTGAGGAATGAAAAAATTAGCTTTAACCCCTTCCCGCCATTTGGGTCAAGCGACCACATGATCGGAAAGCTCCCAATCGCAAGTATGCATCAGGAGATTTCAGGTGCCTGCCCATGATGGTGCTGGGAGCGCACAGGGCGCGCCCTCCCAGCACACAAAACCGTCTACATAATGAGGCCTCTCTGCAAAAGGCTGCATATATGCACCACGTCGGCGGGAAGAGCTTAAGGAGAACATAAGCCAAATATTTTTTTCAGTTCTGAACCGCTGGTTCAGTCTCATTCTGGCAACTTTCAGAATAACATTGGTGGTCCTGCTTTTGGATACCTCACTGTGTAGGCTATTAGGTTAATAAATGTGGTCAGTTTATTCCTTCAGAGAATCTATAGGCCATAGACCACTCTACTTGGCATAAACTAGATTCAACCAACAGTTCCCCAGAGTACAGATTACCCTGGGTGTAGGTGCCAAATGATCTTGATCATAAATATGCAATATGTTAATTAAGGTTCATGGCTCTTAAACATGTATACCTGGTGGCAGAATGCAATCACTTTTACATGTGAAGACTTGAGTATTTACCTGAAGCACACACGCTCTTTCAGTTTGACATAATTTCAATCTGTTGGGTTAAATTATTTGCATGTCGCTGGAGGAAAACATTTTTGACATTAGTGCGCAAGTAAAAATATTATATGGTCTTTGTTCCATATCAACCAATTTCTTGTATACTTTTATATCTTTGTAGCATAACTAGCAATACTCTATAAAAGTAACAGTTTATTGATTAACCACTTGACCACTGGGCACTTAAACCCCCTTAATAACCAGACCAATTTTCAGCTTTCGGTGCTCTCACACTTTGAATGACAATTACTCAGTCATGCAACACTGTACCCAAATGAATTTTTTGTCCTTTTTTTAACACAAATAGAGCTTTCTTTTGGTGGTATTTAATCACCGCTGGGTTCTTTATTTTTTGCGCTATAAAAGAAAAAAGACCGAAAATTCTGTAAAAAAATGCATTTTTCTTCGTTTCTGTTTTTGCAAATTAGTAATTTTTTCTTCATATATTTTGGCCAAAATGTATACTGCTACATATCTTTGGTAAAAATAACCCAAATCGGTGTATATTATTTGGTCTTTGTGAAAGTTATAGAGTCCACAAGCTATGGTGCCAATCTCTGAAAATTGATCACACCTGAAGTACTGACGGCCTATCTCATTCTTGAGACCCTAACATGCCAGAGAAGTACAAATACCCCCCAAATGACCCCTTTTTGGAAAGAAGACATTCCAAGGTATTTAGAAAGATGCATGATGAGTTTTTTGAAGTTGTCATTTCTTCCCACAATTCTTTGCAATATCAAGATTTTTTTTTTCACAAAATTGTCATATTAGCAGGTTATTTCTCACACACAGCATATGCATACCACAAATTACACCCCGAAACACATTCTGCTATTACTTCCGAGTACGGCGATACCACGTGTGAGACTTTTACACAGCGTGGCCACATACAGAGGCCCAACATGCAGGGAGCACCATCAGGCGTTCTGGAGTGCCCAGGCCAATTCTGACATTTCTCTCCTACATGTAAAAATCATAATTTATTTGCTAGAAAATTACATAGAACCCCAAAACATTATATATATATTTTTTTTTAGCAAAGACCCTAGAGAATACAATGGCGGTCGTTGCAACTTTTTATCTCGCACGGTATTTACGCAGCAATTTTTCAAACACGTTTTGTTTGAAAAAAAAACAGTTTTGTGCTTTCAAAAAAAACAAAACAGTAAAGTTAGCCCAATGTTTTTACATAATATGAATAATGAAGTTATGCAGAGTAAATAGATACCTAACATGTCACCCTTCAAAATTGCACACGCTCGTGGAATGACGCCAAACTTCGCTACTTAAAAATCCCCATAGGAGACGCTTTAAAAAATTTTACTGGTTACATGTTGTGAGTTACAGAGGAGGTCTAGGGCCAAAATTATTGCTCTCGCTCTACCGATCGCAGCGATACCTCACATGTGTGGTTTGACCACCATTTTCATATGTGGGCGCAACTTACGTATGCGTTCGCTTCTGACTGCGAGCACACGGGGAAAATTTTTTATTTTTTTTTATTCATTTTACTTTATTTATTTTAGTTTGAGGCTTTTTTCCAAAAAATACATTTTTTGATCTCTTTTATTTCTATTACAAGGAATGTAAACATCCCCTGTAATAGGAATATGGCATGACAGGTCCTCTTTACAGTGAGATATGGGGTCAATAAGACCCCACATCTCACCTCTAGGCTGGGAAGCCTGAAAAAAAAATGATCCTGGCTTTGATCGTAGCGGTGAGTCGGTAGAATCACCTGAGGGCGGCGAGAGGGGGGGCGTCCCCTCTCGCCTCCCGTAAGAATGATCAAGCAGTGGAACAGCCGCTATGATCGATCTCATGGTGTAGGGAATAGCTGGCTGAAAAAGATGATATCTGAATGATGCCTGTAGCTGCACCCATCATTCAAATATCCCCGCACAAAGTCAAGGACGTCGTATGACGGCCGGCGGGCGGGAAGTGGTTAACACACATTTTTTTTAACACAATTGTCCATTTATACAATATTTCTAACACATAACATGTACATACCAAAAATGACACCCCAAAATAGATTCTCCTACTCCTCCTGAGTACGGCGATACCACATGTGTGAGACTTCCACAGCCTGGCCACATACAGAGGCCGAGTACAGCCGAGCATGGCCGAGTATGGCTGAGCATGGCAAAGTATGGCTGGGTATCGCAGAGTATGGCGGAGTATGGCGGGGTATGGCGGAGTATGGCGGGGCATGGTGGAGTATGGCGGGGTATGGCGGGGTATGGTGGGGTATGGCGGAGTATGGCGGGGTATGGCGGGGCATGGAGGGGCATGGCGGAGTATTGCACAGGGTTGCACAGGATCATTGCAGAGTATTGCACAGGACCATTGCAGAGTATTGCACAGGGTTGCACAGGATCATTGCAGAGTATTGCACAGGGCTGCAGAGTATTGCACAGGGTTGCACAGGATCATTGCAGAGTATTGCACAGGGTATTGCAGAGTATTGCACAGGGTTGCAGAGTATTGCACAGGGTTGCAGAGTATTGCACAGGGTTGCACAGGATCATTGCAGAGTATTGCACAGGGTTGCAGAGTATTCCACAGGGTTGCAGAGTATTGAACAGGGTTGCAGAGTATTGAACAGGGTTGCAGAGTATTGAACAGGGTTGCAGAGTATTGCACAGGGTTGCAGAGTATTGCACAGGGTTGCAGAGTATTGAACAGGGTTGCAGAGTATTGAACAGGGTTGCAGAGTATTGAACAGGGTTGCAGAGTATTGCACAGGGTTGCAGAGTATTGCACAGGGTTGCAGAGTATTGCACAGGGTTGCAGAGTATTGAACAGGGTTGCAGAGTATTGCACAGGGTTACACAGGATCATTGCAGAGTATTGCACAGGGTCATTGCAGAGCATGGGGGGGGGGGTGGCTGAGCATGGATGGATGGATGTGACTGTACATGTCACTGAGCTGCGCTGTGGGCACTACACATCCAGCCCACAGCGCGGCTCCCATCCGCTCTCTCCCCCTCTGTACTGATCGGTACAGAGAGGGGAGGGAGGAACATCATTTGACGGAGCGATCACATGGTAAACGGCCGCGATCAGCGGCCGTTTAACGTGATCCGTGATGCGCCGGGTCCTCTGGACCCGGCGGTCACGGATGTTCCCGTGTGCGCGCCCCAGGGGGCGCGCGGGAGCAGTTTTCTGGAATCACATCATATGACGTGATCCCAGAGTTATCCAGCCGCCCTGCAGCCGTCATTTGGCTATAGGGCAGTTAGCAAGTGGTTAAAGCAGAACTTCACTCTCTCACTAAACATTGATTATTTTTAATTCTAATGCACCTAGCCTTTAGAAAATAGAAAGTATCATATTTACGTATTTTATTACATTTCTTCAGATACTTCCTGGTTTCCAGGCCTAGGTAGGTGATGTCCTACATCCCAGGAGTCTTCATGAGGGGAGAGGTTTTCTCAGCTATGCACACTCTCCTGCCTGCATGCCTGAGATGAGGGCAGATGGATTTTAGGAAGTACCGGTAAATGCTACATGAATCATCTGCCCTTATTCAGGATATCTACATCTAGAAATGCTAGGGGGTGTCTTTCAAACTGATATCTCAGCAAAATAAAACATGGAGACATGGATGGACAGGTTTGATTTGAATATTATAAATAAATTAAACCGCTTTTTTTGGTTTGTGGTGCTCAGATGCAGTGTAGTTGCATTTTAAGGCTACAATTGGACTGTTTAGTATTTGCTCAATAATATAGATAAGCAAACATCTTGAAATCTGCTCCATGGACAAAACACTAGATTTAACTTCTGTTTTGCTGGAAAAAAAAATCAATCATAATGTCCTCAGTTTTTTGTTTTTTTTCATATGAGTTTCAGCAACATTAGTATCTTGGACTGGGCAGAAAGACTGACAATGAAAGAAGCAACACCATATTAAAGCATTATGGATTATGAATCATGGATTAAACCCAGGGGGAATGCAACAACTAGGCACACAGGCTAAAAATAAATACAATTTCTTCCTTACAAAGAAGATACGTTTGATAAGGCAGGTGGAATTGTGTAACTAACTACAGTAAGCATATATGTATACACTTTGCTAGAAAAAAAATATATGCAAGAGACTTGATGATCTTTTTATTCTTTTTTTCCACAGATTGACACAACTTTCACCCAAACTTCTTAACACTTTAATCCAGACCTCTTTCCAACTAAATCTTATATGAAAATCTAGAGTCAATGTTGTGTACATTTTGGGTAAAAAATTGGTTGAATCTGGTGAAACACTAATAGAGGTTTTTTTTGCCACCTTAGCCTACACTAAATGTTATGTACCTTTGTGTAACAATTTTCGAAATAAAAAACTCACTTAAAAAAAAAAAAAAAAAAAAGGCAAGCCACCTAAAACACCAGTATAATAAACAAAATGATACATAACATAAATAGAATTCTTCAGAAAAAAAAACAGCATTGTGCGTCAACAACAGTATGTGGGGGATTGGATGTCTGGCTGACAAACTACAAGAATAGTTCTTTATGTTAATGCATCCTATAGTAACAATGCCTGGGAGCCGGGATAGCTGTGGTGAGGTAAGACACTGGTCGGATCCGTGCAGAGAACATACACACACTGCCCCCCCCCCCCCCCACCTGCTGACACTCTCTTACAAATACTCAAAAAATGTCCTAACAGCCTCCTGGTTTCAGAGTCGGGGGGGGGGGGTGCCCTCAGGGTAATCCCTCATTATCAGCATTAAGGGGAGAATGTGTCATCACTAGGAAAAGGGCACCTATCATTACCTGAAGGTGGGGGGTATCTGTCATTACTGGAGGGAAAGTGCATGCGTCTTACCAGGAGGGGGGACCTCTGTTATTATCTTGGTGGGGGGAGGTATTTGATTTTTTACAGCTGAGGGGAAGCATTAGTCATTACCTGGTGGGGGCAGGGGGTCATCTGTCATTACCTAGTGGGGGAGGAGGTCATATGTCATTATTTGGTGGGGGGGCACCTCTGTCATTACCTGGTAGGGGGAAGGGGGCCATCTGTCATTATCTGGTGTGGGGAGGGGGTCAGCTGTCATCACCTGGTAGAGGGAAGGGGGTCATCCGTCATTACCTGGTGGGGGAGGGGGTCATCTGTCATTACCTGCTGGGGGCGGAGCGGTCAGCTGTGATTGTCCGGTGGGGGGGGGGGCATGTCATACCAGGAGCACAAGTCATCTGTGATTACCTGAAGTGGGGGGTGCTTCTGAAGGAAGGGGTCATCTGTCATTACCAAGAGAGGCAGAAGGCCATGTGTCATTACCAGGAAGGGGGTGTCACCCTCCCCCAATATCCTGCACCTCCAAATCACTGCAGTCAGGCCATGAGAGGTAACAATGTTGTTTACTAATGTAAAAATGAAAGGTTTTAAAAAAAAAAAAAAAAAAAAAAAAAGGGGTGCGATATCCCCAGGGACACACTCTCTGATCAGCACCCAGCCCAGCCCAATACAGTACCCCCCTCCCACTCAACAGTCCTGCACATGCACGCATGGTGGGGGCAGGCAGGTCACACTCTGAGCTGCCGGGTGAAAGGGGTGGGCTTGTATGTGACTCTGGAAGACAGTGGGCCCACTGAGTTTCCTCTTTTACATACAAGCTCACCACTTTCACCCGGCAGCTCAGAGTGTGGCCTGCCTGCCCCCACCATGCGTGCACATGCAGCTGGCAGCAGGAGATTGAGAAGACAGACAACCAGCATACAGCTACCATATCTTGATGTGCGGTGGGAGTATCTTGGCGCACGGTGGAAGGTAGTGGGGGGCCCCAGGTCAACTTTTGCAAGCCTACAAGCTTCAAGCTATGCCTCTGGGTTTTACATTGATAAATAAAAGCTGATCATTGTAAGTACCCCTGTCAGTGGTAAACGGTTTGTCTCATCCCTGTAACTGATACATTTGCAGGAGAATTTGTTCTATTGAAAAACAGCAGATATACTGCCCATCTCACTAGATCACCAGATGAAAATAGAACAAAGAAAGCCTAAAGAAAAATAATGCAGCGATCACATCCAAGAATTGGTCATCTGTAATATAATAAATGTATTCTGTCGGGTTTAATACCACTTCAAGTTAGAGTGTTACTAAACCCAGTAATATAAAAATAGTTCATCACAGTGCCCACAGCTTATAAATCTTTTTACATTAAAATATTGCCACTATATACCTTTTTGGATGATCTGTATACCATGGTTACATAATAAACCGCACAATTTCTCCAGTGCTGAGAGTACAGGAAGGAGGAGATTTTTACTATAGCCTGTATACTTGCCCACATGTGTGATGACAATATCATGTGACCTGGCTAGCTCTGAGAACAAGTAAATGTTCTCTCCAGCATAAAAGACACAACTGAGCATGTGCAGGTCAGCTACCCTGCCTGTGTTAGCTGGTCTTCCCCAGATAGACGGTGCAGGAGGGGGAGGATCTATGCATACTAGATAAAACGGCTTTTTTACACAATGCAGAGGTTTAACCCCTTAAGTTTCACAGTGAGTATAACAAGCATGCTGCATATACAGACTGATTTTACTGTTGTGGGTTTAGTAACACTTTAATGTTACTACATTAGAAGGGTATGAGAACACAACTTGCTCAATATTTGTTAGCCAACAACTGTAGCAAAGAAGAATGATTAAAACAAATAGCAATTTATGAAGAAAATCCTCAGGTTGATAGATCCTTTAGCACTCACAGCTGAGGTCTTACACACGGGGCAGGACACTATTCCTATAATTTCAGTTTTGTTCCTGACTCTGATCCTCAGTCAATAACAGACCCTAAATGATCCAACATAACACTGTTTGCCAATGTCTGTGACAATCATCACGTCCCCATCACTGAGCCACTGAGAAGAAATAAGCTAAGTGATATTTGTACTTACAACTGACCCTGCCAATTAGGAAATGCACTATGAGTGACTGGATAGCACTAGGTTAAAAGTAAAAAAAAATAAAAAAAATAAGCCACCACCTTAACATACAGTCCCTATACAGTATGTGAGAGAAGAAGCATTATAATGAGCCATTTAGTTCATGTGCTGACAAGAAAGGAAAGAAAAGGAAAAGAGCAGGGTAACACAGAGACAAGCAAATTCTACTATCATTTTTTAGGCAAAGGCTGGGGTGATGGGGGGGAAAGGGGGTTCAGGATGACTGGGGCTCAGAGGAAGTGAGTTGAATGATGCTGGCCATCAGACTGTGGACATTTGTGGCAGAAACAAATACTGTGGAGGAAAACTTTGAATTGAAGGTCAATAATAAAAGCTGGCACTGTTATTTTATTTTTTAACCTTTTGCTGCCTGCATAACACATGCGCATCGGCAAAAGGGTGGGCTTTAATGCCCACACACCGCACATATGTGTCACTGGGTAGCCAATGTTTCTGTCATGACAGCACACTTACAGCATGCTCTCAGCACAAGGACTGAGCTGTCAAGACAGCTCTTGGTCCCCACTAACGATCGGTAGCCAGCAGGAGCTTCCAGTCATGTGACAGCATAGTAGTAGTTAGCATGTCCGCCTAGCAGCACTAGGGTTGCCGGTTCGAATCCCAACCACGGCACTATCTGCCTGGAGTTTGCATTTTCTCCTTATGTCTGCGTGGTTTTCTCCAGGTACTCCGGTTTCCTCCCACAATCCAAAGACATGCTGGTAGGTTAATTAGTTCCTGTTTAAATTGGCCCTAGTATATGTATGAATGTGAGTTAGGCACCTTAGATTGTAAGCTCCTTGAGGGCAGGGACTGATGTGAATGTACAATATATAATGTGTAAAGCGCTGAGTAAATTGACGGCACTATATAAGAACCTGTAATAAATAAATAAAATGTAACCACTGTGACAGCCAAATACAGTGGTCACATGATTTGTGGATCTGAGCATTCAGAACTTTTTAAAGGAACACGGGCTGACTGGAAGGAGTTAATGGGCTATTCATTTTTATCTTATCTTTGACTGAAGTTCTCCTTTGAGCCATAAACAAAATTCAAACAAAAGACATAATTTCTTAGTGCTATACTTATTCTGGGTTAAAAACCTCAGAATGTATTGAAGCCAAAGCATCAGCCAGGCAATTATCATTTTCAGAAGCAGAGGTAATCAGTGGCAACCTCCGCCTATCTGTCATGACAGGTGTGCTTTAATCCTCTCTAAGCATTTTTGCATGTTATTTATGTACTTATTCCAACTATACACCTACGATCATGCTATCATATAAATAGTATAAGTTAAATATTTTGAGCTGGAAATGAAGCTGCTAAATCCTTGAAAGGCTTACTACACTTGTTTTGGTGATTAATACTTAAGCTTCAAATATAAGAAGATTGTTGCCGTTGGCAGTCTTGCATATAAGTACATTTTGTAATGCTGGTCCTGTGTGAATTTTCATTGCTCATTTCCAAAGAACACTTTTCTCATTCTAAACATCATTTAACCACTTCAATACAGGGCAATTTCACCCCCTTCCTGCTCAGGCCAATTTTCAGCATTCAGCGCTGTCACGCTTTGAATAACATTTGCGTGGTCATGCAACACTGTACCCATATGAAATTGTATCAATTTTTTTTTGGCAAATAGAGCTTTCTCCTGGTGGTATTTAATCACCACTGGGTTTTTATTTTGAGACAAACAAATGAAAAAAAAGACAGAAAATTTTGAAAAAAACATTTTCCTTACTTTGTTATAAAATGTAAAAAAATTTTTTTCTTCTTTATTGATGTGTGCTGATGAGGCTGCACTGATGAAGTGACACTGATGGATACTGAGGAGGTGCCACTGATGCAAACTGATGAGGCTGCACTGATGGAAACTGATGAGGCGGCACTGATAGTTAGCACTGATGGGCACTCATAGGCAGCACTTATGGGCGCTGATGGGGCTACACTGATAATCAGGACATGGATGAGCAGTGCCCTGATTATCAGTGTAAACAGTGTGCTGACATGCTTGCCAGTTATCGGCAGTCCTTTCCTCACATAGACACAGCGATAACCGGCAAGTCTGTTTACATGTGATCAGCTGTGATTGGACACAGCTGATCACAAGGTAAAGGGCCGCTGTGATTGGCCCTTTACCCCGATCTGTGATCAGCTGTGTCAGAGTGTGCCTGATGCGAGCCGCAGGAGGCACGCAGGGGGGTGGGGTTCTGGGAGGACATCTATGATCACCCTCCCAGAACTATAGTACCACGTTGTAGCCATCTTTTGCCTGTCATGTGAATGTTTTATATGGGAAGGTTTTCTTTTTAAGGTTTTTTTATTGAAGATATAAAATACAAAGGGAAGAACAAACTCTCCTCTACAACAAATGAAGTATATATTACCGAAACAATGTGGCTGAAGCATATACTGCCCTTCTAAATTTACATTCTCTTATCTACAGATACTATGAAGATGAAAAACTAAATCTTTCAATGACAACTTCTGCAAGATGAATTACAATTATCATCATACAGAATGTTGTCTTCTACATTAAAAAAGTAAGTCTTTCAAGATCAATACTTCTTTTTAGTTATTTGGTCCCTTCCAACATAAGTCATCTCCTGAAAACTCAGAGGTCATTGCTGAGGAAAGAACTCACCTCCCATGATGTCTTTAGCACCTTTGACTTCCCTTATACTTAAAAAGCTTAATCTGATTCTGATTATATATATATTTACATAATTTTTACTAATTCATTTTCTATTTCAAGTAATTTCGAAGTCATTGAAGTAGCTCACAGCCTGCTAAAGATGATTGTGTAAAGCATTCCAGATCGCTTTTGTCAGGAAGCCCAGTGGTGACATTAAGCCCCATTCATGATTTTGTGTGGGCGACTGTCGCACGATTCCGCATGTTGTGCATAGAGAAGCCCATACACTTGTATGTTGTGTTTGTTGTGGTAAAGAAGCATAGGGACCAAATATTGGCCCTGGGTCAGACATGTTTTTACATGCATGTTTTGCCACGCGCGACAATCACGGCAAAATCACAGCATGTTTGAGGTGCCATTTAGGGGGAAGGTCACCCAAATGCGTGAATGGGGCCTTATAAAAGTAAAAAGCTCACATCTACTAAAGCTTGTTATTCTCTTAACTGTCCAGTAGTGTAGGATACAGTGCATCCTTTGCAGTCAAAGCATTAAGATAAAAACAAGAACTTCAGAAGTACTTGTCCTGGGTGTCAGAGTTTATAGCAATCAAGCCACAACATTAGGGCATTAAACCTATAGGGCAACAGCATTGCAGTTTTCGAACATACACCAAGAAGTAAAATGTTATAGAATACAAACGAAAACAGAAGGAGCACCAAACACCCCATAATGGCCTGCCAAAACCCAACTGTCATACTAGGAATTTGTCTTGACAATAAAAGTTATGGTTTAAAAAAAAACACTCCAGAACTGACCAAAAGTTGAATGAACAACAGAAAAATGTGGAAACTATCTTTGTTCTTATTCTCTACATGTTAGTTGCCTGACCGTCATTTCAACCTTGTTTATTTATTACTAGGAGTTACTAACCTAGATAAAGTAAGACTATAAAGACTTCTGATCTCGCTCTGACTTTCCTGATATGACAGCATGTTCCGTGTCAAAGATTGAGATGGTATTAAAGCCAGGGGATCACCAAAGGGACTGAAAGTCTAAGACCTGGGAATCAGACATCAGAATCAGTACTTATAGCAATTCTTTTACGTATGAGAATGTAGGTAGATATTGGGCTGCAGTATATTCACCAACCTGAAGGTGGCACTGTGCCATTCTTCAGCCTGACAGGAGATCATTGAGAACTAATCTGTCCCCTGCTATGAGCTCCAGGTAAATATCTTGGGGAGGACAACATATATTATTGGATACCAAAATTCTGCAACATTTCAGCAGTCATCTTGACACAATTCCTTAAATGGGAAGTTCTGCATCACCTGGTGTGCCTGCATTGTGGTAGTAAGAGCACCCACTGCTTGGGGAGACAGTAGGAGGAGATGGGAGAGGTATCTGTTGAGAAGGGAAGTAATATGTTACCCATTTTAGCTTCTCAGAACAGTCTCCCACTGGCAGCTGGATATCAGCAGGGACATTTGGGGATTGCAATGTGACTCTGTAATACCATAACTCCTACAAGGGATTTAAATACTCCTCTAGCATTCTATGTAATAAGTAGAGACCAGCAACTCACTTTCATATAACCACTACACCAATCAGTTGATAGGCATACAGGTGTAGTGTCCCCAAAAAATTGCAGACTCACCAACTGGAGTTGGCAATCTACTTAAATAGGTAATAGGTACAGAGGGAAGAAAGAACCCCCTGAAAAGAGTCATGGGCGGACTAAGCTGCTCAAGAAAGGGAATTAATTTTATTGCACAATAAAGGTAATACAAAATTGCAAATACTGGGTACCCACCAACACCTAGACTAAATTTTTAAAAAAGACAACGTCTAAATATAAGAGCAGCTGCGTCACGCATAAGGCATGCACACACTATATACCATCATATTGCAAATAAAGTGCAAAAAGTGAAAATGGATTAACTCACAGATCCCGGTGGCAATCACCATAGATCAATGTGCCAATACTGTATTGATTATTCAATAAGCCCCCAGCTGGGGGATAAAGGGGTATATGGTTTCGTTATCAACACACTTGAAAATGATCCCAAAAGGTTGCATGTCCCTAGTAGACTGATAGCTTAATAGTGGACTGATTGTATAACCTGTATAAGAAGCAACATACTGTCCCTTGTAGTAAATAGTCCAGGTAATCAGTTAGATATAATAGTTTCCTATTCATGCTTCTCTGTTGTACCAAGAAAACAATCAGACTCATCCATAAAAAATGCAATCCCATGCAAGGCAACTGACAGGTGTCACTTTTAAACTAAACCTGTGATTAAAGACACAAAGTCTGAAATTGATAACCCTTTCTTCTGAAAGTGCTAGTTCAATAGCTGTACCATAATGACCTTCTAACTTGTAAATATCTGAGGTCATTGCAACTACGGACTTTTGACTTTCCTGATCAACATACACTACTGTGCAAAAGTTTTAGGCAGCTAAACATTAGGAATGCTTTCAGAAATAGAAGTGTTAATAGTTTATCAATTAATAAAATGAAAAGTAAATGAACAAAAGTGAAATCCAAATCAAATCAATATTTGGTGTGACCACCCTTTGCCTTCAAAAACAGCATGAATTCTTCTAGGTACACTTGCACAGAAAGTTGGCTGGTAGGTTGTTCCAAACATCTGGGAAAACTAACCACACAGTACAGGGGTGTACCTGGGTCCCACTGGTTTCCGCTAGTTCTGTGCTGATGGCACTGCTGGACATCTTCTGATGTTGAAGGGAAGTAATCATGATGTGTCTTTTATCTGCTGCATTGTTTCCTTGGGTGACAACTGCGTCTACGGTCCTCATTGATGCCTGTTTCTTTGTGCTTCTTCAAAAGTGCTTGAACAGCACATCTTGAAACCCCAGTCTGCTTTGAATTCTTTGCCTGTGGGAGACCTTGCTGATGCAGTATAACTACCTTGTGTCTAATTACTGTGCTCAGTCTTGCCATGGTGTACACCTGTGACATGAAACGGTCTTCCACAACCTCCCCTTAGTAGCATAGTTTGGCTGTTCCTCATCCAGTTTTAAGCCTTCTACACAGCTGTTTCTGTTTTAGGCTGGCCATACACTATACAATTTACTTGTTCAACTTTCCTTTAGATTTACCAAAACCATATAACATGAGGTCAAACCTAAATCCTTTCAACTTGTATTTTATCAGGCAGGCCCTTGCACTACATAGTTTAAGGTAAATCTAAAGGAAATTGAATAAGAAAATTGTATAGTGTATGGCCAGTCTAATGCTGGCCATACACTATACAGAAAATCGGCCGAACCCCTTTTCGAAAAACGAACGTTCGACCGTGACCGCAAACGATCGTGCCATCATATAATGACCGATAATCTGTTCAGTGGACATGAATAAATAATTTTGTGTTCGTTTTTTTACATATACCTAGTGCAGGCAGTTCGGACGGGAAACACATTAACCTTGCAATTTATCATACGTTCGGCAGAAATTTTCCAAACATGCCGTTCTTTTTTTTCCACAAAAACGTCACAAACGATTATCGATTTGTACCCACTAACTTGCCGAAAAACGAACGAAGTGTCCATACGAACGATTTTTCGGCCGATTTTTCGTATAGTGTATGGCCAGCATTAGTTAATGAGTGTGTTTTAACCTACATATGAAATTGATGATTATTAGCACCTGCTTGGTATAATTGGTTAATCATACACTTGATTCTAATCCTACAAAATCCATGACTTTGTGCAATTGTACAAAGTGTGAAGTGTAAGACTTGTTCCTGGTTTGAAGCCAAAGGATAGCCACACCAAATATTGATTTGATTTGGATTCTTCTTCTGTTCCAGTATGGGTTTACTTTTACAGTGCCTTGAATAAGTATACCCCTTGAAATTTTTCACATTGTGTCATGTTACAACCAAAAATGTAAATGTATTTTATTGGGATTTTGTGTGATAGACAAACACAAAGTGGCACATAATTGTGAAGTGAAAAGAAAATTATAAATGGTTTTAAAAATTGTGTACAAATAAATGTGAAAAGTGTGGCGTGCATTTGTATTCAGACCCCCTGAGTCAATACTTTGTAGAACCACTTTCATTGCAATTACAGCTGCAAGAATTTTTGGGGATGTCCCTACCAGCTTTGCACAACTAGAGAGTGAAATTTTTGCCCATTCCTCTTTGCAAAATAGCTTAAGCTCTGTCAGATTGGATGGAGAGCATCTGTGAAGAGCAATTTTCAAGTTTTGCCACAGATTCTCAATTGGATTTAAGTCTGGACTATAGCGCCAACAGTTTACGCAGCGCTTTACAATATAAAAGGGAGACAATACAATTATAATACAATAAAATTCAAGAGGTTTAAGAGGGCCCTGCTCAGAAGAGCTTACAATCTGATAGGGTGGGGCAGATGGTACAAAAGGTTGTAACTGTGGGGAATGAGCTGATGGAAGTGGTAAAAGATTAGTTAGAGACGTGATAGGCTTTCCTGAAGAGATGAGTTTTCAGGGATCCCCTGAAGGTAGCAAGAGTAGGGGATAGCCGGATAGGTGGAGGTAGCGAGTTCCAGAGGATGGGAGAGGCTCTGGAGAAATCCTGGAGAGGAGCATGAGAGGAGGAGACGAGAGAGCTTGAGAGTAGGAGGTCTTGAAAAGAGCGAAGAGGACAATTTGGGTGATATTTGGAGACAAGATTGGTGATGTAGCTCGGGGCAGAGTTGTGAATGGCTTTGTATGTTGTGGTTAGTATTTTGAATTTAATTCGCCGGGTGATTGGGAGCCAGTGTAGGGATTGGAGGAGAGGGTTGGCAGACACTGAGTGGTTGGTAAGGTGTATAAGTCTGGCAGCAGCATTCATGATAGACTGAAGAGGGGATAGCCTAGGGAGTGGCAGGCCAATGAGAAGGGAGTTGCACTAGTCAAGGCAAGAGATAACAAGGGAGTGGATGAGGAGCTTGGTGGTTTCATTTGTTAAAAAGGGGTGAATTTTAGAGATGTTATGGAGGTGAATTCTACAAACTTTTGACAACAATTGGATTTGAGGCTGAAATGACAAGTCAGAGTCTAGGATTACACCTAGTACCCTGGCGTGAGGGGAGGGACTGATAGCATTGTTGATTTTGATGGAAAAGTCATGGAGGGGGACACGGGCGGGGGGAATATTAATAGCTCAGTTTTAGTGAGATTTAGTTTAAGGAAGTGGTGCGACATCCATGCTGATATGTCAGTTAGTAAGTTAGCAATGCGAGAGGAGACTGAAGGAGTGAGGTGAGGAGTAGACAGATAGATTTGGGTGTCATCGGCGTATAAGTGGTATTGAAAGACGTGGGCAGTTATCAAGTGACCAAGGTAGGAGGTGCAGATAGAGAAGAGAAGGGGTCCAAGAACAGAGCTTTGGGGGACCCTCAGAGAAAGGGGCAATGGAGAGGAGGAGACAGAGTTGTAGGTGACACTGAAGGAGCGCCTTTATATATAGGCCGAGAACCAGGTTAGAGCAGAATCTCTGAGGCCAAGGGAATGTAGTTTATTGAGAAGGAGTAGGTGGTCAACAGTATCAAAGGCTGCAGAGAGGTCAAGTAGTAGGAGTATGGAGTACTGGCTGTTGGTTTTAGCAGTTCGTAAACCGTTAGTGAGTTTTAGTAAGGTGGTTTCCGTGGAGTGCTGCGAGCGAAAGAGACTGTAAGGGGTCAGAAAGGTTATTTTCACTGATGTAGGAGCTAAGACCGTTGTAAACTAAGCGTTCTAGAAGTTTAGAGGTGAATGGGAGTAATGAGATGGGTCTTAAGTTGTTCAGGTTGGTGGGGTCCAGTGAGGGCTTTTTAAGTATGGGAGTGATCTGCTCATGTTTTAGAGGTGAGGGGAAGGTGCCACTAATGAGGGAGAGATTGAAGATGTGAGTGAGGGAGCATAGGATAGAAGAGGAGGGTGACCGTAGTAGTTGTGAGGGAACAGGATCCAAGGGACAATTCGTTAGGTGGGCATCTGAGAAAAGTTTTGCAACCTCTTCAGTAGTAGCCAATTCAAAAGAGGAGAGTGTTGAATGTGCTGTTAGGCAAGGTATGTTGGGTGGGGAAGATGTACTCACAGTGGAGGTGTCCTCATAAATTGCATCAATCTTGTCTTTGAAGTGATTGGCAATCTCTTGGGCAGTGAGTGAGTTAGTGGGTAGTGGGGGTGGGGGACGAAGCAGAGAGTTAAAGGTTGAAAAGAGCAGACGGGACTGGATGACAATGTATTAATAAGAGAGACAAAGTAGGCTTGCTTGGCAGCACGGAGGTAGGAATTGTATTTTAGAAGGGCAGATTTATATAGGGTGAAGTCTTGCAGGCATTTGGTTTTACGCCACAGTCGTTCAAGAGCACTGCAATGTCTCTTGAGAATTCTAGTGTTGTCAGTTTGCCGGGTTGTAACGGTCGGGGTCTGATTCTGCGTGTGGTCGAGGAGCAAGTGCATCTAGTGATAATGAGAGTGAATTGCTGTAGACAGAGGTGGCCAGGTCAGGACAGGGGAGAGATGTCATATAGGTGGTCAGTAGCAAAATAGAGAAGAGAAGGGTTAAAGTGGCGAAGGTTTCTACAAGTAATTGTTTGCTGCTTGGAGGGATGGAGGGATCATCTGACCAGAGCACCTTCTTCCACATGTATGCTGTGTCCCACACATGGCTTCTCGCAAACTGCAAAAGGGACTTCTTATGGCTTTCTTTCAACAATGTCTTTCTTCTTGCCACTCTTCAATAAAGACCAGATTTGTGGCGTACATGACTAATAGTTGTCCTGTGGACAGATTCTCCCAGCTGAGCTGTGGATCTCTAGATACCATGGGCCTCTTGGCTGCTTAAAACAGAAAAGGTATCCAGCGCTGACCCAAGAGGACACAAAAAATAATAAACTGCTGGCAGACACTTAAAGGCTAATTCAAAACAAAAACCTCAAACAGACATATGAAAATAAAGTGCTGCGCAATTCATAAGAGTCCATAAAACAATACAATCTCAGTTGGTGTAGGTGTAGATGCAGCTACAGACAAATGAAGTGCAGGTGACACACATATGAAACAGATCTCAAATCTGGTGTCAGTGATCCCTTCACCGCAAACAGATGGCCTCTCACCTCAAAGACTCGACCTGAGACAGGTCACATAGCGAGAGTCAATACATTTGATACAGCAATCCAGGCAAAAACTCCAAAAGGAAACCGCTCCAGGACTCGTCCCAGTCAGTATAATGATAAAGGCGTATGAAAAGAGATAACACAGCGATCAAATGCTCTCTGTATGTCAAATTTTATTACAATAAAGAAAAAAACTGTATTGCACTTACATCCAGCAGCACTCAGATCCGAGTGCCGGAAAATAAACGTGTGTAGTATCGAACGAGATGGCCGTGGGTGACGTCATGCAAGCACCTGACCCCCATACGTGTTAAGTCCGAAGGCGGGACTTCATCAGCGTGGGGCAGGGTGCACACAGACGGCCCGCTTGTTATTTATATTGCCATAGTAACCAATAGTGAGCCAATCCGGGAAATGGACACAATGGTCAAATGACCAGCTCCATTATAGAAAATCCCATCGGCTGCAACTGAAGGTGCAAACTAAAACAAAGTGCTGCTGTGCTTATAGATACAAATACTGGCGCTAATTTATTTAAAATTCCATATAGGGATAACTCATTCCTCTTATATGTTAAAAATATACAAAAAAGGAAAAAAGAAAAAGAAAAAAAAAAACACGCCTTCATCTGCATAAATATAAGGCAGGTAAACAGATCCAGTACAGCACATTAATAAATTAAAATATACATATAAGTAAGAAATATAAAAATCTATATAGAAACATAAACGTCATCCATGGCCATATTATTGACAAAAGCATATAAAGAAATCAAAATAAAATGAATAACAAATTAATGGAAAAAAGTATAAAACACTAAATAAATATATATATATATAAAAATATAAGGGAGTGGGCGGAGCTACATACGAAACCCAGACTGACCATCTATTGGAGATGAAACAGTTAAGATCTTGGCTGCTTCTCTGATTAATGCTCTTCTTGCCCGGCCTGTCAGTTTAGGTGGATGGCCATGTCTCGGTAGGTTTGCATTTGTGGCATACTCTTTCCATTTTCCAATGATGGATTGAACGGTGCTCTGTGATATGTTCAAAGCTTGGGATGTTTGTTTATAACCTAACCCTGCTTTAACCACTTGACAACTGGGCACTTAAACCCCCTTCCTAAACAGACCAATTTTCAGCTTTCTGTGCTCTCACATTTTGAATGACAATTACTCAGTCATGCAACACTGTACCCATATGAAATTTTTGTCCTTTTTTTCACACAAATAGAGCTTTCTTTTGGTGGTATTTAATCACCGTTGGGTTTTTTATTTTTTGCGCTATAAAAGAAAAAAGACTGAAAATTCGGTAAAAAAAATGAAATTTTCTTTGTTTCGGTTATAAAATTTCGCAAATTAGTAATTTTTCTTCGTAAATTTTGGCCACAATTTATACTGCTACATATCTTTGGTAAAAATAAGTACAAATCGGTGTATATTATTTGGTCTTTGTGAAAGTTATAGAGTCTAAAAGCTATGGTGCCAATATCTGAAAATTGATCACATCTAAATTACTGACGGCCTATCTATATTCTTGAGACCCTAACATGCCAGAAAAGTACAAACACCCGCCAAATGACCGCTTTTTGGAAAGAAGACATTCCAAGGTATTTAGTAAGAGGCATGGTGAGTTTTTTTAAGTTGTAATTTTTTCCCACAATTCTTTGCAAAATCAAGTTTTTTTTTCGTTTTTTTCCCCACAAAAATGTCATGTTAGCAGGTTATTTCTCACACACTGCATATGCATACCACAAATTACACCCCAAAACACATTCTGCTATTACTCTTGAGTATGGCGATACCACATGTTTGAGACTTTTACACAGCGTGGCCACATTTTGAGGCCCAACATGCAGGGGAGCACCTCCAGGCGTTCTGGAGCACCCAGGCCAATTCTGACATTTCTCTCCTTCATGTAAAAATCATCATTTATTTGCTAGAACATTACATAGAACCCCAAAACATATTGTTTTTTTTTATCAAAGACCCTAGAGAATACAATGGCGGTTGTTGCAACTTTTTATCTCGCACGGTATTTGCGCAGCAGTTTTTTGAACGCTTTTTTTGAGGAAAAAAAACAGTTTTGTGCTTTAAAAAAAACAAAACAGTAAAGTTGGCCCAATGTTTTTGCATAATGTGAAAGATGAAGTTACACCGAGTAAATAGATACCTAACATGTCAACCTTCAAAATTGCACACGCTCGTGGAATGGCGCCAAACTTAAAAATCCCCATAGGCGACGCTTTAAAATTTTTTACTGGTTGCATGTTTTGAGTTACAGAGGAGGTCTAGGGCCAAAATTATTGCTCTCGCTCTAACGTTCGCACCGATACCTCACATGTGTGGTTTTCATATGTGGGCGGGACTTAAGTGTGCATTCGCTTCTGCATGCAAGCACACGGACAGGGGCGCTTTAAAAAAAATGTTTTTCTTTTTATTGTTCATTTTACTTTATTTATTTTAGTTGACACTTTTTTCCAAAAAACATTTTTTTTGATCACTTTTATTCCTATTACAAGGAATGTAAACATCCCTTGTAATATGAATATGGCATGACAGGTCCTCTTTACAGTGAGATATGGGGTCAATAAGACCCCACATCTCACCTCTAGGCTGGGAAGCCTGAAATAAAAAAAATTAAAAAAAACTATCCTGGCTTCGATCGTAGCGGTGAGTCGGTAGAAGCACCGGAAGGCAGATGGAGGGGGGGTCCCCTCTCGCCTCCCATAAGAAAGATCAAGCAGTGGAACAGCCGCTATGATCATTCCTATGGTGTAGGGAATCGCCGGCTGAAAAAGCTGATATCTGAATGATGCCTGTAGCTGCAGGCATCATTCAGATATCCCCTCAAAAAGTCAAGGACGTCATATGACGGCCGGCGGGCAGGAAGTTGTTAAAACACATTTTTTTTTAACACAAAGTTGTCCATTTATACAATATTTCTAACACATAGCATGTACACATACCAAAAATGACACCCCAAAATTGATTCTCCTACTCCTGAGTACGGCGACACCACATGTGTGAGATTTCCACAGCCTGGCCACATACAGAGGCCAAATACACCTGAGTATGGAAGCGCATGGCCGAGTATGGCTGAGTATTGCAGGGTATTGCGGGGTATTGCAGGGTATTGCGGGGTATTGCAGGGTATTGCAGGGTATTGCGGGGTATTGCAGGGTATTGCAGAGTAATGCGGGGTGTTGCAGAGTATTGCGGGGTGTTGCAGAGTATTGCGGGGTGTTGCAGAGTATTGCGGGGTGTTGCAGAGTATTGCGGGGTGTTGCAGAGTATTGCGGGTGTTGCAGAGTATTGCGGGGTGTTGCAGAGTATTGCGGGGTGTTGCAGAGTATTGCGGGGTGTTGCAGAGTATTGCGGGGTGTTGCAGAGTATTGCGGGGTGTTGCAGAGTATTGCGGGGTGTTGCAGAGTATTGCGGGGTGTTGCAGAGTATTGCGGGGTGTTGCAGAGTGTTGCGGAGTAGTGCAGAGTATTGCGGGGTGTTGCGGAGTAGTGCAGAGTATTGTGGGGTGTTGCGGAGTAGTGCAGAGTATTGTGGGGTATTGCGGGGTGTTGCAGAGTATTGCGGAGTATTGCGGGTTGTTGCAGAGTATTGCGGGGTGTTTCAGGGTGTTGCGGAGTAGTGCAGAGTATTGCAGGATGTTGCGGAGTAGTGCAGAGTATTGCGGGGTGTTGCGGAGTAGTGCAGAGTATTGTGGGGTGTTGCGGAGTAGTGCAGAGTATTGTGGGGTGTTGCGGAGTAGTGCAGAGTATTGTGGGGTATTGCGGGGTGTTGCAGAGTATTGCGGAGTATTGCGGGTTGTTGCAGAGTATTGCGGGGTGTTTCAGGGTGTTGCGGAGTAGTGCAGAGTATTGCAGAGTGTTGCGGAGTAGTGCAGAGTATTGTGGGGTGTTGCGGAGTAGTGCAGAGTATTGTGGGGTATTGCGGGGTGTTGCAGAGTATTGCGGAGTATTGCGGGTTGTTTCAGGGTGTTGCGGGGTGTTGCAGAGTATTGCGGGGTGTTGCAGAGTATTGCGGGGTGTTGCAGAGTGTTGCGGAGTAGTGCAGAGTATTGCGGGGTGTTGCGGAGTAGTGCAGAGTATTGTGGGGTGTTGCGGAGTAGTGCAGAGTATTGTGGGGTATTGCGGGGTGTTGCAGAGTATTGCGGAGTATTGCGGGTTGTTGCAGAGTATTGCGGGGTGTTTCAGGGTGTTGCGGAGTAGTGCAGAGTATTGCAGGATGTTGCGGAGTAGTGCAGAGTATTGCGGGGTGTTGCGGAGTAGTGCAGAGTATTGTGGGGTGTTGCGGAGTAGTGCAGAGTATTGTGGGGTATTGCGGGGTGTTGCAGAGTATTGCGGAGTATTGCGGGTTGTTTCAGGGTGTTGCGGGGTGTTGCAGAGTATTGCGGGGTGTTGCAGAGTATTGCGGGGTGTTGCAGAGTGTTGCGGAGTAGTGCAGAGTATTGCGGGGTGTTGCGGAGTAGTGCAGAGTATTGTGGGGTGTTGCGGAGTAGTGCAGAGTATTGTGGGGTATTGCGGGGTGTTGCAGAGTATTGCGGAGTATTGCGGGTTGTTGCAGAGTATTGCGGGGTGTTTCAGGGTGTTGCGGAGTAGTGCAGAGTATTGCAGGATGTTGCGGAGTAGTGCAGAGTATTGCGGGGTGTTGCGGAGTAGTGCAGAGTATTGTGGGGTGTTGCGGAGTAGTGCAGAGTATTGTGGGGTATTGCGGGGTGTTGCAGAGTATTGCGGAGTATTGCGGGTTGTTGCAGAGTATTGCGGGGTGTTTCAGGGTGTTGCGGAGTAGTGCAGAGTATTGCAGGATGTTGCGGAGTAGTGCAGAGTATTGCAGAGTGTTGCGGAGTAGTGCAGAGTATTGCGGGGTGTTGCGGAGTAGTGCAGAGTATTGTGGGGTGTTGCGGAGTAGTGCAGAGTATTGCGGAGTATTGCGGGTTGTTGCAGAGTATTGCGGGGTGTTTCAGGGTGTTGCGGAGTAGTGCAGAGTATTGCAGGATGTTGCGGAGTAGTGCAGAGTATTGCAGAGTGTTGCGGAGTAGTGCAGAGTATTGCGGGGTGTTGCGGAGTAGTGCAGAGTATTGCGGGGTGTTGCAGAGTAGTGCGGGGTGTTGCAGAGTAGTGCGGGGTGTTGCAGAGTAGTGCGGGGTGTTGCAGAGTAGTGCGGGGTGTTGCAGAGTAGTGCGGGGTGTTGCAGAGTAGTGCGGGGTGTTGCAGAGTAGTGCGGGGTGTTGCAGAATATTGCGGGGTGTTGCAGAATATTGCGGGGTGTTGCAGAATATTGCGGGGTGTTGCAGAATATTGCGGGGTGTTGCAGAATATTGCGGGGTGTTGCAGAATATTGCAGGGTGTTGCAGAATATTGCAGGGTGTTGCAGAGTATTGCGGGGTGTTGCAGAGTATTGCGGGGTGTTTCAGGGTGTTGCGGAGTAGTGCAGAGTATTGCAGGATGTTGCGGAGTAGTGCAGAGTATTGCAGAGTGTTGCGGAGTAGTGCAGAGTATTGCGGGGTGTTGGAGTAGTGCAGAGTATTGCGGGGTGTTGCAGAGTATTGCGGGGTGTTGCAGAGTAGTGCGGGGTGTTGCAGAGTAGTGCGGGGTGTTGCAGAGTATTGCGGGGTGTTGCAGAGTATTGCGGGGTGTTGCAGAGTATTGCGGGGTGTTGCAGAGTATTGCGGGGTGTTGCAGAGTATTGCGGGGTGTTGCAGAGTATTGCGGGGTGTTGCAGAGTATTGCGGGGTGTTGCAGAGTATTGCGGGGTGTTGCAGAATATTGCAGGGTGTTGCAGAATATTGCAGGGTGTTGCAGAATATTGTAGGGTGTTGCAGAGTATTGCGGGGTGTTGCAGAGTATTGCGGGGTGTTGCAGAGTATTGCGGGGTGTTGCAGAGTATTGCGGGGTAGTGCGGAGTATTGCAGAGTATTGCAGAGTATTGCAGAGTATTGCGGAGTATTGCGGAGTATTGCGGAGTATTGCGGAGTGTTTCAGAGTATTGCGGGGTGTTTCAGAGTATTGCGGGGTGTTGCAGAGTAGTGCAGGGTGTTGCGGAGTAGTGAAGAGTATTGCGGGGTGTTGCAGAGTATTGCTGGGTGTTGCAGAGTATTGCGGGTTGTTGCAGAGTATTGCGGAGTATTGGGGGGTGTTTCAGAGTATTGTGGGGTGTTTCAGGGTGTTGCGGAGTAGTGCAGAGTATTGCAGGATGTTGCGGAGTAGTGAAGAGTATTGCGGGGTGTTGCGGAGTAGTGCAGAGTAGTGCAGAGTATTGCAGAGTGTTGCGGAGTAGTGCAGAGTATTGCGGGGTGTTATGGAGTAGTGCAGAGTATTGTGGGGTGTTGCGGAGTAGTGCAGAGTATTGTGGGGTATTGCAGAGTATTGCGGGGTGTTGCAGAGTATTGCGGGGTGTTGCAGAGTAGTGCAGGGTGTTGCAGAGTAGTGCAGGGTGTTGCAGAGTAGTGCAGGGTGTTGCAGAGTAGTGCAGGGTGTTGCAGAGTAGTGCAGGGTGTTGCAGAGTAGTGCAGGGTGTTGCAGAGTAGTGCAGGGTGTTATGGAGTAGTGCAGAGTATTGTGGGGTGTTGCAGAGAAAGGGCAGAGTATTGCGGGGTGTTGCAGAGTATTGCGGAGTGTTGCAGAATATTGCGGGGTGTTGCAGAATATTGCGGGGTGTTGCAGAATATTGCGGGGTGTTGCAGAATATTGTGGGGTGTTGCAGAATATTGTGGGGTGTTGCAGAATATTGTGGGGTGTTGCAGAATATTGTGGGGTGTTGCAGAATATTGCGAGGTGTTGCAGAATATTGCGGGGTGTTGCAGAATATTGCGGGGTGTTGCAGAATATTGCAGAGTATTGCGGGGTGTTGCAGAGTATTGCGGGGTGTTGCAGAGTATTGCGGGGTGTTGCAGAGTATTGCGGGGTGTTGCAGAGTATTGCGGGGTGTTGCAGAGTATTGCGGGGTAGTGCGGAGTATTGCAGAGCATTGCAGAGTATTGCGGAGTATTGCGGAGTATTGCGGAGTGTTTCAGAGTATTGCGGGGTGTTTCAGAGTATTGCGGGGTGTTGCAGAGTATTGCGGGGAGTTGCAGAGTATTGCGGGGTGTTGCAGAGTATTGCGGGGTGTTGCAGAGTATTGCGGGTTGTTGCAGAGTATTGCGGAGTATTGGGGGGTGTTTCAGAGTATTGTGGGGTGTTTCAGGGTGTTGCGGAGTAGTGCAGAGTATTGCAGGATGTTGCGGAGTAGTGAAGAGTATTGCGGGGTGTTGCGGAGTAGTGCAGAGTATTGCAGAGTGTTGCGGAGTAGTGCAGAGTATTGCGGGGTGTTGTGGAGTAGTGCAGAGTATTGTGGGGTGTTGCGGGGTGTTGCAGAGTATTGCGGGGTGTTGCAGAGTATTGCGGGGTGTTGCAGAATATTGCGGGGTGTTGCAGAGTATTGCAGGATGTTGCGGAGTAGTGAAGAGTATTGCGGGGTGTTGCTGAGTAGTGCAGAGTATTGCAGAGTGTTGCGGAGTAGTGCAGAGTATTGTGGGGTGTTGCGGAGTAGTGCAGAGTATTGCGGGGTGTTGTGGAGTAGTGCAGAGTATTGTGGGGTGTTGCGGGGTGTTGCAGAGTATTGCGGGGTGTTGCAGAGTATTGCGGGGCGTTGCAGAGTATTGCGGGGTGTTGCAGAGTATTGCGGGGTGTTGCAGAGTATTGCGGAGTAGTGCAGAGTATTGCGGGGTGTTGCGGAGTAGTGTAGAGTATTGTGGGGTGTTGCAGGGTATTGCGGGGTGTTGCAGAGTATTGCAGAGTATTGTGGGGTGTTTCAGAGTATTGCGGGGTGTTTCAGAGTATTGCGGGGTGTTGCAGAGTATTGCGGGGTGTTGCAGAGTATTGCGGGGTGTTGCAGAGTAGTGCAGGGTGTTGCAGAGTAGTGCAGAGTATTGCGGGGTGTTGCGGAGTAGTGAAGAGTATTGCGGGGTGTTGCGGAGTAGTGAAGAGTATTGCGGGGTGTTGCGGAGTAGTGAAGAGTATTGCGGGGTGTTGCGGAGTAGTGAAGAGTATTGCGGGGTGTTGCGGAGTAGTGAAGAGTATTGCGGGGTGTTGCAGAGTATTGCGGGGTGTTGCAGAGTATTGCGGGGTGTTGCAGAGTATTGCGGGGTGTTGCAGAGTATTGCGGGGTGTTGCAGAGTATTGCAGGATGTTGCGGAGTAGTGAAGAGTATTGCGGGGTGTTGCTGAGTAGTGCAGAGTATTGCAGAGTGTTGCGGAGTAGTGCAGAGTATTGTGGGGTGTTGCGGAGTAGTGCAGAGTAGTGCAGAGTAGTGCAGAGTATTGCGGAGTATTGCAGAGTATTGCAGAGTATTGCAGAGTATTGCAGAGTATTGCAGAGTATTGCAGAGTATTGCAGAGTATTGCAGAGTAGTGCAGAGTAGTGCAGAGTATTGCAGAGTATTGCGGGGTGTTGCGGAGTAGTGCAGAGTATTGTGGGGTGTTGCAGGGTATTGCAGAGTATTGCAGAGTATTGCGGGGTGTTTCAGAGTATTGCGGGGTGTTTCAGAGTATTGCGGGGTGTTTCAGAGTATTGCGGGGTGTTGCAGAGTAGTGCAGGGTGTTGCGGAGTAGTGAAGAGTATTGCGGGGTGTTGCGGAGTAGTGAAGAGTATTGCGGGGTGTTGCGGAGTAGTGAAGAGTATTGCGGGGTGTTTCAGAGTATTGCGGGGTGTTGCAGGGTGTTGCGGAGTAGTGCAGAGTATTGCAGGGTGTTGCGGAGTAGTGAAGAGTATTGCGGGGTGTTGCAGAGTATTGCGGGGTGTTGCAGAGTATTGCGGGGTGTTGCAGAGTATTGCGGGGTGTTGCAGAGTATTGCGGGGTGTTGCAGAGTATTGCGGGGTGTTGCAGAATATTGCGGGGTGTTGCAGAGTATTGCAGGATGTTGCGGAGTAGTGAAGAGTATTGCGGGGTGTTGCTGAGTAGTGCAGAGTATTGCAGAGTGTTGCGGAGTAGTGCAGAGTATTGTGGGGTGTTGCGGAGTAGTGCAGAGTATTGTGGGGTGTTGCAGGGTATTGCAGAGTATTGCAGAGTATTGCGGGGTGTTTCAGAGTATTGCGGGGTGTTTCAGAGTATTGCGGGGTGTTTCAGAGTATTGCGGGGTGTTGCGGAGTAGTGCAGAGTATTGCGGGGTGTTGCAGGGTGTTGCGGAGTAGTGCAGAGTATTGCAGGATGTTGCGGAGTAGTGAAGAGTATTGCGGGGTGTTGCTGAGTAGTGCAGAGTATTGCAGAGTGTTGCGGAGTAGTGCAGAGTATTGTGGGGTGTTGCGGAGTAGTGCAGAGTAGTGCAGAGTATTGCGGAGTATTGCAGAGTATTGCAGAGTATTGCAGAGTATTGCAGAGTATTGCAGAGTATTGCAGAGTAGTGCAGAGTATTGCAGAGTAGTGCAGAGTATTGCAGAGTGTTGCGGAGTAGTGCAGAGTATTGCGGGGTGTTGCGGAGTAGTGCAGAGTATTGTGGGGTGTTGCAGGGTATTGCAGAGTATTGCGGGGTGTTTCAGAGTATTGCGGGGTGTTTCAGAGTATTGCGGGGTGTTTCAGAGTATTGCGGGGTGTTGCAGAGTAGTGCAGGGTGTTGCGGAGTAGTGAAGAGTATTGCGGGGTGTTGCGGAGTAGTGAAGAGTATTGCGGGGTGTTGCGGAGTATTGAAGAGTATTGTGGGGTGTTTCAGAGTATTGCGGGGTGTTGCAGGGTGTTGCGGAGTAGTGCAGAGTATTGCAGGGTGTTGCGGAGTAGTGAAGAGTATTGCGGGGTGTTGCAGAGTATTGCGGGGTGTTGCAGAGTATTGCAGGGTGTTGCAGAGTATTGCAGGATGTTGCGGAGTAGTGAAGAGTATTGCGGGGTGTTGCTGAGTAGTGCAGAGTATTGCAGAGTGTTGCGGAGTAGTGCAGAGTATTGTGGGGTGTTGCGGAGTAGTGCAGAGTATTGTGGGGTGTTGCAGGGTATTGCAGAGTATTGCAGAGTATTGCGGGGTGTTTCAGAGTATTGCGGGGTGTTTCAGAGTATTGCGGGGTGTTGCGGAGTAGTGCAGAGTATTGCGGGGTGTTGCGGAGTAGTGAAGAGTATTGCGGAGTATTGAAGAGTATTGTGGGGTGTTTCAGAGTATTGCGGGGTGTTGCAGGGTGTTGCGGAGTAGTGCAGAGTATTGCAGGGTGTTGCAGAGTAGTGCAGAGTATTGCGGGGCGTTGCAGAGTATTGCGGGGCGTTGCAGAGTATTGCGGGGCGTTGCAGAGTATTGCGGGGCGTTGCAGAGTATTGCGGGGCGTTGCAGAGTATTGCGGGGCGTTGCAGAGTATTGCGGGGCGTTGCAGAGTATTGCAGGGCGTTGCAGAGTATTGCAGGATGTTGCGGAGTAGTGAAGAGTATTGCGGGGTGTTGCGGAGTAGTGAAGAGTATTGCAGGGTGTTTCAGAGTATTGCAGGGTGTTGCAGAGTAGTGCAGAGTAGCGCAGGGTGTTGCAGGGTGTTGCGGAGTAGTGCAGAGTATTGCAGGGTGTTGCGGAGTAGTGAAGAGTATTGCGGGGTGTTGCGGAGTAGTGAAGAGTATTGCGGGGGGTTGCGGAGTAATGCAGTATTGCAGGGTGTTGCAGAGTATTGCAGGGTGTTGCAGAGTAGTGCAGAGTATTGCGGGGTGTTGCGGAGTAGTGCAGAGTATTGCGGGGTGTTGCCGAGTAGTGCAGAGTATTGTGGGGTGTTGCGGAGTAGTGCAGAGTATTGCAGAGTGTTGCTGAGTAGTGCAGAGTATTGCAGAGTATTGTGGGTTGTTGTGGAGTAGTGCAGAGTATTGTGGGGTATTGCAGAGTATTGCGGGGTATTGCAGAGTAGTGCAGAGTATTGTGGGGCATTGTAGAGTATTGTGGGGTATTGCAGAGTATTGTGGGGTATTGCAGAGTATTGCGGGGTATTGCAGAGTATTGCGGGGTATTGCAGAGTATTGCGGGGTATTGCAGAGTATTGCGGGGTATTGCAGAGTATTGTGGGGTATTGCAGAGTATTGCGGGGTATTGCAGAGTATTGCAGTATGGAGGGATGGCTGAGCATGGATGGATGGCTGGATGTGACTGTATTTGTCACAGAGCAGCGTTGCGGGCGCACTAAAGATGCAGCCCACAACGCTGCTACCATCCGATCCCTTTCGGGACATGACGCCGGTTTGTTTACGGTTTGTTTACATGTGATCGCCCCGTCATTTGACGGAGCGATCACATGGTAAACGGCCACGATCAGCGGCTGTTCACCGTGATCCGTGATGCGCCAGGTTCTCTGGACCCGGCGGTCACGGAAGTTCTCGGGTGCGCACCCCAGGGGGCGTGCGAGAGCAGTATTCTGGGAGGACGTCCATGGACGCCCTCCCAGGATAAGCCGACCGCGCTGTAGCCGTCTTTTGGCTATAGCCCGGTCGGCATGCGGTTAAACTTCTCCACAACTTTATCCCTGACCTGTCTGGTGTGTTCCTTGGCCTTCATGATGCTGTTTGTTCACTAAGGCTCTCTAACAAACCTCTGAGGGCTTCAAAGAACAGCTGTATTTCAACTGAGAATAAACTCCACACAGGTGGACTCTATTTACTAATTAGGTGACTTCTGAATGCAATTGGTTCCACTAGATTGTAGTTAGAGGTATCAGAGTAGAGGGGGGCTGAATACAAATGCATGTCACACTTTTAACATTTATTTGTAAAAAATTTGGAAAACCATATATCATTTTCCTTCCACTTCACAATTATGTGCCACTTTGTGTTGGTCGATCACATAAAATCCCAATAAAATACATTTACATTTTTGGTTGTAAATGTAAATAAAATACTGCGCTAACAATCTACATAAAATATAGGAGCAGCGACTAAAGTGTTATACAGCACAAAACAGAATAATAAGAAAAAAAGTTGCACTAGCAAAGTGTGAAACAAAACAGATAATTTTGTGGCACTTATCTGTGTTTTGTTTCACAATTTACTAGTGCAACTTTTTTTCTTATTATTACATTTTTGGTTGTAAAATGAAAAAATGTGGAAATATCAAGGGGTATGAATACCTTTTCAAGGCACTATAAGTGTATGTAAAGGCAAAACTTTTTATTTTAGTTTGATAGAGTAGTATGAGCTTAGAACTTGGGTCAGGTTTTAATTTTTGTCTGCGTTTTTGCTTGGGAGATTCGTTCTCTCTGCTTGTCTGGCTGGTCATCGTCACTGGGACTGAAAGCGAAGGTAAACCCAAAATTTAGTTGTCATCGGAACAGGATAAGTTGAGAAATCTTCCAATCTTCTAATCTTCTCACACCCATGAAAACTGTGTATGAGGGGATTTATCTCACTTTGGAGAGATTTCTTTTTGTTTTCTGTGGTTTTTAAAGGATAGACATTGAAAGGAAATTACTTAAATGGGCCACAGATGGCAAAAAACTTGCCAGATGTTTTAATTCTCCCCTACTCTATCCTACTCTCTATAAAACTGAAAATATGCCGGCTTTAGATGCTCTATAAGCCTCTCTTATCTTATATCAGCATATCATAGGAAACAACAAGCAATTATATAGACAATAGATGTGCCCTCTTCTATTTAGATATGGGTATGTTTGCGTGATTACCAAGGCTACTAGAAGTTCTTTCTAACATATTTTTCTTTTTAACGCATAATGACCTTTTGTTTGACCAGTTCATTAAGTTCACTGGAAACTCATACTTTTTAACAGCTATACTGGCAAGAAAAGTCCCCATCACAATGTTTTTAAATACTGATAAGGTAATTCATTCACCTATACATGAAGCAAACCCTCTACCAATATGTACTTCTGGAGTGCAGGTTCTGTGCCCAGGCTGGAAACATCATCACCCATGATAAATAATGGTGTTTAGCTCACTGTAGCTGATAATAGTAAATCTTCAGCTCTGTATAGTATCTATTCAGCCATAATGCAGCATTTTTTTTCCTGTTAAATATTTTATAAATACACCCAGTTAACATAATTGGCAAGTTATGATGTAACTTGTCAGAGGATCCCTGTCAGAGGTGCCAAATATTGGCCCCCTGGATTTAAGTATACAGAAGGCAAGTCACTTGAGCAGCACCCAGAAGACACCAATGCTGTCTGTATGTAACACGGGTTACTATAGTGATTTTCTGCATGCCCAGCACTCCTCTAGATGTGAGCTATAAAGGGTTATGCCTTGTTCACATGGACGCATTTAAGCGTACACCCGTGCAAAGGGCTGTGTTTGCCAGAATAGGGATGCACAGGTGTTCAGTGCATCCCCATGTAGGTAGTCCCATATCAATAGGAACACAGTGGCTACATGAACACAGCTGTTGCTCCCAAATTGTCATCTGCGTGGAAGAGGGTGCATGTCCCAAACTTACGGGGACACACGCTCGCACCCACTTGGATGTCAAATGGGCAACAGCAGCGGTGTCCATCCTGCCGCTGGATTCCAACTGACATAAATGGGATTATATTCACCGAGATGCACTGAACACCTGTGCATCTCATGCAGGCAAATGTTGCCCTTTGCTTGGGTGTACAACTTAGTATGTCTGTGTGAACAAGGCCTTAGATATAACCAAGCTGGGCCAATGTAAGTTTTAAAAAAAAATCCTTAATTCCAGCTTTAAATCGGTTGGTGACCTTTCCTTTGTCTTTGTTATTTTTTGTTTTTGTTTTTTTTGTTTTGTTTGTTTATATACAAGTTTCACTGACATTAAAAGAAATTGTAACATACAATGTTTGCATATGCAGTATCATGCTTCCTCCAAAGCTTGCAATACAAATATGCAGAACACAGCATGGTCAGTATTTGATAGACAGTAACAGTAAGGGCTTTTTGTATTTGAAAAAGCAAGAAAAAAAAAACTGACACTGTGACTTCCAAGGTGAAAGACGCCTGCTAAGAACACTTGAGAAAAAGAAACACAAATGCTGTTAGTATTTGTCAGAAAACAAGATCAGCATGCTAAAAAAGGCATCAAGGTCAGCCACTTTCTGTGAAATTGTTTGGACGGTGAATTCCCCAGTGCTCAGGGTTTTTAACCACATCATAATTAGGGAACTTGAATCTCCTATCTCTGATCCTACAAAACAGAACTCACCTAACACCTGCCAATTCATGTGACAACAGTGATGGCGCAAACACCAAGCCACTGAGAAGAAGAGAGACCATAAAAGTCAATGACAATGATGTTAGTGACATCATATCATATCATATCATTAACATATCAACACTGACTGTGAAGTAGGAATGGAAATGAGTTAGCACACTTAACCAAATGTGACTGCATGATTGACATGACTGAGCAACACCAAAATGAACTACCTAAATGCAAGGGCACCTGAAACACTTCTATATGTGGGAATAGTATGTGACTATACATCATGTAACTTGCAATGGAGTCCAGAAGCACAAGGAATCCAGAGATATTTAGCCACACAGTAAATTATGCAGGTAGCAATACAGTGCCTTGAAAAAGTATTCACACCTCTTGAAATTTTCCAAACATAAACGTAACTGTGTTTTATTGGGAGTTTATGTGATAGACCAACACAAAGTGTCACATAATTGTGAAGTGAAAGGAAAATTATATATGGTTTTCCAAATTTTTTACAAATAAATATGTGAAAAGTGTGGCGTGCATTTGTATTTAGCCCCCTTTACTCAGATACCTCTAACTAAAATATAGTGGAAACTTTTGCCTTCAGAAGTCACCTAATTAGTACAGTGCTTTGCAAAAGTATTCACAACCTTGGCATTTTTTTGTGTTTTGTTGCCTCACAACCTGAAATGAACATGGATTGTTTGGGGATTTGCATCATTTAATTTACAGAACATGCCCACAACTTTGAAGATTTTTTTTTTTTTTTATTGTGAAGCAAACAACAAATAACATAAAAAGTCAATGTGCATAACTATTCACCCCCCTAAAGTCAATACTTTGTAGAGCCACCTTTTGCGGCTATCACAGCTCCAAGTCTCTTTGGATAAGTCTCTATGAGCTTGCCACATCTTACCACTGGGATTTTTGCCCATTCCTCCTTGCAAAACTGCTCCAGCTCCTTCAAGTTGGATGTTTGCGCTTGCAAACTTTAAGTCTGACTACAGATTTTCTATTGGATTGAGATCTTTGACTAGGCCATTCCAACACATTTACATGTTGATTGGAAATATTTCCCCATGGGGTTTTTTAGCAGCAAACAGTCAAAAATTATTGGGATATATAAATAAGTTTTATTAAGAAAAATTTCATAAAGAGGACATTTGTTTGTATTAAAACATGAGCTCTGAAAGTGAGGCTAAAACATGTACATCATAATACAGCCATGTGGATACACATAGAAAAAACATAGCATGATATAAATATTGTGATCATACTAGAGACCCCAACGCATTTCGACCTTAACAGTGTAGGTCTTCTTCTGGGGGAAAAGGAGGAACTCTAGAGAAAGATTCGTTGTAAAAGATCATTTGAAAACCAACACTATCGGAAAACAATACATGTTAATATTATATATATCTATATATTATAGAAATTGTTTTATTGAAATATATTTACCACTAACGACTGAGGGGGATAGCCTCTTGATTGCTGTGTTTAAAAACTGCCGATGCGGCAAGCACTCCCGCCTTACCGTGCAGGAAAAGAATGCATGTCAGAAAACCACCCCAAGGCCTACGTTCATGCCCCCACAGGGAGGGGGGCGAGGGAGGAACCGGAGACCAAGGATGGGACCAATCTTATCACTAAACAGCTGTTAAAGTGTATGATAATAGATGGATTAGAAGAATGTATTTTTTCTAAAACTAATGATTTATAAATATGTAAAAATGGTGAAACTTAACCTTTCTTAAAAAAAAATTGTGACTGAGTGATGTGTGTGAGGGATGTTGCAAAAAACGAATAATGAACACACGAAAAACAAAAACAAAAGCAAAAAGTTAGAATGGACAGGTGCAAAATATGGGCAAAAATAGTAAATAATGCGTGTGGAGTAGGCTGTGAGAAAAGTGAGTGAATGTGATGTGTGGATGAGTGAGTGTGCTGTGAGAAGAGATGTGTGAATGTGAGGGAATGACTAGAGAATAAAAAATGTATGTGAGTGTGAATGACGAGTGAGTAAATGAGATGTGGACATAGGAGTGAAACAAAGTGGTACAAAAACATAAATATAAATAGATGAATCCGCGCTTAGGACAATATAAGAGCTGCTGCCTATCCCTAAGAGCCCTTTCACACTGGGGCGGTTTGCAGGCGCTATTGCGCTAATAATAGCGCCTGCAAACCGACCCGAAAGTGCCGCTGCTGTGTATCCAGTGTGAAAGCCCCGAGGGCTTTCACACTGGAGCGATGCGCTGGCAGGACGGTAAAAAAAGTCCTGCTAGCAGCATCTTCGGAGCGGTGAAGGAGCGGAGTGTATACAGCTCCTTTACCGCTCTTGCCCATTGAAATCAATGGGACAGCGCGGCTATACCGCCGGCAATGCGCCTCTGCAGAGGCGCTTTGCAGTGGTATTTAACCCCTTCTCGGCCGCTAGCGGGGGGTAAAACCGCCCCGCTAGCGGCCGCATACCGACGGTAAAACGCCGCTAATAATAGCGGCGTTTTACCGCCGACGTCGCCCCCCCCGCCCCAGTGTGAAAGGGCTCTAATTAGTTCCCCTAGGGGTCTAATTACATAGATATAATAGATACTTTGGGAGTACAGATGGCGCTGCCCTATTTTATAAATTAGTTCTTGGTGGGTATGAGTGTCATAAGATACACTCTATGTTCAATCGGCTATAACATATAGGAGCTCTACCACTAAGTGTCGTGATGTGGTCTAGATCAGAAAAATGACCATAAAAGGTGAAAAAAACAACAAAGAATAAATCAAAGAATATAATAAATACTACCTAATTCAAGATTAAACTTCTATCCCCCCAGTGAAAAGTGTCTCTCATGTTCAGAATTAGATAAATCATGTGAGAAAAAATGATTCTATGAAAATTATTTAAATAAATTAAAATTGACCCCAGAGTTCAAAAGTATTGTGACAGTATGGCGCCTGTTAAAGGGGAAAATTCTTAATGAGTGATAAACATATGTGAATTAGAGTGTCAGTGCAAAGACTATTTGTATGCTCCCAATTTCTATACACAATCTTAAAATGGGTTGAAATTAACCCCAAGGTTCAAAAGTATTGTGACAGTATAGCGCCTAATAAAGGGAAAACTTTCCTATTTAGGTGAAAATCATATGTGAAATTACGTGCAAATATATCGCTCCCAGAGTAATTGATCAGTGTATCAGTAGTAGGATCTCTAATGAGATTACAATAAATATTAAATCCCATAAATATTATACATAAAGAATTATTTGCAATCTGTTACTTTTCTTAGTAAGTGATAGTGAACTTCTTAAAAATATATTATCCATATAAAACCAGAGATTTATTAAAGCCAGATGACGTAAAAAGCAAAGTTCAATGTATATACTGTTTTTCAGCCTTAGGAACATAAACCAGTGACTTCTGTGCGTATTTCTCAAACGGTGACTTGAAGTGCTCGCCCCCCAGTGCTCCCCCACTCACCAGAAACAATCACCCCAACAGGGGTACCGAGCGACAGAGTGGGTGTCTTGGGATGGGTATTATTCACTTCAGTCCTGCTTCTGTTCCTCTGTTATGTGCGATCCTAACAATGATTCCAGGGTAAGCTGTGCGTTCCAAATAGACCAGGCTTCACCGTTCACCACCTTTGTCTGTTAAACTCTCCAAAATCCCAGAGAAAAGAGAAACACAGGGGGCTTCCTTGGTGAAGTATGTCTAGTTTATTATTGCACATAAACAATCCAAAAGTCCACAATTGAAAGCTATAGAGAAGATGATAATAAACACCGGCACCGGATAATAAATGCAGGCACCGCTGCATGCAAGGATGGGACCATAAGCGAGATGTAAGCGTGCGTCCCACCTTGCGCTCCAGCCTGCACTTCCGGGTATGACGTGTGAGCGTGACTCCGCCTGAGTAAATGAGATGTGGACATAGGAGTGAAACAAAGTGGTACAAAAACATAAATATTTACTAAAAGAATTGATGGAAAAGATAAATCTTCAATTTAAAATAGAGGGTGGTAACAGGCTTTAAACTGCACACCAAACATAGGTTCTAATGGACAAAAAGTCAAATGAACCTGAAATCCAAGAAGTGTATAGGGAATATAAAATTAGGATTAGATTTGGCTCTACGGACATATTAAATAAGAAGATCCAGTGAGTAGCCATTTATATATAGGGCATTACTTCAAAGCTGGTAGTTTAGATCTGTCCATCATGACTGCTACATGTGATCTGAATGAGATTCTCATACAGTTGGCTTTTTATATATCACCTATAGGTGATTGGGGATGTTTGATTGGTTCCAGACCCGAAATCCCCCCTCCCCCCAGTGGTGTGGGGAACCAGCCACCAAACGAGCAGCCCACATGTGGCCACCCCGGCATTCCAGAAGGAAAAACCGAAGACCACTGTCGTCGCTTTTGCCGCAAAAATGCGTGACGTCATGGTGTGCAGCGCACGCCGAGGATTCTTGCGCATGCGGGTAAGGCCGCCGACGCCCGGAGCGATCTCGGGACGCCGCCAACAGGAAAATGCTCCCTCCAGCGGCTAAAAGGAGAAAGGTTGCCTTGGGAGCAGAGGCAAAGTGAGCTAATTGCCATGTATTTGCCCTGCCTGCCGTGAAGCCTGGGGATGACCGAACACCACCCCCATCTGCACGGGGGCCGAAGCACATGCCAACCATCGCCGATACCTGCAACAACAGAGGACACCGTTAAACAGAAATTCTGGAAGTCAATTAGTGCATACTTTTCAAAAAGCACTAAATACATTCAAGTAAGAATTCATCATGAACATTTAGCTGTTTCTGCATTCGAGAAGACAACAAAAAATCTTAACAAGTGATATACCTAGAAAGGCATTCGAGAAATAAGGACTTGCTTGTCCTATAAAGTTGATTTTAGCATTATTGTGTTTTGCCAGATACAAAGCCCTTCAAAAAAGGAGAAAATGAGATGGCTCCATTCAGGCCAGGGTATATTGTAGCCTGAAGATCCACCTCTGCTCTCGCTGTAGAAGGGATTTGTTCCAATCGCTACCCCTGACCGGAATATGTATTCGATCAAGGGCGACGAAGGAAACCTTTGGCATTTTGTAGTTGTGTTTGGAAACTATATGTCTGCCAAGGGGTAGGTATTGGTTTCCTATCTGCATGCTATATGTATGCCTTGCGATGCAACGCCAGAACTACTGTTTAGTTTTACCTATATGAAATGCGTTACACTCGCAAAGCATCATATACATTAGGCCACGAGTCTGGCAGTTGGCAAAATGGGGAGATGAAAACATCTCTCCATTGGGAAGCAGGAATGTCTTTTCCTTTCTAATTAGGGGACAGTGAGAGCAGTGGCCGCACGGAAAAGACCCTCGTGCCGGGCAGTGCTCTTTGACAGATTCCCCCCTAAATTCACTATGGACTAATCTGTCCTTAATTGATGTAGCCCTTCTAAAAGGTAATCGAGGGAACATTAGGAACATTTTTTTTAATTTTTAGGTCATCAGTCAAAATCGACCAATGGTGTTGAATAATTTCTCTAATTTGTTTGTGTTGCTTAGAGAAACGCAGAATTATCCTGGTTGTGTCACAAACTGAGGTCTGTTTAGACTGGGATTTGAAGAGGAGGTCATTACGGGACTTAGCGGCCACTTTTGTTAAAGCCGTACGTAGGCAGGACCGACTGTAGCCCCTTTCCAAGAGTCTACCATTATTTTTCAGAAAATTACATTCTTCTAATCCATCTATTATCATACACTTTAACAGCTGTTAATAATTGGTCCCGTCGTTGGTCTCCGGTTCCTCCCTCGCCCCCTCCCTGTGGAGGCATGAACGCGGCCTCTCGTAGACCTTGGGTTGGTATTCTGACATGCATTCTTTTCCTGCACGGTAAGGTGGGAGTGCTTGTCGCATCGGCCCCCCTCAGCCGTTAGTGGTAAATATATTTCAATAAAACAATTTCTGTGTTAATATGAACATGTATTGTTTTCCGATAGTGCTGTTTTTCAAATGATCTTTCTTTTACAATGCATCTTTCTCTAGAGTTCATCCTTTTCCCTCAGAAGAAGACCTCTACTGTTAAGGTCGAAACGCGTCGGGGTCTCTAGTATGCTCACAATATTTATATCATCACATGGCTGTATTATGATGTACATGTTTTAGCCTCACTTTCAGAGCTCATGTTTTAATACAAACAAATGTCCTCTTTATGAATTTTTTCTTAATAAAACTTATTTATATATCCCAATAATTTGACTCTTTTCTGTTAAAAAAAAAAACATGGGGAAACCTTTCCAGTCAATGTATATTCGGGGTGTGTAGCAACTTTGATCTCACTGCAGTATCGCTTTCTATTTTCCCACACATTTACATGTTTCCCCTTAAACCACTCAAGTGTTGCTTTAGCAGTGTGTTTGGGGTCATTGTCCTGCTGGAAGGTGAACCTCCACCCTAGCCTCAAATCACACACAGAGTGGTACAGGTTTTGCTCAAGAACATCCCTGTATTTAGCACCATCCATCTTTCCCTCAACTCTGACCAGTTTCCCAGTCCCGACTGCTGAAAAACATTCCCACAGCATGATGCTGCCACCACCATGTTTCACATTAGGGATGGTGTTCTTTGGGTGATGTGATGTGTTGGGTCTGCGCCAGACATAGCGTTTTCTTTGATGGCCAAAAAGTTCAATTTTAGTCTCATCAGACCAGAGCACCTTCCTCCATACATTTTAGGAGCCTCCCACATGCCTTTTTGCAAACTCAAAACATCCCATTTTGTTTTTTGCTGAAAGTAATGGCTTTCTTCTTGCCACTCTGCCATAAAGCCCAACCCTATGGAGCGTACAGCTTATTGTCGTCCTATGTACAGATACTCCAGTCTCTGCTGTGGAACTCTGCAGCTCCTCCAGGGTTACCTTAGGTCTCTGTGCTGCCTCTCTGATTAATGCCCTCCTTGCCCGGTCCATGAGTTTTGGTGTGCAGCCATCTCTTAGCAGGTTTGCTGTTGTGCCATGTTCTTTTCATTTGGTTATGATAGATTTGATGGTGCTCCTAGGGATCATCAAAGGATTTGGATTTTTTTTATAACCTAACCCTGACTTGTACTTCTCAACAACATTGTCCCTTACTTGTTTGGAGAGTTCCTTGGTCTTCATGATGATAATAAAGTGATTTCGCGCTTCAAATCTATCACATCAAAACATAATTATAAATACAATATATAAATAAAATGTGTTCTACAAGTGTAAATCCAGTGCAACATAATGTGCAGTGCTCAATATAAATATGAATAAATGATCATCAAAAGTGCTGATGTGCATCAAAAAATCAGAAAAAATCCAAAAAATCCAAAGTTTATGCTGTGCTTCTTCCACTGGGACCATATAATGGAGGGGGAAGATGATAATGATGTTTTTTTTAAAATAGTAGTGATCCGGTGAAACCGGGCTCTCTACACTCTCACCTTAGGTAGGACAAATATGGGCATCAAAACAGGTTCTTTATTGGATATGGTGTAGTGCCATTCAGGTAGGGCTTCTCTGGTCTTGTAGCGGTTCTCCTGATGTGAGGCACCTATCAGATATGGGAAAGAAGGGGGTTGCCCACCTGGCCTCCACCAGTCCGGTGGAATCAATAGGGAAGGGAGAAAGAGAGGCCTCCAATGGTGTAGTATGTTAAATAAAGTTGCTATTTATTGAAAGTATAAGTGGTCTCTTACATTGCAAATGTTTAAAAACAGCATGAAAGTAAAAACAAGTTGAGGAGCAGCGTCTGAGGCGCCTCCTTACTGACTTCCGGTTTCGTCTGCTCTCGGCCCCGCCCTATGCGTTACATCACCGCTCGTGACTTCAACTGGGGAGTTGAAGTCACGAGCGGTGACGTAACGCGTAGGGCGTGGCCGAGAGCAGACGAAACCGGAAGTCAGTAAGGAGGCGCCTCAGACGCCGCTCCTCAACTTGTTTTTACTTTCATGCTGTTTTTAAACATTTGCAATGTAAGAGACCACTTATACTTTCAATAAATAGCAACTTTATTTAACATACTACACCATTGGAGGCCTCTCTCTCTCCCTTCCCTATTGATTCCACCGGACTGGTGGAGCCCAGGTGGGCAACCCCCTTCTTTCCCATATCTGATAGGTGCCTCACATTAGGAGAACCGCTACACCACCAGAGAAGCCCTACCTGAATGGCACTACACCATATCCAATAAAGAACCTGTTTTGATGCCCATATTTGTCCTACCTAAGGTGAGAGTCTAGAGAGCCCGGTTTCACCGGATCACTACTATTTAAAAAAAAACATCATTATCATCTTCCCCCTCCATTATATGGTCCCAGTAGAAGAAGCACAGCATAAACTTTGGATTTTTTTGGATTTTTTGATGCACATCAGCACTTTTGATGATCACTTATTCATATTTATATTGAGCACTGCACATTATGTTGCACTGGATTTACACTTGTAGAACACATTTTATTTATATATTGTATTTATAATTATGTTTTGATGTGATAGATTTGAAGCGCGAAATCAATTTATTATCATTATTTTGCTGAGTGTAAGTGAACACTTTCGATTTTGCTGCAGTCCGTAGAGACATCATCACCATTTATACACATTTATATCCGTTATTTTAGTTAGTCACGTTGTTATTGACCTAGTCCGTATACTCAATTTAGCGCGAGGGACCACACCATACACCTTGGTCTTCATGGCAGTGTATGGTTAGTGGTGCCTCTTGCTTAGCTGTTGCAGCCTCTGGGGCCTTTGAAAAAGGTGTGTATATGTAATGACAGATCATGTGACACTTAGATTGCACACAGGTGGACATCATTTCACTAATTATGTGACTTCTGAAGGTAATTGGTTGCATCAGAGCTTTTTATGGGCTTCATAACAAAGAGGGTGAATACATTCACACATGCCAATTATCAGATTTTTATTTCTGAATAATAGTTTTATGTATATATTTTTTAATTTTTCTTCACCCATTTAGACTATTGTGTTTTGATCCATCCCATATAATTCAGATTAAAAAAACATTGAACTAAAGGCTGTAATGTAACAAAATAGGTAAAAAACCAAGGGGGTAAATACTAGGGTTGTCCCGATACCACTTTTTTAGGACCGAGTACAAGTACCAATACTTTTTTTCAAGTACTCGTCGATACCGATTACCGATACTTTTGTTTTAATGTCACGTGACAGTGTGTTTTGTTTTTTCTAACAGTGCTTTCTTTTTCTTCGGGGGGGGGGGGGGGGGGGGGGGTGAACGGTGTATGTGTGTGTGGGGGGTTTTTTTTAGTATTTACAATTTTTATTTTTTACAACAATATTTTTTTTATTCTTTATTGCAATATGTGTTTTTTATTTATTTTTTTTTAATCAGCCCTGTTGGGGGGCTTTGGTGAGATATCAGGGGTCTTAACAGGCCTCTGATATCTCCCCCTTGAAACATAGAAAGAGACCAAGGATAGAGATTCCCCAGTCCCTTTCTCTGCAGCCTAAGCTGCACTGAGAATGAATGGAGAGAAGACAGCGGCTCCTCTCCATTCATAAACTGACACATCGTAATCACAGGAGATTACAATGTTTCAGTTATGTGAATGGACAGAGTCAGCTGACTCTGTCAATTCACAAAGGAAGGAGGAGGGGGACGGCGGAACGGAGAGGGAAAGCGGAGGGGGACAGAGAAGGAAAGGGGAACGGAGGGGACAGAGAAGGAGAGGGGGATAGCAGAACGGAGGGGACAGCGGAGGGGGACAGAGAAGGAGAGGGGACCGGCGGAACAGAGGGGGCATGGAGGAGGATGCAGTGAGTCAGTGGTGACCGATCACCGCTGTATGTCACTAAAGCCGCTGAAAGCCGCTGGGGAGAATCTTGTAACTCCCCCACGCGCCGATTACAGCTGACTTCCAGGTATCGGCTGTAGCATTGGGAGCATTTGCCCGAGTACAAGTACTTGGGCAAATGCTCGGTATCGGTGCCGATACCGATACTAGTATCGTTATCGGGACAACCCTAGTGAATACTTTTGCAAGGCACTGCAAATAGAGTCTACCTGTGTGTAATTTAATCTCAGTTGGAAAATAGCTGTTCTGTGAAGCCCTCGGAGGTTTGTTAGAGAACCATAGTGAACAAACAGAATCATGAAGGCCAAGGAACACACCAGACAGGTCAGGGATAAAGTTGTGGAGAAGTTTAAAGCAGGGATAGGTTATAAAAAAACATCCCAAGCTTTTAACATCTCATGGAGCACTGTTCAATCCATCTATGTGTGGCGGAAAACTAACACTGCACATCACCCTGAAAACACCATCCCCACTGTGAAACATGGTGGTGGCAGCATCATGTTGTGGGATGTTTTTCTTCAGCAGGGACAGGGAAGCTGGTCAGTTGATGGGAAGATGGATGGAGACAAATACAGGGCAATCATATAAGAAAACCTGTTAGAGTCTGCAAAAGACTTGAGACTGGGGCGAAGGTTCACCTTCCAAGCAGGACAAAGACCCTAAACATACAGCCACGGCTAGAATGATTTAGATCAAAGCATATTCATTTGTTAGAATGGCCCAGTTAAAGTCCAGACCTGAATCCAATTGAGAATCTGTGGCAAGACTTGAAAATTGCTGTTCACACTCTCCATCCAATCTGACAGAGCTTGAGCTATTTTGCAAAGAAGAATGGGCAAAAATGTCACTCCCTAGATGTGCAAAGCTGGTAGAGACATCCCCAGAAAGTCTTGCAGCTGTAATTGCAGTAAAAGGTGGTTCTACAAAGTATTGACTTGGGGGGGGGGGGGGGGGCTGAATACAAAAGCACGCCACACTTTTCAATTTCTTTTACAAATAAATAAATATGTGAAAACAAATTTATCATTTTCCTTCCACTTCACAAGTATGTGAGGGCCACAGGTTGAGCACCCATAGCCTATCACATAAAATCCCAATAAAATACATTTACGTTTTTGGTTGTAACATGACAAAATGTGGAAAATTTTAAAGGGTATGAATACTTTTTCAAGGCACTGTAGCAATAAGTAAACACATTTGGAATGGAAAACAATTGTATTTAAACCATGCACAAGAGCACATGCCCAGGGGCAGGCTAAACATATTTGTTCTGCACATTTATTCAGTAAGGCAGTAAACACTTACATTTTACTCAATCTAAACTTAACACTTAAACCTGGTGCTGAGTGGCTTTGTACTGGAAGTCCATAAAGCATAAAACAAGCAAAATATCTGCTCATCTGAGATAATAACTACACTTATGTTAGCTCTGGACTAACAGGTTGGCCCCTCATGAGTTCCCCAGAGCCATCAAGCAATGCATGTACCTTTTTAGCATTCTGTCAGCCTTTTCACTCAGCAGCAGACTCTAAGCAGAGAATGTGAGAGAGAGGCTCTAGCATAAGTCAGCTCAGATTCATAAGATGAATGACCAGTTAATTAGCAAGATTTAACAGGTAAATGCGTGGACCTACAATTAGGGACCTTGTTCCCCACAGACCCCACAAAGCTTCTGGGCTCCAAGTCAGACCAGGACTTATTAATGTGTAGGTGTGATGTCTAAATGACATGTATACACCATCCACATTCCTGACAGTCATAGCCTTACAATATACAGTTTAAAAGCTACAAAAGTATTCTGTATCTCTAGAGGAAATGCCTTCTCAGTCAAGAGTTACAAACAGGGGTTCCTTCTTGGTATTGCTCTGAAGTCCCATTCCGTCAGACATAAGTCCTGGGTCTTATTACATTTCCACTTCAAAGTGGTTTGAAAAAGGGAGAGAAGATACAAAGAAAGATGAAAGGCCATAAAATATTTCTGTGCACTCATTTGAAATGAGGACGCTACTAGGGTGAGTTGTTGGATCATCTTCAACATCACTAATTTAGTCAGGTTGAATATGACAAAAGACTGCCAGCCATATAATTATGGTTTTAAATGAAAACCTTCACAAAACTACTCTAGGAACTTAGAATGGCCAAAACTGTCAATTTGTAAAAAAATAACATTTTGAGGACAAAGGGATATATGTATTTCCCACTAGGCACATGTAAGCACGGTGGGCCAGAATTTTTTTTTATGTTCCATGAAAGAGGGACACAAAATCTGCAACCATCATCAGCCCTCCTCCTTGTTTTTGTTAAGAATGAATACAAGAAAAAACTATTCCTAAAAACATCACACAGTAAAATGTTGCATAACAAAGAAAAATATATAAATAAAATACATAATTTTTTTAACTGCAGTTAGAAAATAAAAGAGAAGACATGTTTGGTTCGCTTGGAAGCTCCATCATTATAAATAAGAAAATAAATCCCCCTAGTTCAAGCTGTGGCAAGCAGAGACAGCAAAGATTAATTAAAGAGAAATGCAGACTGACCCGAATGCCGTAAACATTTGCATTATAGTGCTGTAGATATGTGCAAGTATTGCGGTAATATTTTTATTTATTTTTTTACGAAACTGCTGAGATCTGCCCAGGTTTCCAATATGCAAATAACATCTCCTGGCAAACTCAACAACAATTATAATTAGCTGCTGACAAATAAGTCCTGGCTCCCATCAAGGGACATAATGACGGAGTTAAGTCAATTCTGACAATGGCAGCAATCAACTTACTATGGACCACTCTTGCTCTTAGTGCCATTCCTTACTTCCTTCCTTCCCTGCCATGCTACAGGCATATTTTTTTTTACATCACCGGTTTCTGTTGTGACATTATTAGGGCTAGTTAATCTAGTGCAAGGTCTCTGAACATTTTTTGGCTCAATGATAACTGTTTTTTTTTACAAACATTAAAATTGTAGATCAGCAGCTGAAGAACTAGGCAAATTTGCTGGTGGCCCCCATACCCAGGCGGTATTTCAACCTGTGCCTGAGCTGAATGCTTGAGATCTCTCGGAACACACGTGACCTGGCTTTTTCCTACTAGAAAAGCCCAACAGTTAAAAAGTAAAACTATAAAGATTTTTACTATTTTAAAAAGTACAGCCCTGGCAAAAAGTTTTCAGAATTAAACAAATATTAATTTTCGTAAAGTCTGCTGCCTTAGTTTTTATTATCGCAATTTGCATATGCTTCATAATGTTATGAAGAGTGATCAGATGAATTGCAATTAATTGCAAAGTCCCTCTTTGCCATAAAAACGAACTTAATCCAAAAAAAAAACATTTCCACTGCATTTCAGCCCTGCCACAAAAGGACCAGCTGACATCAGGTCGGTGATTCTCTCGTTAACACAGGTGTCAGTGTTGACGAGGACGAGGCTGGAAATCATTCTGTAATGCTGATTGAGGTATAATCACACAGACTGAAAGCTTTAAAAGGAGGGTGGTGCTTGAAATCATTGTTCTTCCTCTGTTGAAAGAAAAGTTCACCTTTGGAAACAGGTTACATGTTCCAGACGATTTTAGGGTGGAACATGTAACATGTTCCCAGTGCTGCTGTTGCAGCAGTACGGGGAGAAGTTCCCCATACTAGCTGTTTGAAAAACTGTGTGGGGCTCCACCCACACAGTCCTGTCATTCAGACACTGTCAGGGCTGGGCTCAGCCCTTCCTTCTCTGAGCTGGCCGCTCAGCTGTTGGCTAATTGCCAGCTCCCATCTCTCTCCACAGTTACCCAGCTGTTGTTGATTCTGCTCGTCAATCCTGCCTACTTAAAGTCATGCAGCTCACTTGATCTCTGCATTCGCCTTTGTCAACATCACAGAGACTTTCTCCTGCGTTCCTGTTGAAGACTTGCTCGGCTGACGTTCCTTCTGGCTCCTGATCCTGCTTGCTGTACTACTATATTTATCTCTGGCTCTCTGACATTTGCTTGGCTGACTACCCGATTCGGTTACTGAACTCTGGCTTGTTTTGACTACGCTTACTCCGTTTACCTTATTATTATTATTAAACAAGTGTGATTTAACTTTACTTCTGTCTCGGTCTGATTCATGGTTCCCGATAGTAGGCAAAGGCCAAGAATTCAGAAGATAGTCAATCCACTTGTTGGTAATATTTTTTCCAGATTGGATGAGCAAGATCACCGCATGGATCAGTTTGCCATAGAGTTACAAACGCTCCTAAGTCGCACGGCTCACCTGGAAACTCCCACTGTGGCTGCTCTGGTGCACCCTGAGTTGCAGGCCATCCTTGCTGCTGTGCCAGTCTCTGTGCAGGCACCCGCCTCGAGTATTACCTCTATAAGAGGTATGTCTGGTTCCGCTCCACTTCCCCAGCGACTTGGGGGCGATCCAGTTCAATACAAAGGGTTTCTCAACCAGGTTGAGATTTACTTTGAGATGCTGCCCCAGGCGTTTCCCACGGACAGAAGCAAAAGTAGGCTTTGTGATATCTTTGCTTTCTGAGGGAGCCTTGGCCTGGGCAAACCCTCTATGGGAGACGCAAAAACCTGTTGTCTTGAGTTACCCTGACTTTGTGGCCTCCTTTAAAAGGGTATTTGATGTTCCCGCACGCTCCGCTTCTGCTGCCAAGTGCCTCATGTCCATCAGAGTACGAGAACTGTTGCTGACTACACCATTGAATTCCGTACTCTGGCAGCAGAGGTTGCTTGGAACAATGAGGCCCTCGTAGCTGCTTTTTCTCATGGTCTCTCGGATTCCATCAAGGATGAGATAGCAGCCCGAGATATACCCACTGAGCTGGAGAGGTTGATCAAGTTTGCCATCCTCATTGACTCCAGACTCAGAGAAAGACTCTCTTAAGGAGCGCTTGCAGAAGCCTCCTGTACATTTGCCTCCAAGCTTTGCAGTCCCACCCGTGCCTCCCTCACCTCCCATGCCTCCTGGTACCGAGTCAGTCAGTGAAGATGAACCCCTGCACTTGGGCTTCATGCGTGTCTCTGCGGATGAGAGAGCCTTTAAGAGGAGGGAGAGATTGTGCCTTTATTGTGGCCAGGCAGGTCACTTTTTGAAGTCTTGTTCCACCCGCCCAGGGAACGCCCAAACCTTGAGGTCCTGTCATGGACAGACCTTAGGTGGCGTTGTTTCGTCCCCAGTTATCCAGAAGAATAAGCCCCTGGTTTCGGTCACCCTTTCTTGGGCTAAGTCGTCCATCGAGATACAGGCTCTAATCAACTCTGGGGCTGCAGGCCTGTTCATTGATGCTGCCTTTGTATCGCAGCACTCGATTCTGCTGCAGCTGCGTGACACTCCACTTGCCATTGAGGCTCTTGATGGAAGACCTCTACAGCCTGCCCATGTGACTCATGAGACGTTTCCATTGTCCATGGCCGTAGGGGCTCTTCACCATGAGATAATCCAATTCCAAGTTATTTCCTCATCTAGGTTTCCGGTGGTTATTGGTTATCCTTGGTTACAGAGGCACAACCACTCTTTTGATTGGCTCCGTGCTGAGGTTCTCTCCTGGTCACCACAATGCAGTGAGACATGCTTCCAGAAGGTAGCCAAGGTCCTGTGCACCTCTTCACTCTCCTCCCTGCCGGAGGAGTACAGCGATTTTAGCGATGTCTGACAAAGGTCAAGCCGGTAGTTTGCCTCCACACCGGCCCTATGATTGTGCAATTGACCTTCAACCTGGTGCTATACCCCCTCATCCGCAAATCCTCGTTTCCTGTTGGTTTCTTCTTTGTGAAGAAGAGCGGTGAACTGAGACCTTGTATTGATTATAGGGGTCTCAATTGTTTCACGATCAAGAATGCCTACACGATTCCGTTGATTACAGAGTTATTTGACCGCCTCAAGGGAGCAACGGTTTTCACGAAGCTTGATTTGAGAGGGGCATACAATCTCGTGTGGATTAAGGAGGGTGACGAGTGGAAAACTGCATTTAATACCAGAACAGGCCATTATGAGTACCTCGTAATGCCTTTTGGCCTTTGTAATGCCCTGGCAGTTTTCCAGGAATTTATTAACAATGTCCTCTGAGATTTGTTGCAGTTATGTGTGGTGGTTTATCTCGATGATATCCTCATATTTTGCAAGTCCCTGGAGAGCCACCACACAGATGTCTGTCGTGTGCTTCAGAAACTAAGAGAAAACAATTTCTATTGTAAACTGGAGAAGTGCGAGTTCCATCGTGAACAGGTTAAATTCCTGGGCTATGTCATTTCCACTGCTGGTTTTTCAATGGACCCAGAGAAACTTTCAGCAGTCCTACAGTGGCCCCGACCCATGGGTTTACGTCCTCTGCAGTGTTTCCTGGGCTTTGCCAACTATTATCAGAAGTTTATTCGTAACTTCTCATCTCTGGTCAAGCCCCTGACTGATATGACCAGAAAGGACGGTAACCCACAGAGTTGGTAACGGAGTCCATTAAGGCCTTTGTGAGTCTCAAGGCTGCCTTTGTTTCTGCTCCTGTGTTGGCACATCCTGATCCTACGTTGCCTTTTATCCTAGAAGTTGATGCTTCTGAGACTGGAGTTGGCGCCCCTCTGTCTCAACGTCCTAACTCTGAGAGCGCTATGCATCCGTGTGGCTACTTTTCCAAGAAATTGCCACCTGCAGAGTGCAATTACGAGATTGGTGACAGAGAGCTGTTGGTGATCATTTTAGCACTGAAGGAATGGAGACATCTCCTTGAAGGTACCACTGTGCCGGTTCTCATTCTTACTGACCATAAGAATCTCACATTCTTGTCTGAGGCTAAGCGCCTCTCTCCCAGAAGAGCGCGATGGGCTCTTTTCTTGTCGAGTTTTAATTACATTGTCTCATTCTTACCCGGTACTAAGAATGTAAGGGCTGATGCCTTGTCACGACAATTTTCTTCCACTTTAAAGTTGTAGTCGGTTCCGGTTCCTGTGATTCCTCCTGATCGAATCCTGGCTACGGTTCGCACCAGTCTTACTTCTCCTTTGGGTGACAAAATTCTTGCTGCTCAGGTCCATGCTCCTCCTGAGAAAGCTTGTGACCACTGCTTTGTCCCAGAGAGTCTCCGTACTGCCGTGCTCCAGACTTACCATTCTCCCAAGGCAGCTGGCCACCCTGGGAATAATTAATTTGTTTGGGCCATTTCCCAACAATTCTGGTGGCCTAGTCTACGGGCTGATGTAACTGCACACGTAGCTGCCTGTTCTGTGTGTGCTCAGAGTAAGACTCCACAACACCTTCCAGTGGGCCTCCTACAACCCATACCCAATGGAGAGAGGCCCTGGACCCACCTGTCTGTGGATTTCATTGTGGAGTTACCCAACTCCCAAGGCAACACTGTTATCCTTATGGTGGTTGACCGATTCTCAAAGATGTGTCATTGTATTCCACTTAAGAAGCTGCCCACTTCTAAAGGAACTGGCTTCCATTTTTGCTCGGAAGATCTTTCAAGGCGATTGTCTCAGACAGGGGTAGTCAGTTTGTCTCCCGGTTCTGGCGAGCCTTTTGTGCACAGTGGGGAATTCAGCTTGCTTTCTCCTCTGCCTATCACCCGCAGTCTAATGGGGCAGCAGAACGAGCCAATCAGTCTTTGTATTCTTACATTGCTATATTTCTGACCATCATAACAACTGGTCAGAGCTATTACCGTGGGCAGGGTTTGCTCACAACAGTGCCTTGAATTCTGCTTTCCGTTTGTCCTCGTTTACGGCTTCCAACCTTCCATGTTGCCTGACTCGTTTGTTCCGCAGAGTATTCCTGCGTTAGAGGAGCATCTCTGTGGTCTTCGTTCCACTTGGGCACAAGTTCAGGAGGCTTTGCAACATGCTAACGATAGGTACAGACTCCATGCTGACCGCAGACGCCTGCTTGCACCTTCCTACCAGGTTGGGGACAGAGTCTGGCTGTCGTCTCGCAACCTTCGACTTTGTGTTCCTTCTTTGAAGTTCACACCTCGTTTTATTGGGTCTTTCTGTATCCTTCGTAGGATTAACCCAGTGGCTTATGCCTTGGACCTTCCTCCTAGTATGCGCATCTCAAATGTGTTTCATGTCTCCTTATTGAAACCTTTGGTCTGCAATCGCTTTACCACCTCGGTGCCATGTCCTCACCCTATACAGGTTGAGAACCATGAGGGGTATGAGGTACAATCCATTGTTGACTCCCGTAGGTTCCGTGGGCGCATACAGTACCTGGTGCATTGGAAGGGGTCCGGTCCGGAGGAACGCTCTTGAGTCTCATCCTCGGACGTACATGCCCCTGTCCTCCTCCGTGATTTTCATAGACGTTTTCCCCTCAAGCCCGGTGGTCCTCCGAGGAGGTACTGTCAGGGCTGGGCTCAGCCCTTCCTTCTCTGAGCTGGCCGCTCAGCTGTCGGCTAATTGCCAGCTTCCATATCTCTACACAGTTACCCAGCTGTTGTTGATTCTGCTCGTCAGTCCTGCCTACTTAAAGTCACCCAGCTCACTTGATCTCTGCCTTTGCCTTTGTCAACATCACAGAGACTTTCTCCTGCATTCCTGTTAAAGACTTGCTTGGCTGACGTTCCTTCTGGCACCTGATCCTGCTTGCTGTACTACTACGTTTATCTCTGGATCTTTGACATTTGCTTGGCTGACTACCCAATCTGGTTACTGAACTCTGGCTTGTTTTGACTACGCTTACTGTTTACCCTATTATTATTATTAATAATAAACAAGTGTGATTTAACTTTACTTCTGTCTCGGTCTGATTCATGGTTCCTGATAGACACAAAGCTCCATGTATCCGAATGAACTATAAGTCCCGACATCCTGAGTGGCTGTCGGCCTGTAGTTCTGAATGAACTACCACAGCGCCGTGGAGCGATGTGGTAGTTAATCGAGTGTTTATGTAAGAGACTATCAGCTTATCCATAGGTATGGTTTATGTGCAGAGTTCAGGGATGCGCTATATACAGAGTGCAGAGTTCAGGGGTGCCCTATGCACAAAGTGCAGAGTTCAGGGATGTGCTATGTAAAGAGTGCAGAGTTCAGGGGTGCCCTATGCACAAAGTGTAGAGTTCAGGGGTGCGCTACGTGCAGAGTGCAATATTGAGCAGTGCACTACATACAGAGTGCAGAGTTCAGGGGTGTACTATGCACAGTGTTCGGGGTTAAGCTCTCTTTCACAGGCTGTCAACATCTCACTTCCACCCCTCCTTGGCTCTAACCTCTGCACCACTCGTCCTCATCCCCAACCTCTCCCACTTCCTCGCATCTCATTACCTGGCCCGTCTCTTGTACCTCCCGGAGGTGTAGGCGGCTCCACCTCTCTCTCGCAGGGAAATCATTGGTCGGCCAATATAGGGATCACAGTGCAGCTTACCACATAATGCCCCATCCCACACTGTATCTGCATCTCCCTTGTCCCCGCCGTAAGTGCAGGATGGGCAGGGATCTGTGAGAGCCGCCAAGGGGAAAGCTGTCCTTGTAAACACAGAAGTCTTTTGTGTTTACAAGTGACAGTGGTGAGCGGGGAGCGGAGGGTGAGAACCAGAGGTGGCGGAGTGGCTGAAATGGCCCTGCGGGCCGGATTCAGCCCAAGGGCCTTGTGTTTGACACGTGCACTAGGAGATATGAAAAACATTGTCCTGGCTAGATACATTGCTTCCCAGCTCCTGGCAGAGAATTATGTAAAACAAGCGATTTAGGTCTGAAAAAGGAAGATCAGGAAAAGTGAACACAATTAAATTAGATTTATGTACGGTAACAAGTAACAGCTGTAAAATGACGAGAATCAGAATTGAAAAGATTTTAGAATTTTAGACTTGAGCTGATTATAAGGACAAGTGTGACATCTTTGGGTGTACTGAAACAAAGGAAAGGGCATATATTAAAAATACTGCAAAAAGAAAATTGGATTGATTGAATGGCAGCGTATGAAATAAAGGAAACATAAAAATCAGATAGGTGTAGGTGGTGAGCACAGATAATTTAAAACCAATTCCGAGAACCAGACACTTTGCTATGAAACATTACTTAAAATCTTGTTTAAGATGGCATAATGCTAAAGGAATGTTACAATTCTAAAAGATTGATTTTGAATTAAACCTGTACTAGGAAAAATACAGAGGCTGATATTTTTGGCTTCCTTCTCAAAATGCTAGTTGTCTGGCTGTCTCTGGCTTTAATACATTTAGAATCACTGACCAGAAACAAGCATGCAGCAGGAAAATTCAGAGGGAAATTAAAATGCCTGCTCTTTATACTTATTCTAATTCTTACTGAAAGAATTGGCTTGATCTATTAACATAGTTCATTGATAGTTAATAATTAATTAATAAAATAGTAAGGCTGCATTGCTCCACAGTACCTGCAGCTACAGAGATCAGTGATGACTTTTAAAGTGGCACTAAGCTCTACTCCTATTGTTGCCAGCCTCCTCCAAATCCCACTTTTTTTTTTTTCTTGCTGCTGTGATTTGACTTCCAATTATTGGAGACTACATTCATTCTCCATGGTCCCAATGTATGTAGGAACAAAGCAACCGGCTCTTTCTCATTTGTAGTGTGCATAGAGCACTGCACATAACTGCAACATGCAGTGCTCATTCCAAACAGACAAAAGTGAGGGGGAAAGGGAGAAGTTCTGGAGCTCATGGGGCAGAAAAACACAATAAGAAACTATTTAATGAAAAATAGGTTACAGGGCCATCAAGTAGTGGATGTATATGGCTTACTTTTCGAAAATAAGAATATTGTTTAGTTCTGCTTTATAGCTTTTCTGCATGTTCAAAAAAAAATAATTCATTTTTCAAAGTCCTTTCCATATTTATGTTTGTAACTTGTAAATTGTAATTGCCCATATGTGGTTTATAAATGGTCTGGACTTAAAACATGCTTACAGCTGCACTTGCAGTTTTCACCTTGGTAAAAAAAAATTCTTAGGCAGCTCCCCACTCAGTAATAGTGATCTGGATGGCCGTAGCTGCCCTATACCTTTTACTGCATTGTAAAGTGTCACCCCTGTCCCACTGTGGTTTCTGGGCTCACTCATTCCTCAGGGGAGCCCAACACTACTGCAAACAGTGTCAGGAAGGCATGTGGGAGGAGCTTGGAGAGCATCTATTTCTGAATGTTGATGGTGATTAATGAACCCCAAAGCACTCCGCTTTGAGCATTTTTGGGTTCAGGGCTATCAAACTCCTGGCTGAAAGCTCAGAAAACAGCTGATGTGCTTGATTGGCTGTAGCAGAGGGCAGAGGAGACATTAGGGTTCTCAAAGAGCGCAAATGTCTCCATAAAGAGAACCTATCACCTGCTCATGCTAGTACATATGGGACTTGTTAGCTCACATGTACCAATACTAATATGTTATCCAAAAAAGTATGCTACCGGCGCAAAAAAAAAAAAACTAAAAATATAAGTCAACAATCTAGTTTGCTGCAATCATATGCATGCCACCCTAAGGGTAGAATATTAAAGAATAATGTAATAGATGCATTGCGCTAACTTCTCTAAATTATATTACCACTCCTAAAACTGAAACAAAATATGCAAATAAAAAACATATATAAATGTCCTTGAAAGCGTGCTTTTCTGTGCCAACTATGTGTCCAAAATTTTTTAGTGAAAGTAATAACACTGATGAAAATACCTAACGATACTGCCAACAGCAATTTAAAGTGCAAGTGCTAAAAGATAATAATAATGATATAGTAAAAATAAAAAATAAAAATAGATAAGTGCCAATATTACTCTCTAGCCATTAGGTCTCAAATATCAACATATATGTGTACAACACAGTGCAATAAATGGCCTCAACATATGTGTGTATACCACAGTGCACTGAATATCCTCAGTGAGTGATCACTTCTGTGCAATAGTGATGTTCCTAGTCAATATATAGTGCTTCTACTTCCACCGCTTAACGTGACTTCATCACCACCTAGTGCAATGGCCACTCACCAGATATATTAGAATATGCGCCTTTGGTTCGATCTATCTCCCGCTGTGTCTCCTCAAGGCGGCGTGCGTTCCAAGCCTCACTTTCATTAGACCGGAAGTGACAAGAAAATTTCCCAGCAGCCTCATCAGGAAGCTTCTTCATACACACGGCTGGATTAGCTTGGCGTCGGCTTAGAGGCATTATAACATGTGAGTTTAACTATGTTTTTTAACTTTTTTAATAAAATAAGAGTTACATACTACACTATGATGGCTATCCATATGTCTTTATGAGAATTAAACAGAGCAAGAGGCACTAGTATACTGCTTGGAAAGGCTGCTACTGGATCCATCACATACGGAGTGGTTATCCTAAATAAATGAACCAAAAGGCGCATATTCTAATATATCTGGTGAGTGGCTATTGCATTAGGTGGTGATGAAGTCACGTTAAGCGGTGGAAGTAGAAGCACTATATTTTGACAAGGAACGTCACTATTGCACAGAAGTGATCACTCACTGAGGATATTCAGTGTACTGTGGTGTACACACATATGTTGACGACATTTATTGCACTGTGTTGTACACATATATGTTGATATTTGAGACCCAATAGCTAGCGAGTAATATTGGCACTCATCTATTTTTACTATATCATTATTATATTTTAGCACTTGCACTTTAAATATCTGTTGGCAGTATCATAAGGTATTTTCATCAGTGTTATTACTTTCACTAAAAATTTTTGGACACAAATAGTTGGCACAGAAAAGCACACTATCAAGGACATCTATATATATGTTTTTTATTTGCATATTTTGTTTCAGTTTTAGGAGTGGTAATATAATTTAGAGAAGTTAGCGCAATCCAACTAATACTAATATATCTATTGTTAACTCTAAACTGATGAGCTGTAAAGATGGACAATTTTGGGTACCATAGTTTTTGCCATTTCACAGACAATGGTGCAATTTTTACAGCATTCTTGGTATCTATTCAAAGCTCATCTTTTTTTAAAATCTGGCCAAAAAAATGAGTATTAGTGTTTTAATGTGGAATATGATTACGCAATATTGCAATTTAATTTTTTAAAACCATAAAGCAGAAAAGAAGAAATAGCTCATCCAGCGCTTATGGAAAAAAAGTCTGTGATTGAATTTAGCTGCTGCTATAATAAATAGATAATAGATACTCAAAACACAAAGCTCTAGAAGGTCATAGAGGTAGTTCGTAGGCTAAAGCAGCGCTTAGGATGATAGACATCAACCTCCAATAGTGGTGATATGCCCTCTGATAAGCGAGTCAAAAACGATGGTGTTCATGAAGAGGTATTCATATACTGTAGTGACTTGTCAAATAGATGATAACCTTCACCGCACCACGTGAGACCGCTCCCCTCACAATGCACACTCACCGGAACAGTATAATAAAACCACCTTGTTATTAACCCCTTCCCGCCAAGCCGCCGCAGTTTTCATGCGGCAGGTTGGCTCCCCTGGGCGAACCGTGGTAGCTATACGTCGGCTCGTCTTTTGACCACTAGCGTGCGTGCGTGCATGCACTGGCGGTCGTGATGACCTCCGGGCACCCGCGAACGCTCCACACAGAGACAGAAAACAGATCCGTCAATGTAAACAGACAGATCTCCGTGCTGTCAGGGGCGAGGAGAGCGATCTGTTGTTCATACTAAGTATGAACAACGATTGGTCACCTCACCCAGGCAGTCCCACCCCCCCCACAGTTAGAATCACTCCCTAGGTAACCCAGTTAACCCCTTGCTCGCCCCTACTGTTAACCCCTTCCCTACCAGTGGCATTTACACAGTAATCAATGCATTTTTATAGCACTGATCGCTGTATAAATGCCAATGGTCCCAAAAATGTGTCAAAAGTGACCGATCTGTCCGCCATAATGTTGCAGTCCCGATAAAAAGAAAAAAAAAAATCGCTGATCATCGCCATTACTAGTAAAAAAAAAAAAAAAAAAAGATAATAAAAATGCCATAAATCTTTCCCCTATTTTGTAGACTGTATAAATTTTGCACAAACCAATCAATATACGCTTATTGTGATTTTTATTACCAAAAATATGTGGAAAAATACACATCAGCCTAAACTAAGGAAAAAATTAGCTTTTTTTAAAAGATATTTATTATAGCAAAAAGTACAAAATATTGTGTTTTTATCAAAATGGTCGCTCTTTTTTTGTTTATAGCGCAAAAAACGCAGAGATGATCAAATACCCCCCCAAAAAAAGCTCTATTTGTGGGAAAAAAAGGACATCAATTTTGTTTGGGTACAACGTCGCATGACTGCACAATTGTCAGTTAAAGTGACACAGTGCCATATCGCTAAAAATGGCCCAGTCATTGAGCAACCAAATCTTCTGGGGCTGAAGTGGTTAAAGTGGATCTTTGACAGACAGCAAGACCGCGTCTTTAACCGCTTGCCGACCAGCTGCCGCAGTTGTACTGCGGCAACATGTTCTATCTCGCGAATCGCCGTCATGTTACGTCAGTTCATATTTTGTCCACTAACTAGGGGCGTGCGCCTCCTGCTCACCCACAGAGTCGATGCAAGTGCCCAGAGGTCGCGATCATCGCCGGGCTCCCGCGATCGCTCAGGGCACACTGAGAACCGGGATCTGTGTGTGTAAACACACAGTTTCCAGTTCTGTGAGGGGAGAAGTGACAGATCGTCGGTTCATACAGAGTATGAACAGCGATCTATCTCTTCCCCTACACGGTCCACTCCCCCTACAGTTAGAACACACACTAAGGAAAACATTAACCCTTTGATCGCCCCTAGTGTTAACCCCTTCACTGCCAGTGACATTTTTACAGTAATAATGAATTTTCATAGCACTGATCGCTGTATTAATGCCAATGGTCCCAAAAAATGTGTCAAAATTGTCCGACGTGTCCGCCATAATGTCGCAGTCCCGATAAAAATCGCAGATCGCCGCCATTACTACCCTGTTTCCCCTAAAATAAGACCTAGCGTGACTGTTGGCGATGGCTTCAATATAAGCCCTACCCCCCAAATAAGCCCTAGTTAAAGTCTTTGTAGGTCTTATTTTTAGGGTAGGGCTTATATTGCAGCCATCACCGACAATCACGCTAGGTCTTATTTTAGGGGAAACAGGGTAGTAAAAAAATGAATAATAAAAATGCCATAAAACTATCCCCTATTTTGTAGACGCTATAAATTTTGCGCAAACCAATCAATATACGCTTATTGCGATTTTTTTACCAAAAATATGTAGAATACCTAAACTGTGGAAAAAAAATTGTTTTTTTATATATTTTTGGGGGATATTTATTATAGCAAAAAGCAAAAAATAATGTGTTTTCTTCAAAATTGATGCTCTTTTTTTTGTTTATACCTTAAAAAATAAAAACAGTAGAGGTGATCAAATACCACCAAAAGAAAGCTCTATTTGTGGGAAAAAAAAGGACATCAATTTTGTTTGGGTGCAACGTCACACGACTGCGCAATTGTCAGTTAAAGCGACACAGTGCCGAATTGCAAAAAGTGCTCTGGTCAGGAAGGGTGTAAAATCTTCCGGGGCTGATGCGGTTAAAATCCTTCATCAGCAATCATAAGGGGTTAACATATCCGACAAGACAGGTCTGGTTACTCACAGCAGGATATCCACTTGTTGACTCATTAATTCAAACCATAGAGAAAAAGGGAATCCTCATAGCGTAATCCAGTTTACAATTTTCTTCCCATCAACTGACTCCCCTTTCAAGATAAATGCTTACACAAAGTTCAAAATAAACTAGCATCCCATGATAGTAAACATCTGGATTTTACAGCTTATAACGATACTCGCTCACCATCCGAAGGAGCGCTCATCCACGTTGATATTAACCCCTTATGATTGCCAATCAAGGATTTTAAGGATGCGGTCTTGCTGTATGTCAAAAATCTACTTTGATATCAAGGCGGTTTTATTATACCATTTCGGTAAATGTGCAAATCTGAGGGGAGCGGGCTCACGTGGTGCAGTGAAAGTTATAATCTATTTGACAAGTCACTATATGAATACCTCTTCATGAGCACCATAGTTGTTTTGGACTCGCTTTTCAGAGGGCACATCACCACTATTGGAGGTTGATGTCCATCATCCCAAAAGCTGCTTTAGCCTATAAAACTACATCTATGAACTTCTTGAGCTTTGTGTTTTAAAGGTTATTTTTTAGTTGTGTCCATAATAAATTAATTTGAGTTTGACGCAGTAGCAGCTTTGGCATTTTGACGCAATTTCAGGGAATGGCTGTGTAAACTTGAGATCTATGGACCTCAACTTGCATCAGTCAGACCAAAATAGTACAGGGACTACTTTGAAGTCAGTGCAACTTGAAGTCGCACAGATATGAATGTTATCATTGTGAATCATGGGGTACAACTTGTCATGCGACTCTATTCAAAGTCGCAGGAAAAAAATCGCACAAGTGTAAAAAGGGGCCTAAAGGATAAGTTGACCTTTTCACAGGTAAAAAAAATGTGCATTTATTATTCTTTGTTTGGGAGATTAGAAAATATTGCACCAGAGATCAGCAGATTGCTGGTGCCATGCAGGTCTCCTGAAGATCTGTCAAGGTACGAGCAAGCCGATACATTCTGACAGGAAGACTCAATGAACTACAACAGCGCTCACAGCTCCACGGTAGTTCATTAAAAACTACAAGCCAACAGCTGCAAAGGCTGCCGGACCTTTTAGTTTTCAATTCACAGAGGACTGTGAATGAGTGACGTGGCCGGGTGGGATTGATCACAGTGATCACATGGTACAGACTGGGGCAAACACAGCCCATCTGTGCCATGTGATCAGCTGTGGCCAATCACAGCTAATCACAACAAAAACTGAATGAATTGATGAAATTCAGTAAAATGCTTGCATATAGCAATGAAATTCATTGCTACATGCAAACATGAAAAAAAAAAAATACTGATCACTTCCCCAGAGTAGTACAATGTTACTATGGTAACGTTATATTGCTCTGGTCAAAGCGTGTAAAAAAAAAATAAAAAAATAAAAAATTGGGGTTTTTTTTCGTACTGTCAACAGTCAGTGTCCCTGATCACTGCCACACTCGTTATATGATGACGCTGTACTGTACTGGTGACAGTATGTAAAAAGTTTTTACTTTCTTCAGTTTCCAAAAAATGACAACTTCCAAAAAACCCATCATGCCTCTTACTAAATACCTTAGACTGCCTACATTCCAAAAAACGGTCATTGGAGGATATTTGTACTGTCCTGACATTTTTGGGCCTCAAGAAATGAGATAGGCCGTCAGTACATCAGGATTGATCAATTGTCAGATATATACAGTTGTGTGAAAAAGTATTTGCCCCCTTTCTGATTTTTTTTTTTGCATATTTGTCACACGTAAATGACTCAGATAATCAAACAAATGTTATTATTACATAAAGATAACCCGAGTAAATACAAAATGCAGTTTTTAAATGATGGTTTAATTTTTTAAGGCAAAAAAGCTGTCCAAACCTGCCTGGCTTTATATGAAAAAGTAATTGCCCCCCTAAACCTAATAACTGCAGTTGTTGCCGCCAAGGGTGGCACAACCAATCAAGCATTAGCAATAACTGGCAATGAGTCTTTCACATTGCTGTGGAGCAATTTTGGCCCACTCTTTACAGAATTGTTTTAATTGAATCACATTGGAGGGTTTTCCAGCATGAATGGCCTGTGTAAGGTCATGATACAGCATCTCAATTGGATTTAAGTACGGGCTTTGACTAGGCCACTCCAAAACCTAAATTTTGCTTTGTTTGAACCATTTGGAGGTGGACTTGCTGTTGTGTTTCGGATCATTGTCCTGCTGTATAACCCAAGTGCACTAGAGCTTGAGGTCACAAACTGATGGCAGGACATTCTCCTTTAGGATTTTCTGGTAGAGCTCAGAATTCATGGTGCCATCAATTAAGTTCCAGGTCCTGAAGCTGCAAAGCAGCCCCAGACCATCATGCTACCACCACCATGTCTGACTGTTGGTATGATGTTCTTGTTATGAAATGCTGTATTAGCTTTATGCCAGATGTAATGGGACGCACACCTTCCAAAAAGTTACATTTTTCAGTCCACAGAATATTTGCCTAAAGGTCTTGGGGATAATCAATATGTTTTTTGGTAAATGTGAGATGATCCTTTGTGTTCTTTTTGGTCAGCAGTGGCTTTGGCCTTGGAACTCTCTCATGGATGCCATTTTTGCCCAGTCTCTTTCTTATTGTTGAATCATGAACACTGAACTTACCTGAGGCAAGTGAGGCCTGCAGTTCTTTAGATGTTGTTCTGGGTTCTTTTATGACCTCCTGGATGAGTCGTTGTCATGCTCTTGGAGTAATTTTCGTAGGCCGGCCACTCCTGGGAAGGTTCACCACTGTTCCAAGTTATCTCCATTTGTGGATAATGGCTATCCCCGTGGTTCACTGGAGTTCCAAAGCCTTAGAAATGGCTTTGAAACCTTTCCTAGAACGATACATGTTTGTTTCTAATCTGTTCTTGAATTTTTTTAGATTGTGGCATGATGTGTGGCTTTTTGTTATGTGTTAGCATGCTTCACTTTGTCAGGCAGCTTCTATTCATGTGATTTCTTTATTCAACAGTTCTGGCAGTAATCAGGCCTGGGTGTGGCAAGTGAAATTTAACTTAGCTTTCCAAAAAATTGTGGTTAATCACAGTTCATTCATGATTCAGCATTGGAGGGCCAATTACTTTTTCACATAGAGCCAGGCAGGTTTGAACAGCCTTTTTCCCTTAATAAATGAAATAATAATTAAAAAACTGCATCTTGGATTTACTCGGGTTATGTTTGGGTTATATTAAAATTTGTTTGATGATCTGAATCATTTACGTGTGAGAAATATGCAAAAAAAAAAAAATCAAATCAGGAAGGGAGCAAATACTTTTTCACAGCACTGTATATATATCTGTTTGTTTTTTTTACCAAAGAAATGTAGCAGAATAAATTTTGGCCTAAATTTATGAAGAAAGAATATTTATTTGCAAAATGTTAGAACAGAAAAAAGAAAAACTTTTTTTCATTTATTTAGCAAAATTAAAAAACCCAGTGGTAAACATTACTAAAAGAAAGCTCTATTTGTGTGAGCAAGATGATAAAAATTTAGTATGGGTACAGTGTTGCATGACTGTGCAACTGTCATTTAACCACTTAGGGACTGGAAGAAATTCCCCCTTAATGACCAGGCCATTTTTTTCGATACTGCACTGCGTCACTTTAACTGACAATTGTGCAGTCGTGCAAAACTGTACCCAAACAAAATTGACATCCTTTTTTTCCCACAAATAGAGCTTTCTTTTGGTGGTATTTGATCACCTCTGCAGTTTTTATTTTTTGCTCTATAAACAAAAAAAGAGCGACAATTTTGAAAAAAAGAACAATATTTTATACCATTTGCTATAATAAATATCCCCCATAAAAAATGTAAAAAAAATAAAAATTTCTTCATCAGTTAGGCCGATATAAATTTCTTCTACATATTATTGGTAAAAAAAAAATATGCAATAATCGTATATAGATTGGTTTGCGCAAAAGTTATAGCGTCAAAAAAAGGGAATAGATTTATAGCATTGTTGTAATTTTTTTTTTTACTAGTGGGCACCACCCCTCCTGGATCAAGAACATACCAAAAGGGCAGATGCTGAGAGTCCGACGTAACTGTTCAGATCTTAACTCCTATACCTCTCAGGCTAATATATTGAAGGAGAGGTTCCTTCAGAAAGGATATGATAGGAGTACTTTGGAGAACATCATTGATGAAGTAGCGAGCAAGCCTAGGGAACAGTGCCTGAGGGAGAAAGATGTTGGGGTATCCGAAAACCAACACCAGCTGGGCTTTATCTCAAATTTCCATCATCAGTACAAGGATGTGGAAAGGATATTCAGGAAACACTGGCACATCCTCTGTAAGGATAGGCATCTGAGGGAGGTTTTACCTAGTTGCCCCAAATTTATTTATAGACAGGCACCAAGTTTTGGCCAGAGGGTGGTGAAGAAGGTTCTGAATCAACCACAGCATCAGACTTTAAGCATCGACCTAAAAGGCTTTTTTGCATGTAGAAGGTGCATCTGCTGCAAAACAGTTCAGATTAGGCACAGAGGTATGACCCAAATAACCAACGTAGAGAATGAAGTCTTTAACATTAGGGAATTCATCACGTGCAATACCTCATTTGTGGTCTATCTTTTATGGTGCCCATGCGGGCTGTATTATGTTGGGCGCACTAAGAGATTATTGAGAGTACGAATTGCGGAACATCTGGCGAATATAAAAAAAGGCTTCCAATATCATAGTGTATCACTCCACTTTAAGGAGAAACACAATCAGGATCCCAGTTTACTCCAATTCTGTGGTATAGATGTGGTACATCAATCTTGGAGGGGCTCCAATCGTGTGAGAGACCTCTCTCAGAGAGAAACTCGATGGATTTTCCAGCTCAAGAGTTTGTTCCCTAAGGGAATGAACATTGAGCTGGATTTGAACTGTTTCATTAGCAACTCCTAATCAGTAGTATTAATTTTGTTTTTTGTTGTATTGGGGACAGTTTTTATGTAGAACACTGAGTGGAGGCACAGTATATTATTATTTACTAGGTATTATATGTTAAAGTGGTTAATGATAAGGGATTTAAAATTTCACTTTAGTAGCCCACGTCAGTCATGGGATGTGAGGTATCACTAATATTGTTACTTAGAGGAGCTAGGGTTAAGCAATTTCTCCTTTGACTCTTCTCTATTCACCTTTAAATTATTTTTTCTTTTATTTGGTGTACATGGGGTATAAGGAGTAGGATGGTCACTAAGTGGTGACTTTAAGCTTCACATTTCATTGGGGTTTATTTTATATAGACACTATGAGATCACATGAGTATAGGTTATATCTGATGTAGTGTGATTGATGGTTTGTCACACATTTCCATTTTATTTGACTTTTCTCACTTCTATTTTTATTCTTTACTTTATATATGTTTTGTTTATTTTTGATTTTCATCTATTTTTTATATTTCATTTTTTATTTTATATTTTTATTTTATTTTATTATTTTTTTATTTCTATTTTTCATTTTTTAATTCTTTATTTTATATTTTATTTATTTTTTATTTTATATATATTTTTTTTATTATTATTTTTTATTATTGTTTTATTTTTTTTTATTTTTTATTTATTTTTTTTTTTTTTTATTCTTTATTTTTTTATTCTTTATTTCTTATGTTTTATTTTCTATTTCTATTTATCTTTATTATTTTCTCTTCACTTAATATATATATATATTTTTTTTCTATATATTATTATTGCTCTCTTCATTTTTCTTCTTTCTTTGTCTCTTGTTTGTTTTGTTCACCTTAGCACATTATAGGTTATTTTGGGGAATTATACTACCAAGATTCATCATTTATAATCACTATAAATGCATTGGGTTCTCGAGATGTGTATTTATGAGGAGTCCTGCTGTTGTTTTATGTATAAGGGGACACAGGAAGTGTGGAGAAGCCGAGAGATTGGCGCCCGCCCACGTGTCTAACTATTTGCATAAAGGAGTGATTGCCGTGCTGTGTAGCCAACCCCATGACTAAGTCCGTATGACGAAACATGTCGGGGCGTGGCTACGCGGCAATCCTTTACTAACATTTGAGTGAGGAGAGTCGGCCGAGTGAGCGGAGTTCGTTTGTGAGCAGCCAGGAAGCGATAGCAGAGAACCGGTGAGGTGGCCCGCAGGTCTTCAGGCTCCACACACCCTGGGTCCGCCGTGACCGTTTAAGTGGTTATAGTGTCTTTCAAGTTCCGCTGCATGTGTTACATCATCCTGTTTGCTGTGAAGTGTTGTGACTACATTTACCTGCCTGCTGTGATTTGCTGTGGAGTTTTCATGCCCTGTATTTTTATGGATCATGTGAGTGTATTGGTTTTAGTTTCAGTTTGTAATTAAATATTTTAAAACGTTAATACACTATCTGGAGCAATTCTTTTATTCTTTATGTGGAATCCTTATCCCATGAATGGTGTTCGGCACATTGAGCAGTGGATGACTGTGCTCACATGGTAACCCCCATGTTAGTGGGTTAAAGCCTTGTTCGGCCAAACACGCGAGTGTAAGGCCTCAACAGCTGATGAGTTTGCCATCCGTAAGGGTGTGGATATATGTCACTGAGGTGTGGTGGATAGCGCGGCACAGGATTATGAAATAGAGACACTCACTTCTTGGAATCTCTTCTCTTTTGCGTTGTTTGGCACGAATACATTGTGGACTTTTCACCAACATTTTTTATGTATATCACATTTTTTTATAATTTTTTTCTGGCTTTTCGTTTTTAGAATATGTTGGAGCTTATTCACTAATGCTGATCATTTTTTCACCATGTTAATGATTGTCACTGTGTAAAATGCATTATTTAATGTTATTTATTTTTTGTTAATTTGCTGTACATACATTTATAGCACTTTAGATTCACAGTGTCCCAAGTGGAGGTTACACCACACTAGGGAAATGTATTGTGGTTCATCACTGTATACACCAGAGTAATATATGGTTATAGGTAAACTGGACTCTTTTAAACCAGTTCTGCACTCTTTAGCAAGAGTTTATTAATTGGTCCTTTAATTTTATTCATTAGGCATATAGCGCCACTATTCATCCACAGGGTGTTTTTCAGGCTTACTAGTAATGGCGAGGATCTGTGATTTTTAGCGGGACTGCGACATTGCAGCGGACAAATCGTCCACTTTTCATTTTTGGGACCATTGACATTTATACAGTGATCAGTGCTATAAAAATGCACTGATTACTATGTAAATGTCACTGGTAGGAAAGTGGTTAACACTAGGGAGCGATCAAGGGGTTAAATGTGTTCCCTGCTAGGTGTTTCTAACTGTGAGGGGATGTGACTTACTAGAGGAGGAGCCAGATCGCTGTTCCTACTTAGTAGGAACAGACTATCTGTCTCTCCTCTCCTGACAGAATGGGGATTTGTATGTTTGTTTACACACATATCCCCGATCGGGCTCTCATGCTCGCGATCAATGGAAGGATGTCCTCCGGCCATGCGCATCGCGTCCCCGCTGTGCAGCGCACATGCTAAAGCTTTTTAAAGTGGTTAATAAACTTCAATGTCCATAATTACCCATGATTTCCAGAAGTGCTTCGCTACTATAGTTTAATGATGACCAAAATGTCAATTGCAGCAGGTGGATGAATCACAGGTTCCATTTATACTCAGCCACTCTGTGCCACCTGTGTTTGTGCCAGCTTACAAGGTGGTGGGACACCGTGATATTGTCCCAGAGAAGAGTGCAGTGGTGGCTCCATCTACCCAGTAATAGCAACAGGAACCGCCACATCAATAGAAGTAGAGTTAACAATGAAAATAAATCAATAATGTGCTAAATAACAGAGTGCAAAAAACATGGCTTAATAAAGAATCATACAGGTATTTATGACTTTTGTTTAATAACACTTTAAAGTGGACCTGACATCAAAAAAGGTGAAGACATGCCATGTTATAGGGAACATCTACAAATGTTGATTGTTTCACTTTTGCGTGGAATTCTTCGTGAAAAAATAACAAAACACTTCACATATCTAGACACTTTTGTGTCTTGATCCTAATAGCTGTATATCCGCTGCGTGAGATCCTCTAAGGCGCAGTGTCTGTGACTGTTATGCCCGGTACACACGGTCAGATTTTCCAACGGAAAAAGTGCGATCGGATTGTGTTGTCGGAAATTCCGATCATGTGTGGGCTCCATCGAACTTTTTCCGTCGGAATTTCCGACGCACAAAGTTTGAGAGCAGGATATAAAATTTTCCGGCAACAAAATCCGATCGGTTAAATTCCGATCGTGTGTACACAAATCCGACGCACAAAGTGCCACACATGCTCAGAATAAATTAAGAGACGAAAGCTATTGGCTACTGCCCCGTTTATAGTCCCGATGTACGTGTTTTACGTCACCGCGTTCAGAACGATCAGATTTTCCGACAACTTTGTGCGACCGTGTGTATGCAAGACAAGCTTGAGCCAACATCTGTCGGGAAAAAAATCCATGTATTTTGTTGTCGGAATGTCCGATCGTGTGTACAGGGCATTAGTCTCACACGATTTGGAGTGAGATTTCGTGATGTCACCACTGTGCTGCTCACGGTTTTGTAAGCTGGAGGGAAAGGTGTGCTTAACCAGTTAAGGACTGCCCTATAGAAGATTTACTGCTATAGGGCTGCCCTTCTGTGCAGAATCACATACTGTATATATACGTGATTCTGCACATCTGCCTAGGCGCCACCAGCGGGTCGCTTCTGCTTTGATTATTCACAGCAGAAACCAATATGGCACTGGATGTCCGCTGACACCTGCTGATCGCCAGGCAGAGACACAGAACGGAGCCCTGCCTATGTAAACAAGGCAGATCTCCATTCTGACGGGGGGGGGGGGTGGATTTGGTGTTCCTGCAAAGCATGGAATAAAATCCATCACTTCCCTGAGTAAAAGCAGCACACATAGTATAGTAAAACCCTTGCTAGACACACACACTTAACCCTTTGATTGCCCTAGCTGTTTAACCCCTTTCCAGCCAGTGTCATTAGTACAGTGACAGTGCATTTTTTTTTAGCACTGAATACTGTATTAGTGTCACTAGTTCCCACAAAGTGTCAGTTAGTGTCCAACTGTCCACCGCAATATCACAGCCCCGCTATAAGTCACCAATTGCCTCCAATTTCTAGCATAATAAATAAAATAATTCTAATAAAATTACTTTTGCGCAAACCAATCAATATACGGTTATAGGTAATTTTATTTTACCAAAAATATGTAGCGGAATACATATGTGCCTGAATTTATGAAGAAATTTGATTTTTTTTCCATACTTTTATTGGGTATGTTTTATAGCAGAAAGTAAAAAATATTGTTTGTTTTTTAAAATTGTCTGCCTTTTTTGTTTTTAGCACAAAAAATAGAAAAACCCAGAGGTGATCAAATACCACCAAAAGAAAGCTCCATTTGTGGGCAAAAAAAATATATACATTTTATTTGGATACGCCTCCCTTTATCTAGATGGCAACTCACTTCCTCGTTGAATGTTAACAGATTGGTCTGGCAGGAACGACCCTTCATAAACCCATGCTGATTACTATTATTGATACTGTTTTCATCAGCAAATTCTTGGATATAGTTCCTTATCATCCCCTCCAATAATTGACCTACTATTGATGTTAGGCTGACTGGCCTGTAGTTTCCAGTAATATGTCTCTGCCCTTTTTTGAATATTGATACCACACTGGCATTTCTCCAGCTGGTACCATTTCTGTCCGTATGCTGTCCCCAAAGATTAGGAATAATGGTCTAGCTATAACCTGACCGAGTTCTTTGAATACTCTCAGGTGTAAGCCATCTGGTCTTGGAGATTTATTTGTGTTAAGCTTTTCTTGTCTTTTCATGACTCCAGCCACAAGGGTACGTCCTGCTCCATATTACTAACAATACAGTCGTGGTCAGTATACCCCCTCCTTTTCCTGTGTAAAGACTGAAGAGAAGAAAGCATCTAGTACAGTTGCCTTCTCTTTGTCATCCGTAACCATCCTCCCTTCATGATCTTATGTGGGCAATGTGCTCCAATCTTGCTTTTTTTACTGTTAGTATATCTAAAAAATGTTTTGTGATGTATTTTTTACTCTCCTCTGCTATGTGTCTCTCGTAGTCTTTTTTAGCCGCCCTGATTGCCTTCTTACACTTCTTATTGCATTCCTTGAAGTGTTGGAATGCTGACAATGACCCCTTGGCCTTTTTCTTTTTTTAGGGTCATTTTTTTCTCTTTAACCACTAAGCCACCGCCCAACGTCATATGACGGCAGGACGAGGCTCCTCTTGTTCTGGGCGGACGTCATATGACGTGATCGCCCTAGAGCCACTAGGGAGCGCCCTCGCGGCCGGCGGCACGCACGCGTGTCCGCTGCGTAGCTCGGGACCCGGTCAGTCCCCTCCCCCCCCAGTTAGAATCACATCCTTAAGTCATACATTAACCCCTCAAGCGCCCCCTAGTGTTAACCTCTTCCCTGCCAGTCACATTTACACAGTAATCAATGCAATTTTATAGCATTGATCGCTGTATAAATGTGAATGGTCCCAAAAATGTGTCAAAAGTGTCCGATATGTCCGCCGCAATATTGCAGTCACAATAAAAATCGCAGATCGCCGCCATTACTAGTAAAAAATAAATAAATAAATAAAAATGCTATAAATCTATCCCCTATTTTGTAGACGCTATAACTTTTGCGCAAACCAATCAATATACGCTTATCGCAATTTTTTTACCAAAAATATGTAGAAAAATATATATCGGCCTAAACTGAGGAAAAAATTTGTTTAAAAAAAAAAAAAAAATTGGATATTTATTATAGCAAAAAGTAAAAAATAGTGTTTTTTCAAAATTGTCCCTCTTCTTTTGTTTATAGCGCAAAAAATAAAAACCGCAGGTGTGATCAAATACCACCAAAAGAAAGCTCTATGTGGGAAAAAAATGATAAAAATTTCATTAAGGTGCAGTGTAACATGACCGCGCAATTGTCATTCAAAGTGCGACAGCGCTGAAAACTGAAAAATGGCTTGGGCAGGAAGGGGGTGAAAGTGCCCTGTATTGAGGTGGTTGATAAGAATTTTAACGTTATGAATTAGCCTTAGATCTTCTATATTTGTTGCTCATTGGAATGCACTGTGCGATAGCTTTGTTTAATATGTTCCTAAAGCATTCCCATTTTTCGTTTGTCTTCAATGTTTCTAGGATTTGATCTAAATTGGGGTCTTGTAGTATTGAGCATAGTTCAGAAAAGTTTGCTCGTTTGAAAATTTGTGTTCTTGTGCTACCATTGTGCCTCCCTTTCCTATGCTTTACGTGAAATATGATCATCCTGTGATCGCTAGATCCCAAGTTGTCCTGTATTTCCACATCGGAGATCAAACTTGAATCGTTTGTAATTAATAGATCTAGCAATACATTCTTTCTAGTTGGGGAATCCACCAATTAAGACATGAAGTTGCCTTAAAGGCCCTTCATTTCTTAAATGTCTTGAATGAGTGAGCTATCCGCTCTGCCAGGTCAATATCGGGATAGTTGAAGTGCCCCATTATGATGGCATTCCCCTGCCCTGCTGTAGAACAAGGTATGGTAAATCAGGAAAAAGGAAGAGGATCAGCTGCTGCGAGACCATTGACAATACTGGTGACCAATCCTTTACCTTTTTTGGAGGCACAGGTTCCGTAGTTTCTGTTCTTTTTAAGAATGAATGATCTCACCTTTTGCATCAATGCTTGCAAAAAAATTGCAACGTGAAAGTGGAAGTAAACTCTCATGCATGAAGTGTACCTATAGGTAAGCCTAGAATAAGGCTTACCTATAGGTACTGTAAATATCTCCTAAATGTGCACCGTTTATGAGATAACTACTGTACATTCAGACGGTGACATCATGGCACATGTGGTCTGAAGGTATGGCCACCTGGGCCGTTTCTTCAGAGTCCTGTGGCATAAACGTCGGCTCCCAATGCGAATGCACGGGAGTGACGTAATCGTGACTCCGGCCACTCACACAGATTCCGCGAACCTGGAAGGAAGACCGGGTGAAAATGCAAGTATTGTCAGCGGCGACAGCTCGCCACTGGAGGACTTCATCCTCAGGTAGGTTTCACATAATTTGCTAGTATGCGATGCATACCAGCACATTTACTACCGCTTTAAGCCAATCCCAAGCAAGAGTTCTTTACATTGTCACTAGCAACCTTCAGCCCTACAACTTGTTCTCAGACAACACAGGATTTATAAAAAAAATATAAATTAAATTCTCACTAGAGTTTATGTTGCTTACAATTTAACTTTGACAGCCAGCCACAAAATGATTAAGAAATCATTACAACAGTAATTATTGCATGTTCATGCTTCTAAACAACTGTGAACAGTTTCCACATCAACAAGGAGGCCCTATAGAGTAAAAATGAGCAATTTCTAATGAGACATGTGGCTATTAGACCAGTGAAAAATATGCATGGTAAAAACATTGTAGACAAGACAGAAAATGTCAACAAAAGATTTACAACATTTGACGCATCCTTATTGAGAGTAGCAAGTCCTGGCAATCAACTACCTTAGCAGTGATAACTCATCCTTTATTAGACTGCATTCCGGTAACCCTTACCATACTTGTTCAGCTGACAGTGCACGAATGATATGACATATGCTTGTTCCCTCTATGTTGTTAGCTTGTCCCCTTCCATTTCACACATGGAAGGCCTTTGTTGTAGAACCAAGCAACGTTTTATCAATCCCGGGTGCTGAAAATCTGATATTCAAAGCTGAACTCGAGCAAACAACTAAAAACACAGTTAAACTGTAAATATGGGAATTATCACGGATTTAAATTGCAGCGATAAGAATGAGACTGCCCTAATAACAAACTGTGCATTCCACATCCAGTGGATCCTGAGGATCACAAAAAGTCCAACCATGAAATCTTGCAAATCTGATCAGTATATGGAAATATTGGTGCATAGGAAGGTAAATGTGTTAAAGAATACCAAATGCCACTTAACACTCAAGGTGAAAACTTACTAGATAGTAGGACCACACTGCATAAAGAAGTCACTACATGTTTGTATCCAAATAAAAGATGTGGGACTCCTGTGTTCTTAACCTTTCCACTGCTCCCAATCGGCAAATCTTGTAGATGCACTCTCATTCAGCAATAAGATAAAAAGAGAGCTCCAATAGTGTAATATAGTTGGTACAATCAATTAAAGTCATACACTAGTAAAATAAAGCCGGCCGAAACTCACATTGATTGCTGTCAGTACATTACAGAATGTGATGTCAGTCTGCTAATTCCGGCACTAGACCATCTCCCTTCACACCTGAGTGCTGTTGTAAGAGGAATTACAGGACACAAACACCAAGTGTAACCTTTTTTTTTGTTAAAATAACAGACATGTTATGCTTAACTGCTCTGTGCAATGGTTTTGCACAGAACAGCCCCGATCCTCCTTCTCAGGTTTCTCATGGGCGCTTCTTGCTCCTCCCACCTTCGAGTGCCCCTATAGCAAGCCTGAGCATGCTCGATCCCGAGCCCTGCTCTGTGTCCATAAGACACAGGGGAGGCTGCGGGGAAAGCTGAATGCAGAAAGTGTTTGACCTGTAGTAAGGTTAAAAAAAACCTCCGGTCTTTACAGCCACTTTAAAACACTAGTTGCTTTTTGAAGGACATTTCTTCTTCTATTTTTTTTGTACACATTATGGCATTAATTTGTGGTTTTATATCTGCTGGGAGGGCATTTCAATTTCTTTAAACAGCTGGTGTTAGTTTTATTACTAATAAACGTTAGTCTCTGTCCCTTAGATTTCTAAATGTGGTGAAAATGTAATTTGCAAAGACTAGCCAATCATGCGCAATTAACTTTTTATTGGTTACAGTAAATCTACTATTGAAATCTTGTGTTATATCTGGTTGATAGGTGCACAAAACCTGCTGATCCTCCCAGTAATCTAGTGAGCTGATACCTTCCTCTGCTCTCTGACTGTGCTGCACTCTAACGAGGCACAATGGGGTTGCTTTACTAAAAGCAAATAGACTTTGCAAGTGCAGTTGCTTCAGAGCTTGGTAAATGAGGTAAATCTTCACTTTGCAAAGAATATCCAATCACATGCAAGGAAAACAAAAACAGCATTTTTCCTTGCACATGATTTGATGATGGAAGTGATCATTTACCAAACTCTGGTGCAACTGCACAGTGCAAAGTACACAGTCTATTTACCTTTAATAAAATCAACCCCAATGTTTCCAGATACCTCTGAGGACTACAAAACACCTTCCTCTGAAGTAGAGGAAACACTGCTCCTTCACAGGTACAGTACAGCGGGAAAGCATTGTTACCCTAGGACAGGAAGTGTATTACTGACAAAATCTCCAAGTAAAAATAAAAGAGAAAAGCATAAAAACATCTAAGGATTTGTTCTGTAAACTGCGATGTATTACATTTTTCTTCTTGGACTTAGATACGCTTTTAAAAACAGTAAAGCTACTTCAAATCTCGAACTTACACTGCGACTTTCAAAAAAAAAAAAAAAAACACTCTAAGTAGCAGTTACTATACGATTAATGTCATTTTATAAGAAAACTAATTACAGCAAAAATAACAGACCTAAAGATGTTCATATTTAGAACTTTCAGGAAGAGGAGTATAATCTGTCTATGTTAAGTTCAAGAAACGTGAAGGCCATTGACAGATGTAACTTATGAAGGCCCTGTAGAAAATGTTCTGTTTGATTTACAATAGTAATTATAGTCCTTAGTCCACCTTAAACCAAGGAAAACATCAATTATCATTGAAAGGTGATTAAAAAAGACCCGACTAAAAAGTCAACCTGTTCTTCAATCCCTCAGCGGTCATATAAAAAGGGAGGAAAAAAATATATTGGTGATACATAGTTTACAGGTGACACTGCTAGCACAAAATGACCTGCATAACAGTTTCTGCTTTTCTAGCAAAATAATCAAAGTAATATTAAAGTGTTCACACAAGAGACAGGAGGCGCAGATAAGGGCACACAATTTGTGTTGTGGACTTTTTTCATTTACCTTTCTATATGCCCCTGCAGATTGGTCAATGTGGGGCAGACAAGATGTACCACATCTGTGCATTCATTAAAGCCAACATCAATCTAAGATCTACAGCTCTAACAAATTGACTAGACACTTCTCTGGTCAGTCACACTGCTAAGAAATGTCATTTTGTTCCCGATTTAAGACAGCAAATCAATGAAGTGATAGACAGTACGCTACCTAAAGCTGACCTTAACAAATTGTTATAACAAAAAGAAATTTATTTGATTTTCACCCTTGAAACACTGGCGCCAAAAGGGTTAAATGAACAACTCTAGCAAAACGTCTAGAAAGCACTCTTATACTGTTTCTTTCCCTCCATAGATATTGATTTCACACATGTACATTGTTCGAGTTATGCCCATTATCTGCTAAATATTCTTTTTAATGGGATTGTTTTGCATGGAAATTCACCACAAATAATCCTATCGTTGCTGTATGATAGGTTAAGCAGAACTACAGTATCTTTTTATTATCTCAAACACTCTAAAATTGCACGTTAGACATGTGCATGCATGCATTCCTGCAAATCAGTATTATCTTTTGCTTTATGCATACTCTATATGTTGTCCATTACCTGCATTGGTAGGAGGTGATGAAGGCAGTGTTGCTGTATGAGGGAAGTGGTTAACCACAGGGAAACACTGTGACTGGCCAAAATGTTCTGGGTAGTGATGTGTTCTGCATTTTGCAAATGAGGGGAAGGTGTAGGAAGCCTATGACCTCAGTGCTGTGCAGCAAGCAGATAGCAAGGTAGGAGGGCACAGGGGGCTTGACTTGCTAAAAACTTAAGAGCGCAAAATCTGGTGCAGTTCTGCATAGAAACCAATCGGCTTCCAGGTTTTATTGTCAAAGCTTAATTGAATAAGCTGACGTTAGAAGCGGATTGGCTACCATGCACAGCTGCACCAGATTTTGCATTCACGTTGCAAGTTTTAGAGCTGGATCACACAGGGGCAGCACAACTTGCAGCGTGACTCACAGAGGCGACCTGCACACGACTTCAGCAGCGACTTGCAAAATGACTTCTTTATAGAAGTCAATGCAAGTCGCCTGAAGTCGCCTCAAAAGTAGTACAGGAACCTTTTTCTAAGTCAGAGCGACTTGAGTCGCTCCTATTAGAATGGTTCCATTGTACAGAATGGAACGCGACTTGTCAGGCGGCTAAGTCGCCTGACAAATCGCACCTGTGTGAACCGGGTCTTACTAAAACTCAAGTTTTAGTAAATCAACCCAAGAGTAGTACTACAGCCATGCCTGCACAGCAACTAGAAAACGTATTCAGAAAGTCACAAAACAGTTTTGATTTAACAAGAATATAATCCTAATTCTGTTGTGACTGAGCTGCTTTATTTGAATGTGTTACTAATAAAACTAAAAATGTGGTTACTGTGATCAGAACTAGGCCACATATGAAGACAACCAAGCCTGCCTTGCAGTCATTTCTAGGGCATGTGCCATCTTTTCACTAATTGATCCATGATGATCATATGAACACCACATCAGTCTCCCATGGCCTCTAGTTTGTACCATGGTTATATATTTGGTAAATGAGACACAAGGAAGGATTTACTAAACCTGGTGCACACAGAATCTGGCACAATTGTGCATAATAACCTATCAGCCTCTAACTACAGCTTGTTCAATAAGGCCGGGTTCACACTGGTACGACAAATGCACCATCATTGGAAGCTCATGTCGCATGACGTGTGAAAATCAATGTTTCCCTAAAAGGGCCGTCTTAACTGGTCCGACACAAGTCAGTCCAACTTTGAAAATGCTCCCTGCACTGCTTTGGTCCGACTTTGATTCAGACCCTTATCTGAGCATGCAGCCCGGCAGGTCAGGAAAGGGGGTGGGGACGAGCAAGCCCCCCCTCCTAAACCTTACCAGGTCACATGCCTTCAACATGGAGGGGGCCCCAAAGCACCTTGTCCCCATGTTGATGAGGACAAGGGCCTGTTCCAAACAACCCTGGCCATTGAGTGTCGGGGTCTGCAGGCAGGGGGTTTATAGGAATCTGGAAGCCCTCTTTAAGAAGGGGGCTCCTGGATCCTGGCCTCTTACCCTATGTGAATGAGTATGGGGTACATTGTACCCCTACCCATTCACCTAAAAAAAGTTTCAACAATAAAACACATTACACATGTTTTTAAAGTAATTTATTAAGGCAGCTTCGTTGTCTCCATCGATCTCTTCTCCCCTCTCCGACCCCTCTGTGTCCTCTGCTCATGTCTTCTGCCTCTGCCGGTTTTTCCACTCTCTCTCCGGTTCTTCTCCCTCTGTCCGCTGTCTTCTGCTGGGTCTCCTCCACTATCTTCTCCCTTTTTTGTGTGCCACTACTTAACTTGGCATGGGTCGGGGGTCACCGTGTGACATCATCCTGAGGCCCCACCCCTTATGACATTACCGCCCGGGGCATGATGGACAGTGAACGTCATAAGAGGCGTGCCTCCGGTGACCCCGCCCCATGTCAATATAAATAGTGGCACACCTTGCACCCGGCATTAGAGCAGAAGAGAGCGTTGAATCAACATCGGAAGAACAGAGGGAAAAGACAGCAGAGAAGACTGGGCAAAAGAGCGAGAAGATAGAGGAGGAGACCCGGCAGAAGACAGCGGACAGAGGGAGAAGAACCGGAGAGAGAGGGGAGAACAACTGGCAGAGGCAGAAGACATCAGAGGAGGACACAGGGGGGCCAGAGAAGGGAGAAGAGATCGGAAGAGACGACGGAGCTGCCTTAATAAATTACTTTAAAAACATATGTGTAATGTGTTTTTTTAGTTGAATGGGTAGGGGTACAATGTACCCCATACTCATTCACATAGGGCGGGGGGGGTCGGGATCTGGGGGCCCCCTTGTTAAAGGGGGCTTCCAGATTCCGATAAGCCCCCCTCCAGCAGACTCCGACAACCAACGGCCAGGGTTGTCGGGAAGAGGCCTTGTCCTCATCAACATAGGGACAAGGTGCTTTGGGGTGGGGGGGCGCAAGGCCCCCTGCCCCAAAGCACCCACCCCCCCATGTTGAGGGCATGTGGCCTGGTACGGTTCAGAAGGGGGGGGCGCTCCAGCCTTTCTTGATCTGCCAGGCTGTGTGCTCGGATAAGGGTCTGGTATGGATTTTGGGGGGACACCAATGCTGTTTTTTCGGCATGCGGGTTCCCCTGAAAATCCATACCAGACCGAAGGGCCTGTTATGCTCTTAGAGGGGGAACCCATGCCCTTTTTTTTTTACATTGTGCGTGGAGTTCCCCCTAAAGATTCATACCAGACACAGTGCCTGGTATTGTCAGGGATCAAAGTCGGATCCCTGTTCAGTCAGATGGATGTAGGACTGATGTCTCAGAGCAAAGTAGGATGATAGTCTTATGACTGTCGTGAAGTATCCGTGTGAACCCAGCCTAAAGCTTTGATAATAAAACCTACAAGCTGATTCTTTACCATGAACAGCTATACCACATTCTGTGTGCACCAGTTTTAGTAAATCTCTCCCACTGTCAGTATTTTCTGATTGTTACACCTTAGCAGGTGTATTCTACTAAATTTGATTGTTCTCCTTTTAAAAATTGTTGTTGCAGCCCAATATAGATGTTGAATGACTTAGTAGCAGCATGTATATGGCAAATTATTTTTGCTACTTAAAGTGCTTCTTTGGCCAGACTATGAATAATTAAGTATTTACATATTCTTAACAAGCAGGAAAAGAGCTTTAATGTGGACCCTCCATGCCAAATGGCAAGTACACTTTTTAGCCAGCCCCCTCAGGACAAATGGCTTTAAAAAGGTAAACAGCTTACCGTTCTCCTCACTGGAAAAAAATTAAAAAAAAATGTTGCTTCCAATGCTTTTGTGAGGCACAGGTGATGTCATTGTGCCCTCCAGAAGAAGGGACAATAGTTTAAGAATGGCTTTTTAAAGCCATTTCTTGTGGCTCTGATGTCAGGTTTCAGTCTGTGATGTCAGGTTTCATTCTGTTTCCAACAGCTTACAGCACCTGGTCTTATCATCTGGTCTCGGTTTATGTTAGAAGGCCAATGGGCCACCAAGTCCCTGTTGTCATAGAAAGTAAAGGGAAAGTTGTGATTTTAGTGCCTCTGTTGTAAAATTTGAAGATGAATTTATCCAAAGTACCTGCAGCTACAAGGGTCAGTGAAGGCATGTTTTAAAGCTCTGTTACTTCTTGTTAAAGCATTCACTGCATTTTGCCACAATTCTCTAATACACAATTGCTGTTAAACAATAGTTAGTCCCTCTATTCTCCCACTTCCTCATTCGTCTTGTGGATAAACTTTCAGTGGCCTGCTGCATCCCAAGTTATCCACATCACACATACCAAGAGACTGCATGTCAGTAAGTGCCAAAGTATTGTGAGATTTCACACCTGCATAGATGTCAGCCGTGCAGGTGCAAAATCTTGCCATGTTTCCCACATCCTGGAATGTGTCACGTAAATATCTGAGGAAGCTGCACATTGCTGAAGATACGTCAGGCTTGCCTAGGCATGAAGAAAGAAACCGGAAGTGAAGGGGCAAAATAGAACTATGTACAATTCACAAAACTTAAAGAATGACCAAAAATACAATAAATGTTGGAAGGTCTACTTAGAGCTTAGTGGAATTTCTCTTAATCAACATTATTTACTTTGAATCCTTATGCTGCTAGCATTAGTAAATAGATAGGAAAGTATATCATTTACTTGTTTTGAATTTTTTTTTTTTTTACATTGCTACTGTTACTTCCTGGTTTCTTCCCTAGGCAATTGATGTCATACATCCCAGGAATCTTCAGGAGGGGAAGAGGGGTTTTCTCATCTAAACATGTTCTCCTGCCTGAGCTTGGGGGGGGGGGGATGGATTCCCGTAAGTAAAAGATAAATGAATCATCTGCCCTTGATGAGGATGGCCTCGACCAGAAATGCTAGGGGGTGGTTTTTCAAACTAATTTCTCAACAAAATAAAGCATAGAGACATGGATGGATGGGAGGTTTGCTTTCAATATTACAAATGAATTAACAAATGTTTTTGGTTTGTGGTGTTCCGATGCGGTGTATTTACACTTTAAAGAATATGTAAATGCTTTAATTTCAATAGTCTGGACACAGGTGCACTGTATTCAGATGCAGCTTTCTATTTATTTTTGCATATTTCTAGGGTTTTCTGTAATTTTGTAAAGTGTATTGTTTGGTATTTAGTCATTTGTATTTTAACACCAATTCTGCAGTTTCAGCCTTTAGTTTCTAGTCCTGTGTGTCATATCTGTAGTTTTGTACAATGCTCTGTTTTCCATTTATTCATTTATATTTTGACACATTTTCTACCTAGTTTCTTGTCACAGGATTGTAATTCATCTTTGTGCCTGACAGATATTAAAAATATTTGCATATGTATAACCATCACACTTGAAAAAAGGGAATTGTGCCACTGAAGTGTTGTGATGTTGCTGCTTTATCTAATTGGGAGGCTCCTGTTTGACAGGTCTGCTCTTCCCTGTCTTTCTGTTGCCTTATATAATTCAGAGGAAACCCTTCTAGAGCCACATATTGGGAACAGTTTTGAAAAATACTGGTTTAAGATGACCCTTAACCTGGCCATACACAGCTCAAATTTCATCTGAATCCTGTTAAATCAGCTGAAATGTCAGCATCTCCCAGCTCCACAAACTTCGGTGGAAAATTGTGAGCTGAACAGTCACTGCTTGGGTATTTTGACAGCCGTGAGCACTGCAAGAGATTCTTTCATCCACGCTGTTTTGTATAGATCTAGGGCGACTCTATTGCATTTCTGTCATTAAAGAGTAACGCTACTTTTGCTGAGATAAATCAGTCCCCTCCGGGTAATCAATGTACATTGCAAGGATTATAACAAACTTTGTTGCAGATTCTGTTTCTGCTCTGAACAAAAAGAGATTTGTCCTTTGGATACTGATTCTGAATGGGAGTGACTAATTCTCTATAATTACCTGGTGCACTTTTAGGATGCGGATTTGAAAAGTTGCTTCAACAGCGGTAAAGCGCCGCTAAAACTAGCGGTGTTTTACCACTATTGCCAGCAGTGCCCAAGTGTGACTCCACTACTAAAGAGTAACTCCACATTTGTTGAGAAAAAAACATTCCCCCCTGGGTGATCTATGGACATTACAAGGATTTTACCAATCTTTGTTGCAGATTCCTACCTTTTGTTATGCTGAAGGAATAGCTGTTTGCTTGTGTCCATATGCCAAGTGAATCTGTATGGGAGTGGTTTTATAATAATCATTCAGCTGTGCACCCGCAGAGCTTTAATGAGGAAAATTGCAGGGTCTGCAGACATGATTTCCCTTTGAGAGTATCTGACCAAAAAATGAAATTTTTGCTGTAGGGGATGCTAAAATCTGATTTATATCTTAGTGCAGACTTCTGGAAAAATCTGTAAACCAATCACACAAGCAGGAAATTACATATAGGGGGCGTTCTCTTCCAGGTAGCCATGTTGCATTGCACTTTGCAGAAAATTACAGCGCTGCAGATTGAAAAGGAAAGGTAATTTTTAATAACATTTAATTACAACAGGACTTGTGTCACAATTGTATATGCTTTACATTTTTTTATTTGCCAATTTTTTCCCCATAAATGTGGAGTTGCCACCGACAACCAGTCACTGAAGTGTACAGAGCTCAGCACCCACAGCTAGCAGTACACAGGTAGCAGAAACTGCTGCAGGAATCAGAAGATTCCTGCCACTGTCATTTGCACCGGCGCTAGTCGCCCATGCTAAAGTGGCCTTAATGGACAATGTTAAATATTAATGAGAAGGAGCTACATGCAAATGATCTTTATTATTATAAATTTTGTGACATCCTTTGGCAACCAACATAAATTCCTAACAATAACGACAACACAGAGTATTAGGACATTTCATTAAGGTTTTGGTATCTTTTTTGCTTATTTTTTTTTGTATTTTTTTTTTTTGCATATTTTCCATACTTTTTTTTTTCTAGAGGATCATCTATATTATGTATGCACATTTGCAAAGTTACGTTTGGAGGTGGTTGGTCTTATAGCTCCTTGCTTATATTATCTGCATATTCTTTATGATTACTATTCATTTTTTGCAATATTCTTCGTTTGTTTATTGGTTTTGGTAATTGGACATTTTGTCTTTATATGCTTGTATTATAAATGTTATAATCATTGACCTTATGGGTTAATTATTAGAGAGCTGTGTTGTCCATTGATGAGTTTCACCTGACAGTTTGCTTTCTTAAATGGGTGGACTTTCATGGAATACTCAGTAATAAATAGGCACTAACATGTGAAACGCGTTTTCTGGCTGCCCTGGAACTGTGTGCTTTTTGTAATTTTATCCAGATTTGTTAAATAAAGAAGTTTCTTTCCCCACTTTGGAGTGCCGGCACTTTCGTCTTTCATTCACATTTGTTGCGGCTCTGGACCGGGCTGGCACCCAGGTGTTTTCAGCATATGTGGATCCTATTGCAGGCTGCTTAGAGCAGTGTGTACACTGTGTGCTTTTCTTTCGATAACATTCTTCTGGATGTATACAGTTTCTTTTCTCTTGATACTAAAAATATCTGTTCTATAGATTCACCTAACAACTCTCAATATGATTTCCAGGAAATATTTGATCGTAATAGCAAAGTCACTAGTTCAAAAATCTCATGCTCTAGACAGTAAGAAATACCTTAAAATGCTTATGCCTGTCAACTGGAAAATCATTTGATTTATATTATACAGTCACATGGTATTGTAGTTCATTAGGGCTAATTTAATAAATTGTGTACTCCATGATTAATTGTAAATATTCCCCACAAAGAACTTCTGATTAAGTGCCCAAAAAAAAAAAATCATAGTAATATTGCATAGCCACCATACAATTCTCCAGCCAAATAATTTTTCATGCACTATATAATATAACTAGACAGCGTATATGACATCCCCTTCAGGCATTCAAAGTATACCAGCACTGAGATATCTCTCAAGGTGCTCCCATGAGCAAATTGCTGACAAGTTTCATTTTGTAAGCTGAACTTTATCAGAGCAGGCAATATTATTTCCTTATAGGTCATTATTTTCTTCGGAGACACATCCCTTAACTTTTCTTAAACACACAATGCCAAAATAAAAATGTCAAGCATAAGTAACCAGTAGAAAATGGTAGAGAATTTAACCTTTTGAATCCCATAGCATGTAAACACAATCTACTCAATTATAAATTTCAAATACACATTTTCTTTCCAGAAAACAAGCAGCCTGAGCAGACTATACAGTGATGCTACTTTTATCCAAATCTTGACTTTTTGTTGGTAGTCAACAGTTAGGCCCTCATCTTCATCTAGAACCACTCCACCTGGCTGCTGATATATACAGAAATAAGTGGCATGACAAGACAAGGAATAGGCTGAAGTGTATTTGCTCTATCTACTGACAGCTAGACTTCCCTGTGCTATATGAAGTCAAGATGCTATCTCCAAATGGAGGAATAATCGTCTAAAAGTACAGTGTTGAGCTAATTTTTTCCCACTGGTTAAGTACTAATGAGTACTAATGAGTTGTTTACAAGCATGACAGTTTATATTCTGCATCAGTTTCTGTAAAAATTGGCAATGGAAAAATTGTTTTAAATATTATACCTTAGGATTCATTCGAATTTGTGTATATCTTTTAACCACTTGCCAACCGGGCTAATTCTGACACTTCTCTCGTACATGTAAAAATCTACTTTTTTTTACATTTGCAAATTACTTAGAACCCCCCAAAAATGATATATATTTTTTAGCTGAGGCCTTATAGAATAAAATGATGGGTGTTGCAATTTTATGTCATGTGGTATTTGCGCAATTTTGGGGGGGAAAAATACACTTCGAATTTTATTGCACACAAACAAAATACCAATTTTTTTTGTAAAATATAAAAAGATGAACGCCTAGTAAATAGATACCTAACATATAACGCTTTAAAATTGCGTCCACCCGTGGTCGTCCAAAGATGACACTTTAAACACCTTTACAGGTTACCATTTTAGAGATACACAGAAGGTCCGATACTAGAATTATTGGTCTCACGCTGACGTTTGCCACAATACCGCACATGTGTGGTGTGATCACCGTTTACATATGCGTGTGGGAGTAATGTTTGCATTTGCACAGGAGGCGGGGGTGATTTAACTTTTTTATTATTTATTTTATCCAAGACGTTTTCTTTTTTACACGGACTCTAATCTCTCCTCTGGCCTCCAATGCAGCCAATCAGACACAGAGCATTCTGATCGGCTGCTTTCCTGGCCGGAAGTGACGACATACTCATCGCTTTTGGTTTCCAGATTCACAAAGAGGGAGGAACAACATCAGTTCATCTCTCTCTGTACTGTGTAACCATTGGTCGCATCACTCCCGGGCTATGCGATCGAACGGCAGAGCCCAGAAAAGGTGGCGATGGCAGGGGTGATCACCTTCTGCCACCTGCAGAAGTGATTGGTACAAGGAATCGCCAGCTAAAAAATGTCATACCAGGATGATGCCTGCACGTGCAGGCATCATCTCGGTATAACCACTGCAACCCAAGGACACTGATGGACATCCTACAGTCAGCAAGTGGTTAAATCACATTTGAAACACATGTACAATTAACAATAAATAAAATAATTTCTTTACTCAAGTTGGAATGGTGCAGTTTGCTAAAATGGTTTTAACAGGTTCTGAAATGTATCTGCATCCAAATGTGATTCAGCGCATTATAAAACAAAAACTAAACGAAAAAAACTAAAGACAACCTATTTTTCACAAAATGACATGCAAATGTGCATACAAATGTACATTAAAACACACATATCTTAACCACTTCAATACCGGCCTATAGACATATGACGTCCACAGATGGGATCTCCCATCCTGGGTGGACGTCATATGACGGCCTCGGGTTCCCGGCCGCCTAGGGGGCGCGCGCGCCCGCCGCGTCGCTCGGGACCCGGTGCGTGTGCCCGGCGGCCGCGATGTCCGCCGGGCACCCGCGATTGCCCGTTTACCGGGCCGTGCATCTGTGTGTGTAAACACACAGATCCATGTCCTGTCAGCTCAGAGGGGAGCGATCTGTGTTCCCAGAATGGAGGAACACTGATCGGTCTCCTCCCCTTGTACATCCCCTCCCCCTACAGTTAGAAGCATTCCCTAGGAAACACATTTAACCCCTCCCCGCCCCCTAGTGGTTAACCCCTTCACTGCCTGTCACATTTACACAGTAATCAATGCAATTTTATAGCATTGATCGCTGTATAAATGTGAATGGTCCCAAAAATGTGTCAAAAGTGTCCGATGTGTCCGCCATAATGTCGCAGTCACGAAAAAAAAATCGCGATCGCCGCTATTACTAGTAAAAAAATAAATACATTTTTTTTTTTAAAAATGCCATAAATCTATCCCGTATTTTATAGACGCTATAACTTTTGGGCAAACCAATCAATATACGCTTATTGCGATTTTTTTTTACCAAAAATATGTAGAAGAATACGTATCGGCCGAAACTGAGGAAAAAATTTGTTTGTTTTTTTTAAAAATTGGGAAATTTATTATAGCAAAAAGAAAAAAATAGTGTTTTTTTCAAAATTGTCGCTCTTCTTTTGTTTGTAGCGCAAAAAATAAAAACCGCAGAGGTGATCAAATACCACCAAAAGAAAGCTCTATTTGTGGGGAAAAAAGGACATCAATTTTGTTTGGGTACAACGTCGCACGACCGCGCAATTGTCGTTTAAAGTGCGACAGCGCTGAAAACTAAAAATTGGTCTGGGAAGGAAGGGGGTGAAAATGCCCGGTATTGAACCGGTTAAAATGCATAGATATGAACATTCCCCTGAAACTTCTTGAGGACAATGGGCATGCTACACACACCCAAAAAACATCATCAAAGTACACAGAAGATGTGCAGCACATCAAGCCCTTTTGCCCCACTGCCACAAGTCCCCCCTCCCTCTCCCACTTGCTGGCAATCCTCGGCTCTTAACATATAGACAGGAGTTGATAGTTAATTTCAGCAACACAAGCGGCTGCTGTCAAACTGACAATGTTCAGGCTGGGCTCACACTTATGAAACCCGCATCCAATTCGCATGACAGGAGAGTGTGCCCGGCTCTCAAGGGAGCCAGTTCACACATCTCTGGGGCAGCAGCAGGCCAAAATTCAGGCAAACGTCGGACCAAATTCAGACCTGAAACGGTGAACGGGATGCACCAGACCCCCTGCTGTGCCCCGCGGCCGCACATAGTTTGGACCCACCCCAAGATGCAAAATAGAGAGATACCAAAAAACATTGTTACTTGTATATACTCAGTTTCATTCATTTGCAGATCAAAAGCATTAGGTTTAATCTGTAGATGCTATCAGTTAAAGCAGCCTAACAAGTAAAAACAAAATAAAAAATAATAAATTATTTTATTTTTAAATAAATTATTTCTATTTAACCCCTATTAACCAAAAATAACTTATTGTTTCCCTTATCCTTCCAACCATCCTTTTCTTGTTGATTTTTATTTATTTTGATTTTACTATTAGGAGTTTTCCGATCACAGTACACACTTTAATTTTATCCTCAGCATTGTAATAACAATGCAAAGGGGCGCATCAGGCTGGGCAGCAGACAGTGGCGCCACAGACAGGGGCGCATCAGGCTGGGCAGCAGACAGGGGCGCATCAGGCTGGGCAGCAGACAGGGGCGCATCAGGCTGGGCAGCAGACAGGGGCGCATCAGGCTGGGCAGCAGACAGGGGCGCATCAGGCTGGGCAGCAGACAGGGGCGCATCAGGCTGGGCAGCAGACAGGGGCGGATCAGGCTGGGCAGCAGACAGGGGCGCATCAGGCTGGGCAGCAGACAGGGGCGCATCAGGCTGGGCAGCAGACAGGGGCGCATCAGGCTGGGCAGCAGACAGGGGCGCATCAGGCTGGGCAGCAGACAGGGGCGCATCAGGCTGGGCAGCAGACAGGGGCGCATCAGGCTGGGCAGCAGACAGGGGCGCATCAGGCTGGGCAGCAGACAGGGGCGCATCAGGCTGGGCAGCAGACAGGGGCGCATCAGGCTGGGCAGCAGACAGGGGCGCATCAGGCTGGGCAGCAGACAGGGGCGCATCAGGCTGGGCAGCAGACAGGGGCGCATCAGGCTGGGCAGCAGACAGGGGCGCATCAGGCTGGGCAGCAGACAGGGGCGCATCAGGCTGGGCAGCAGACAGGGGCGCATCAGGCTGGGCAGCAGACAGGGGCGCATCAGGCTGGGCAGCAGACAGTGGCGCATCAGGCTGGGCAGCAGACAGTGGCGCATCAGGCTGGGCAGCAGACAGTGGCGCATCAGGCTGGGCAGCAGACAGTGGCGCATCAGGCTGGGCAGCAGACAGTGGCACATCAGGCTGGGCAGCAGACAGTGGCACATCAGGCTGGGCAGCAGACAGTGGCACATCTGATCTACTAGAGAATGGGCTGATCGGATCGTTTCCAGCAGTTGGTCACTGGTCCAATCTTTAAGAGTCTGGCGGCAATATTCACCATCCTCTGCTGCCAGCATAGAATAATAGACAATTTCTTTTAAGTCCCTCTTTTGCGCACCCACCGAACCAGGATGGTTTCTCAGTGCAGCCACGTCTGGTCAGGGATGGCCTTGGTATACTGTCAGGAGAGTTAGTAGACCAGACTGTGTGGACTGCACAGAGATAACCAAAAACGCATGAAAAGTGAATAGTAATTATATTTATTAAGATAGGTGATAAATAAGAAAATACAAACAGTGCACAACCAACCCAACAAACCCACCAACAACAGTATATACAGCAAGGGTAGTACCAGAATCACAGATGTCAGCCAGGCCAGGGTCATACACAGCAGATCAGCAGAAAGACAAGGGATGTTCCGGAAACAAACATTAGCCAGGCCAAGGTCATACACGGGAGATCAGTAGATGAGGGACAGGGAACCAATAGGACAGGGAGGGGATGGATCGGGCTGAAGGGTAAAGGAAAGGGTACAGGAACACAGGAGGGACCGGGTCAGGATAAGCACAGAACAAGGTCAGATGCAGGCTCAGGATCGGGTAACAGGCTTACAAGCTCAGGGCTCAAGGAGAGATATACCAAGGCAAGTATGTGAGGGCTTCCTGGGTATTTATGGGACTGACAATAATTGTCTTCATGTAACACCTGAGTGCAGGGAGTGTTGTCTGCTCAATACTGCCAGGATCCATCCGCTGGTGGGCGTCAGTACTGCGGCCAAATGATGACATAACACCAGCAGGGAAAGATTCCCCTGAGAGTTCCAAACTGCTAGGAGACACCTGCTGGTGGACCTCAGTACTGCACGCCCAATGATAGATCTTACCAGTGGACAGACTCTTTCCTGACACCATTACAATGTAATTTAGTACTGATCTTCAACCAGCAGCAGCTGTCACATCAGTGTCAAGTACCAGTACAGCCACTGCCAAAATGTCCAAAAAATGTACACTAGGAAAGAGGCTTTTCAATTTCTAAACAAGACTGATGAGAGGAATGGGGAGGAAAGCTGAAGAAGACAGCGGGTTTCCTGCAAGCCTGAAGGTGTTCCTTGGATTTTGGGCCCCTCTATGCGGCTAGGCTGCAATAAAAGTTTCAGATATGTGTTATTTCCACACTCTGGAGAAGTAGCAGAAGGTGTTTGGGGTGCAATTCTAAGTATGCCCATGCTGTGTGTTAAAATTTTAAATTGACAACTTGTGAAAAAAAAACGAATTTTCATTATCCAAAAACTTGTGGCAAAAAATGCAATCTTCAAAAGACTTTCCGTGTATCTTGGCAAATATGTTTGAGGGTTTATCTTTCCACCATGTGGTCATTTTGAGGGTATTCCCACTATCCTGGCACTGCAGGGCCTCTACAAATAGGATAGGCAGTCAGGAAATCCTGGAGGTGCTCCTTGGATTTTGGGCAACTTTGTGCATCTAGGCAGGGAAAAAGTCTCACATTTAGTATCCCCATACCCCATGGGGTGTAACTGTAAGTATGCCTATGCTGTGTGTTAGGAATAACTTGTTAAAATCAGATCAGGTTCTCGCTCTGTCACGAGCGATCGCATGTGCCCAGTCGAGCCAACCTGCCGCAATACCAACTTTGGGGGGAAAAAAAACAATTTTAATTACCAAAGAAATGTAGCAGAATTAGTTTGAATGCATCTGGTTCACATATGTGCGTTGAATTCGCATTTCGCATTGACCAAAAAAAAAAAAAGTGTGCGTATTCTAGGCAGTGTGGTGCGAACTGAAGGCACATATTCTTCTATGGGAACGCATCTGATTTGCAGATGCATTCCATTGTGAACAGGCCTTCTCTCCTTCTCCTCACTACACCTCCCCCCTTTCCTTGCTCAGCTGATCCGCAGATAGAACGGAGAGGCACCGCTGAAAAGCTGCTTTTTCTCTTCACAGAGAAAACGGAGCTGGAATTCGCACTGGACTGGTGTGAACCCAGCCTGAGGCTGGGTTCATACTGGAACCGGCGGTGGAACGCACAGGAACGCTGTGCGTCCCCATTCTCTGGTTCAGGGACGAATCAGGGTTGAATCTTTGCCTGAATTTGGCCCTGAAACGGAGCCAAAGACACTCAGCGTTTCTTTGCAGTGCGCTCTGCAGCTGTCCTGGAGATATGTGAACCGGCTCCATAGAGAGCCGCTCACATTCTCCTGCTATGCGAATTGGATGCGGAGGAAACCAGCATCCATTTCGCATAGGTGTGAACCCAGCCTTAATGATAAGTAATGTATGTTTCTAGCTTTCTACTACTCTGAAGTTTAATGAGGAAGGGAGCAGAATACCCCTGGAAATCTCTGAGAATGATGCAAGCCCTGGTAAACATCAGTCCAGAGAACCCGAAACATCTATGGATATATTAACTACCGTATTTATCGGCATATAACACGCTCTTTTTTCCCCTGAAAATCAGGGGGAAATCGTGGGTGCGTGTTATAGGCTGATCCCCGCTGATCTCTGTGTCATCGGAGCGATCGCGGTAATTGCCGCGGTCGCCGCCAACATACACAGCCGTGGGTAGATTCAAAAATGGCGCCGAGACTGCAGGGAGCAGAGATACACATACCCGAGTGTTCTCAGCTTTTTCCGGCGCCACCGTCCCGCCCAGTCCCGCCGCTGGACCGTGAGCGGCGCAGAAAAAAGCCGAGAACACTCGGGTATGTGTATCTCGGCTCTTGTCGGATTCGAGATACACATACCCGAGTGTTCTCGGCTTTTTTCGGCGCCGCTTACAGTCACGCCCAGTCCCGCCCTATGATGGACATAACACAGGTCCAGGGGCGGGACTGGGCGTGACGGTGGCGCCGGAAAAAGCCGAGAACACTCGGGTATGTGTATCTCGCCTCCCTGCAGTCTCGGCGCCATTTTTTGAATCTACACCGAGTGCACAAAGCTGCACTGACATGGCTGGACTGGGGCAAACCTGCACTAACAAAGCTGCACTGGGGCAAGGCTGCACTGAGGCCAAGCTGCACTGAGGCAAGGCTGCACTGACAAGGCTGCACTGGGGCAAAGCTGCACTGACAAGGCTGCACTGGGGCAAAGCTGCACTGACAAGGCTGCACTGGGGCAAAGCTGCACTGACAAGGCTGCACTGGGGCAAAGCTGCACTGACAAGGCTGCACTGGGGCAAAGCTGCACTGACAAGGCTGCACTGGGGCAAAGCTGCACTGACAAGGCTGCACTGGGGCAAAGCTGCACTGACAAGGCTGCACTGGGGCAAAGCTGCACTGACAAGGCTGCACTGACAAGGCTGCACTGACAAGGCTGCACTGACAAGGCTGCACTGGGGCAAAGCTGCACTGACAAGGCTGCACTGACAAGGCTGCACTGACAAGGCTGCACTGACAAGGCTGCACTGACAAGGCTGCACTGACAAGACTGCACTGGGGCAAGGCTGCACTGACACTGAAAAGGCTGCAGATGGACAGATAAGGCTGCATTGATGGGCATTTTAATGTAAGTTATTTTTTCCTTAAACTTCCCTCCTAAAAATTTTGTTTCCTTAAAATTCTCTCCTAAACTTGGGGTGCGTGTTATACGCCGGCGCGTGTTATACGTCGATAAATACGGTACTTCAGCCCCGGAAGATTTGGCTGCTCAATGACCAGGCCATTTTTTGCGATACAGCACTGCGTCGCTTTAACTGACAATTGCGCAGTCGTGCGACGCTGCACCCAAACAAAATTGAAGTCCTTTTTTTCCCCACAAATAGAGCTTTCTTTTGGTGGCATTTGATCACCTCTGTGGTTTTTATTTTTTGTGCTATAAACAAAAGAGCGACAATTTTGAAAAAAGAAACAAACAAAAAAATTTTTGAAAAAAAAACGGGGGTTATTTACGAAAGGCAAATCCACTTTGCACTACAAGTGCATTTGGAAGTGCAGTCACTGTAAATCTGAAGGATAGATCTGAAATGAGGCTGATTTCATCATCCAATCGTGCAAGCTAAAATGCTGTTTTTTATTTTCCTTGCATGTCCCTCTCAGGTCTACAACCACTGCCCTTCCAAGTGCACTTGCAGTGCAAAGTGGATTTTCCTTTAGTAAATAACCCCCAATATCTTTTACTTTTTGCTATAATAAATATAGCACATTTTTTCAAAAAAAACATTTTTTCCTCAGTTTAGGCCCATATGTATTCTTCTACATATTTTTGGTAAAATCGCAATAAGCGTATATTGATATGTTTGCGCAAAATTTATAGTGTCTACAAAATAGGGGTTAGATTTATGGCATTTTTATTAATATTTATTTTACTAGTAATGGCGGCGATCTGCGATTTTTATTGAGACTGCCATATTGCGGCGGACAAATTGGACACTTTTGACACATTTTTGGGACCATTGACAATTATACAGCGATCGGTGCTATAAAAATGCACCGATTACTGTATAAATGTCACTGGCAGGAAGGGGTTAACACTAGGAGGCGATCAAGGGGTTAACTGTGTTCCCTAGTGTGTGTTCTAAATGTAGGGGGGGTGGGACTGTCTATGAGGAGAGAGATCGGTGTTCATACTTAGTATGAACACACGATCTGTCTCTACTCCCCTGAAAGAACCAGGATCTGCATGTTTACGCACACAGATCCCGGTTCTCGCTTTGTCACGAGCGATCGCGTGTGCCCTGCCGAGCCAGCTGGTCCGGAAGTGGTTAAAAACAAAGTTACAGAAAGCTATACAACCGTACAGGAAGAGAGAAATATTTAGATCAGAAACTGAAAAAAAGATATTGAATATGTAGAATAGAAGTTATTAGATCAGCCTTTCTCAAACTTTTCAACACAGAGGAACCTTTGAAATAACTTTCCCATCTCAGGGAACCCCTGCTACAAATTACTATATCCGCAGCTCATGCTACAATAATGTGTTGGTCAGTGGGAAGAATTCTCCTTACACTTGTGGACAATAGGAAAAAAAAATACCCCTAGATAGCTAAAAAGGTGAATGGTGGGAGTGGGAACTTATATGAGAGGCAGAAGTTGCTCATTGCTCAAGGAACCCCTAGGAACCCTAAGGTTCCATGGAACTCTCGTTTAGAAACCCTGAAGTGTAGAGAGATTTGGAAACCTTTATATGGAAAAAAACTGACAGCAAAATATACAGGATAACACTTGGAGACAACCCAAGGCATAAATTCCTAAATCAAAAAGAAAATTAACCAAGGAATAAAAGGACTGTCTTTTATTGTGAAAAGTGCACCAAAAGTAGACATGTCACCTACGATGGGATTAAAATATATATATATATATATATATATATATATATATATATATACATACACACACACACACACACACACACATACATATACCGCTCCTTCACCGCTCCGAAGATGCTGCTGGCAGGACTTTTTTTTACCGTCCTGCCAGCGCATCGCTCCAGTGTGAAAGCCCTCGGGGCTTTCACACTGGAATGAAAGCAGCGGCACTTTTGGGTCGGTTTGCAGGCGCTATTAGCGCAATAGCGCCTGCAAACCGCCCCAGTGTGAAAGGACCCTAAATGAAAGGAAAATGTTTCCACTAGTCCAATAAGGCAAAACTGTTGGGGCCATTTGTTTCTGTAAGCAGAAGTGTGTGACCTCCAGTAAATGTTTTCTTTTAGTGTCACTTCAACAAGCAGAGCCAGGCTCGTTGAATAAAGAGAACTTTAATTATGAGCCATCTGCAATTTTCACTTATTGACATTTATGTTGTACAGTAGAAATTTCACTGTTATGATTTATAGGCATAGTCCATTTTGTTTGATTTGATTAATGAAAATACGCTCGATGAGCAAGAGAGAATTCCCTTTGGGATAAAAACCTAAATCAGGTTTTAAACCATAATGTACTGTATATGATGTTCTATCTTCCAGAATGTTTTTCAGCATTTAGAAGAGAACTAATTAACCTTTTTTATAGCTGGCCTGCTAATGAAAATTATTTAAAGGCCAAAGAATGGTCTGCCCCCAAGAGAACTTGATGAGCTGTCCTCAACTGAAATAGTAAAAACAGATGAGGAAGAATCAATAGCCATTTCAGATAAACAACATTAAAAAAAAAGAAGCTGTTAGACATCTGCAGGCAATCTGTTGAATATTTAAAGTGCCGTTCCAGTTTTGCCATTAACTTTGAGAAACCCCTTCGATATGTTTGTTATGTGCTCCCATTCACATGGCAAACGTAAACATATTTAAAAATTGATAGTTCTTACCCTTTTAGAGTGTTACCGAACCCAGGACCCTGCATTTATTATATCTGGTCTCCCACAGTACACAGAACATGGAAATGTAACAATTTTTTGGAGATGCACTGAAATTCCAGTGGCCGAAACACATCGGGCGAAAATTGTAATTTCGGCATTTTGCCTATAGAGAAAAAGGTGTCGATAATGGAACAAAAAGTGCACATGATTTTGCCATGTTTTTACCATGAATTTACAGCGATTTTGCCACAATTTTACTGCGATTTACCATGATTTTACTGTGCTTATGGTATGTTTGTCATGTGACTCGAAAACCGCATCAAAAACGTAACACGGGCATTTTAACAGAGAGGTGCGTTTTTGATGCATTTTTTTTTTAAACTGACCTAAAATGCAGCAAGCAAGATTTTTAACACCCCAACGGAAGCGCAAGGGGCCAGTGTGAAGACATACAAAGAACTTAACCACTTGCCGACCGCCTCACGCCTATATACGTGAGCAGAATGGCACGGGCAGGCAAAATCACGTACCTGATACGTGATGCCTTCCCGCGGGCGGGGGGTGCGATCGGAACACCCCCCCGGTGCCAGTGGCAGTCGGCTTTGGTCTGGCAGCGATCAAAGATGAGGGGGAGGCCATCCGATCGTGCCCCCCCCCCTCGCGATCGCTCCCAGCCAATGAGAAACATCCCCTGCCTCTGTATAGTACACAGAGGCAGAGGATGTGATGTCATCTCTCCTCGGCTCGGGAGTTTCCGTTCCGGGCCGAGGAGAGAAGACATGTGAGTGACTGCACCAACACTACACAACACAGTAGAACATGCCAGGCACACTAAACACCCCGATCCCCCCCCCCCCCGATCGCCCCCCGATCCCCCCCCCCAAGTCACAAACTGACACCAAGCAGGTTTTTTTTTTTTTTCCTGATTACTGCATAGTGTCAGTTTGTGACAGTTAGAAGTGTTAGGACAGTGAGTATTACCCCCCTGTAGGTCTAGGGTACCCCCCTAACCCCCCCTAATAAAGTTTTAACCCCTTGATCACCCCCCGTCACCAGTGTCACTAAGCGATCATTTTTCTGATCGCTGTATTAGTGTCGCTGGTGACGCTAGTTAGGGACGTAAATATATAGGTTCGCCGTCAGCGTTTTATAGCGACAGGGACCCCCATATACTACCTAATAAATGTTTTAACCCCTTGATTGCCCCCTAGTTAACCCTTTCACCACTGATCACCGTATAAGTGTTACGGGTGACGCTGGTTAGTTCGTTTATTTTTTATAGCGTCAGGGCACCCGCCGTTTATTACCGAATAAAGGTTTAGCCCCCTGATCGCCCGGCTGTGATATGCGTCGCCCCAGGCAGCGTCAGATTAGCGCCAGTACCGCTAACACCCACGCACGCACCGTACACCTCCCTTAGTGGTATAGTATCTGAACGGATCAATATCTGATCCGATCAGATCTATACTGGCGTCCCCAGCAGTTTAGGGTTCCCAAAAACGCAGTGTTAGCGGGATCAGCCCAGATACCTGCTAGCACCTGCGTTTTGCCCCTCCGCCCGGCCCAGCCCAGCCCACCCAAGTGCAGTATCGATCGATCACTGTCACTTACAAAACACTAAAAGCATAACTGCAGCGTTCGCAGAGTCAGGCCTGATCCCTGCGATCGCTAACCGTTTTGGTAGTGTTTTGGTGAACTGGCAAGCGCCAGCGGCCTAGTACACCCCGGTCGTAGTCAAACCAGCACTGCAGTAACACTTGGTGACGTGGCGAGTCCCATAAGTGCAGTTCAAGCTGGTGAGGTGGCAAGCACAAGTAGTGTCCCGCTGCCACCAAAAAGACAAACACAGGCCCATCGTGCCCATAATGCCCTTCCTGCTGCATTCGCCAATCCTAATTGGGAACCCACCGCTTCTGCAGCGCCCGTACTTCCCCCATTCACATCCCCAACCAAATGCAGTCGGCTGCATGAGAGGCATTTTTATGTCCTCCCGAGTACCCCTACCCAGCGAACCCCCCCAAAAAAGATGTTGTGTCTGCAGCAAGCGCGGATATAGGCGTGACACCCGCTATTATTGTCCCTCCTGTCCTGACAATCCTGGTCTTTGCATTGGTGAATGTTTTGAACGCTACCTTTCACTAGTTAAGTATTAGCGTAGGGTACAGCATTGCACAGACTAGGCACACTTTCACAGGGTCTCCCAAGATGCCATCGCATTTTGAGAGACCCGAACCTGGAACCGGTTACCGTTATAAAAGTTACAAGTTTGCAAAAAAAAAAACACAAAAAAAAAAATAGTTGTCGTTTTATTGTTCTCTCTCTCTCTATTCTCTCTATTGTTCTGCTCTTTTTTACTGTGTTCTATTCTGCAATGTTTTATTGTTGTTATGTTTTATCATGTTTGCTTTTCAGGTATGCAATTTTTTATACTTTACGGTTTACTGTGCTTTATTGTTAACCATTTTTTGTCTTCAGGTACGCCATTCACGACTTTGAGTGGTTATACCAGAATGATGCCTGCAGGTTTAGGTATCATCTTGGTATCATTCTTTTCAGCCAGCGGTCGGCTTTCATGTAAAAGCAATCCTAGCGGCTAATTAGCCTCTAGACTGCTTTTACAAGCAGTGGGAGGGAATGCCCCCCCCCCCACCGTCTTCCGTGTTTTTCTCTGGCTCTCCTGTCTCAACAGGGAACCTGAGAAAGCAGCCGGTGATTCAGCCAGCTGACCATAGAGCTGATCAGAGACCAGAGTGGCTCCAAACATCTCTATGGCCTAAGAAACCGGAAGCTACGAGCATTTTATGACTTAGATTTCGCCGGATGTAAACAGCGCCATTGGGAAATTGGGGAAGCATTTTATCACACCGATCTTGGTGTGGTCAGATGCTTTGAGGGCAGTGGAGAGATCTAGGGTCTAATAGACCCCAATTTTTTCAAAAAAGAGTACCTGTCACTACCTATTGCTATCATAGGGGATATTTACATTCCCTGAGATAACAATAAAAATGATTTAAAAAAAAAAATAAATGAAAGGAACAGTTTAAAAATAAGATAAAAAAGCAAAAAAATAAAGAAAAAAAAAATAAATAAAAAAAAAAGCACCCCTGTCCCCCCTGCTCTCGCGCTAAGTCGAACGCAAGCGTCGGTCTGGCGTCAAATGTAAACAGCAATTGCACCATGCATGTGAGGTATCACCGCGAAGGTCAGATCGAGGGCAGTATTTTTAGCAGTAGACCTCCTCTGTAAATCTAAAGTGGTAACCTGTAAAGGCTTTTAAAGGCTTTTAAAAATGTATTAATTTTGTTGCCACTGCACGTTTGTGCGCAATTTTAAAGCATGTCATGTTTGGTATCCATGTACTCGGCTTAAGATCATCTTTTTTATTCCATCAAACATTTGGGCAATATAGTGTGTTTTAGTGCATTAAAATTTAAAAAAAAGTGTGTTTTTTCCACAAAAAATGCGTTTGAAAAATCGCTGCGCAAATACCGTGTGAAAAAAAAAAATGAAACACCCACCATTTTAATCTGTAGGGCATTTGCTTTAAAAAAAATATATAATGTTTGGTGGTTCAAAGTAATTTTCTTGCAAAAAAAAATAACTTTTTCATGTAAACAATAAGTGTCAGAAAGGGCTTTGTCTTCAAGTGGTTAGAAGAGTGGGTGATGTGTGACATAAGCTTCTAAATGTTGTGCATAAAATGCCAGGATAGTTCAAAACCCCCCCAAATGACCCCATTTTGGAAAGTAGACACCCCAAGCTATTTGCTGAGAGGCATGTCGAGTCCATGGAATATTTTATATTGTGACACAAGTTGCGGGAAAGAGACTAATTTTTTTTTTTTTTTTTTTGCACAAAGTTGTCACTAAATGATATATTGCTCAAACATGCCATGGGAATATGTGAAATTACACCCCAAAATACATTCTGCTGCTTCTCCTGAGTACGGGGATACCACATGTGTGAGACTTTTTGAGAGACTAGCCGCGCACGGGACCCCGAAAACCAAGCACCGCCTTCAGGCTTTCTAAGGGCGTAAATTTTTGATTTCACTCTTTACTGCCTATCACAGTTTCGGAGGCCATGGAATGCCCAGGTGGCACAACCCCCCCCCCCCCCCCAAATGACCCCATTTTGGAAAGTAGACACCCCAAGCTATTTTCTGAGAGGTATAGTGAATATTTTGCAGACCTCACTTTTTGTCACAAAGTTTTGAAAATTGAAAAAAGAAAAAAAAAAAAAAAAATTCTGGTCTTTCTTCATTTTCAAAAACAAATGAGAGCTGCAAAATACTCACCATGCCTCTCAGCAAATAGCTTGGGGTGTCTACTTTCCAAAATGGGGTCATTTGGGGGGTTTTGTGCCATCTTGGCATTTTATGGCCTTCAAAACTGTGATAGGTAGTGAGGAGTGAAATCAAAAATTTATGCCCTTAGAAATCCTGAAGGCGGTGCTTGGTTTTCGGGGGCCCCATACGCGACTAGGCTCCCAAAAAGTCCCACACATGTGGTATCCCCGTACTCAGGAGAAGCAGCTGAATGTATTTTGGGGTGCAATTCCACATATGCCCATGGCCTGTGTGAGCAATATATCATTTAGTGACAACTTTTTGTAAAAATTTTTTTTTTTTTTTTGTCATTATTCAATCACTTGGGACAAAAAAAATAAATATTCAAGGGGTTCAACATGCCTCTCAGCAATTTCCTTGGGGTGTCTACTTTCCAAAATGGGGTCATTTGGGGGGGTTTTGTACTGCCCTGCCATTTTAGCACCTCAAGAAATGACATAGGCAGTCATAAATTAAAAGCTGTGTAAATTCCAGAAAATGTACCCTAGTTTGTAAACGCTATAACTTTTGCGCAAACCAATAAATATACGCTTATTGACATTTTTTTTACCAAAGACATGTGGCCGAATACATTTTGGCCTAAATGTATGACTAAAATTTAGTTTATTGGATTTTTTTTTATAACAAAAAGTAGAAAATATCATTTTGTTTCAAAATTTTCGGTATTTTTCCGTTTATAGCGCAAAAAATAAAAACGGCAGAGGTGTCCAAATACCATCAAAAGAAAGCTCTATTTGTGGGAAGAAAAGGACGCAAATTTCGTTTGGGTAAAGCATTGCATGACCGCGCAATTAGCAGTTAAAGCGACGCAGTGCCAAATTGTAAAAAGTGCTCTGGTCAGGAAGGGGGTAAAATCCTCCGGGGCTGAAGTGGTTAAAAAGGGATGCATTTTTCTTGAGCTTTTTTTGCACCAAAGTGCCTATAATGACAGACAAATTCATATTAATTTAAATTTATTATATTAAAAAGTCGAATAGAATACAATTGTATATAAAAATATATTTAACTGCTTCCTGACTGCCTCACGCCAATATACGACGGCAGAAGGGCACGTACAGGTAGAATCACATACCTGTACGTTGCCCTTTAAGAGGCGGCTTGCAGGCGCGCGTGCCCGCCGGGAGCTTCGTGGGCATGTCCGCGATCATCTCACGGAAAAGAAGAACGGGGAAATGCTAATGTAAACAAGCATTTCCCCGTTCTGCCTAGTGACACTGTCACTGATCACAGCTCCCTGTAAATCGGGAGCGGTGATCAGCGTTGTATCAAACACAGCCCCTCCCCCCACAGTTAGAATCACTCCCTAGAGGACACACTTGACCCCTACAGTGCCACCTAGTGGTTAACCCTTTCACTGCCAGTCACATTTACACAGTAATCAATGCATTTTTAATTGCACTGATCGCTGTATAAATGTGAAAGGTCCCAAAATCGCGCCAAAAGTGTCCGATCTGTCCGCCATAATGTAGCAGTCACAATAAAATAAAATAAAAAAATAAAAAAAAAATCGCTGATTACCGCCATTACTAATAAAAAAAAATTATTATTAATTAAAATGCCAAAAAACTATCCCCTATTTTGTAAACAATATAACTTTTGCGCAAACCAATTAATAAACGCTTATTGTGATTTTTTTTTTACCAAAAATATGTAGAAAAATACGTATCGGCCTAAACTGAGAAAAAAAAAATGTTTTTTTATATATTTTTTGGGGATATTTATTATAGCAAAAAGTAAAAAATAATGTGTTTTTTTTTCAAAACTGTCGCTAATTTTTTGTTTATAGCGCAAAAAATAAAAAAAACGCAGAAGTGATCAAATACCACCAAAAGAAAGCTCTATTTGTGGGGAAAAAAAAGGACGTCAATTTTGTTTGGGAGCCACGTCGCAAGATAGCGCAATTGCCAGTTAAAGCGACGCAGTGCCAAATCGCAAAAAGTGCTCTGGTCTTTGGCCAGCCAAATGGTCTGGGGCTTAAGTGGTTAAAAAATAAAAAATAGCCATTTTCGGTTTCGGCCAAGTGCATCCTGAATTTTTGATTTCAGCACCAAAATTTCCATTCGGTGCACCTCTATTTGTTTTACTAAATATAAACTGCTAAATACCTTTTCTCATTAGCAGTATAAAGAAGTCTTGTGACTTCTATCAGTGGCTGGTTAAAGCTTGTGGGAGTCGTCTTCATTCTACTCTGACTGTCCTATGAGGCTGCACAACCCCTGACCCTCTGTCTGGACAGTGCTGACTGGCCCCGTGCTGATCACATGCACTCTCCCAAGAAAGAAAAAAACTCTCTAGCAACACACACCAAGCTGAGCATGTGCAGAGTGTCTCCAAAGACTCTGTACTATTAGGAGAGGGATTGGGGACACAGAAGTGGAGGATCAGACGAAGATAGGATCAAACATCCTTTATACACAATGTCGAAGATAAGCCCCTTAGGTTCCACAGTGAGTATAACAAGCATGCTTTACTGCATATACACACACCGATTGCACTGTTGCGGGTTTAATAACACTTTAAGTTGTTTCTTTGGTGCAGGTTTATGAAGAACCACAAGCTATTCTGAACCACTTCAAAGTGGGGGGGGGGGGGGCAGACTGGGGACAAACTAAGATAAAGTACATTACCATGCAATAGAACTGCACGATTCTGGCTAAAATGAGAATCACAATTTTTTTGCTTAGAAGATAAATCACGATTTTCTCACGATTCTTGCGGCGTAACATCATCTTTCACATTAAAACAAAAAAAATTGGGCTAACTTTACTGTTTCGTTATTTGTTTGTTTTTTTTATTCATTGAAGTAAATTTTTTCCCAAAAAATTTAGTTTCAAAGACCTCTGGGCAAATAGTGTGACATAAAATATTGCAGCAATTGACATTTTATTCCCTAGGGTCTCTGCTAAAATATATATAATATGGGGTTCCAAGTAATTTTCTGGCAAAAAATATTGATTTTAACTTAAGAAACAAGTGTCAGAAAAAGATTTAGACTTTAAAGTGGATGTAAACCCGATTTTTTTTTTTCTTTTTATGTCATAGTGTAGAGCAGTGTTTCTCAGCTCGTCCTCAAGGTGCCCCAACAGGTCATGTTTTCAGGCTTTCCATTATTTTGCACAGGTGATTTGATCAGTTTCACTGCCTTAGTAATTACCACAGCTGTTTCATCTAAGGGAAATCCTGAAAACATGACCTGTTTGGGCGCCTTGAGGACTGGAGTTGAGAAACACTGGTGTAGAGTATAAGATTTCCTATCATTTGAGCCCAGTCTTGCCACACAGAGTTAATCCGGCTCTGAGCAATCCTCTTTTATTGTTCAGTGAGATAAATCTTGACAGAGAAAAACTTTGTCAAATCCTCCTCCTTGCTGTGAGTGACAGCCTAAGACACAGGCATTATTTTTTAATTCCCTCCCCCACTCCTTTCTTCTGCAGCTCTGCAAGGATTGGCTGTTCCACACCTCAGCATGATTTGGTATGCTGAAGTCATGTGGTTACTTTCCTGTCTTTTCACTGGATGTTAGAGATCATAGCAGAAGTTCAGTGTAAGAAATACACAGGAGAAAATGCATATTGACAAGGGGAGTGTAGAGGTGGGAGGGGAGTCTACTGACATCACGACTCCACCCACCGAGCTCCAGACAACAGGCACACCCACAGAATCTGCAGTTTTTCGTCTCTCATAACAGACAGAGAGGAGACATTTGACAGGTAAAGATACATGCAGGAGGCATGTATATTCTTATAGATAACCCATATGGCAGTAGTTTACAAAGGATGACATTAGGTTTACATCCACTTTAAACTTTCTGCATTTACACGTTGTTAAAAACTTGGCTTGACTGCCTGGATTTTTTCTTTACACACAGTTTATCCCTTTGATCTAAGAAGGAAGAGTTAGTTACAATGTTTCATGTAAAAAGCTTGGGAGACTGCCCTGATGTTTTCTTTACTTCAGCTGAGTGAGCAGATAAGTCTCTCCACTTGTTATATGAAAGACTAGGAAAATTCTGCAATAGAGATCGTCAGGGGGGGTTGAATCGAGATCACAATTTTTTAACGATTAATTGTGCAGCTCTACCATGCAAACCACCACCCAACCCTTGAGATTTTTTATTTATTTTTTTCTTTGAGATCTTTAACCCTTTGTTAGGACAGATAGATGTTGATTTAATAAAGGAAATAGACGGTTTACTTTGCAAGTGAATTTGCAGTCTACAAGGGAATTATCACTTGAGCTTAGTGAATAAGGTGAAGCTCTGCTGCAGCATAACTTGCATTGCATCATCCAATCATGCGCTAGAAAATTGCTGTTTTATATTACTTGCATGTGATTCAATAAATGGAGAATGTTTGGGGGAATAGGGACTTTCAGGAAGCCATGACCTGGTAAGGTCAAGTATTTCCATCCCTAAGGACTTTATATGATAACATGATCTAGTAAGGTCATGAATATCCATCCCATTTGCATCAAGAGAAAAGGACGTATTTATAGGGAGGGTGGGACTTTGAATGAAGCACCGGGCAGCAAGAGAGTACTAGGATGAACAAGGAATTTAATTGGAAAACTAAATTGAAGATATACATAATCCTGGTAACAATAAATACACGGTAGCATACATATCATAATTAGACCATTAAGCACAGTCCATAGTTACATGTAATAATGACAATGGTATACAATGAACAAGGTACTAACAGTAAAGTCAATGATAATATCTCATGGTATACACATATTAAATTACTTAGCTTACTTCAAAAAAAAATATAAAAAAAGTGATTTGAATGGTATTGCCTGCAGGACCTATGGCCTCACTAGACCTGGAGGGATAAAATTACATAATTGCTTGAAAAGTCTTGATAAGATTGGTGAGAACATGGCAACCGGTAGCTCTCGAGAGTGGCCAGAAGAAAGCCATTACTTTCAGCAAAAAACAAAATGGCACGTTTTGAGTTTGCGAAAAGGCATGTGGGAGACTCCCAAAATGTATGGAGAAAGGTGCTCTGGTCTGACGAGACTAAAATTGAACTTTTTGGCCATCAAAGGAAATGCTATGTCTGGCGCAAACGCAACATATCACATCACCCAAAGAACACCATCCCCACAGTAAAACATGGTGGTGGCAGCATCATGCTGTGGGGATGTTTTTCAGCAGTTGGGACTGGAAAACTGGTCGGAGTTGAGGGAAAGATGGATGGTGCTTAATACAGGGATATTCTTGAGCAAAACCTGTACCACTCTCTGTGTGATTTCCAGCAGGACAATGACCCCAAACACACTGCTAAAGCAACACTTGAGTGGTTTAAGGGGAAACCTGTAAATGTGTTGGAATGGCCTAGTCAAAGTCCAGACCTCAATCCAATAGAAAATCTGTGGTCAGACTTAAAGCTGTTCACAAGCGCAAACCATCCAACTTGAAGGAGCTGGAGCAGTTTTGCAAGGATGAATGGGCAAAAATCCCAGTGGTAAGATGTGGCAAGCTCATAGAGACTTATCCAAAGAGACTTATCCAAAGCGACTTGGAGCTGTGATAGCCGCAAAAGGTGGCTCTACAAAGTTTTTACTTTAGGGGGGTGAATAGTTGTGCACATTGACTTTTTCTGTTACTTTTCCATATTTTTTGCTTCGCAATAAAAAAAAAAAAAAAAACATCTTCAAAGTTGTGTGCATGTTCTGTAAATTAAATGATGCAAATCCTCAAACACTCCATGTTAATTCCAGGTTGTGAGGCATCAAAACACAAAAAATACCAAGGGGGTGAATACTTTTGCAAGGCACTGTAAGTACATGAAAAACTATTTTTAAAAGTTCTGCTATGTGAATAGGAACACATAACAAATATAACATAGGTGTCATCTCAACCTGGCTACAAAAGTAGAAATACACTTTAGCGTTAACCTCTTATGCCCCGTACACACGGTCGGATTTTCCGATCGAAAATGTGTGATAGGACCTTGTTGTCGGAAATTCCGACCGTGTGTTGGCTCCATCACACATTTTCCATCGGATTTTCCGACACAAAGTTTGAGAGCAGGCTATAAAATTTTCCGACAACAAAATCCGTTGTCGGAATTTCCGATAGTGTGTAGACAAATTCGACGCACAAAGTGCCACGCATGCTCAGAATAAATAAAGAGATGAAAGCTATTGGCTACTGCCCCGTTTATAGTCCCGACGTACGTGTTTTACGTCACCGCGTTCAGAACGATCGAATTTTCCGACAACTTTGTGTGACCGTGTGTATGCAAGACAAGTTTGAGCCAACATCCGTCGGAAAAAATCCTAGGATTTTGTTGTCGGAATGTCCGAACAAAGTCCGACCGTGTGTACGGGGCATAAGGCTTTATGTACACTGGCAGTTGCTAAACTTGAGTTTAGGAGCTCTTGGCGTTTTTTTTTCCAAAGCTTCTAAACTCAACTACATAAAAGCCTGTGTGTCCATGTACACATAGGGTTTTAGCAGAGTTTAGGCGCTGCCGCGTTTAGATGAGGTTAAATCTCCCTCTTTGTAACACGGAAGAATCGCTTTCAGGATAGGAACATTTTGACCGCCGGCCACAGGAAATCACAAATCACTGCAAAATTGCGGTTTGCATTTTTGCCACGTTTTGCTTTTTCCCACGGCCAGTGTACATGTAGCCTTATTCTGCTGAAAATTTGTTATAGGATTAAAACTGATCTTAACTGATCTGGGGTTTGGGTCTAGTGCATATTAGGTATTTTTTTTTCTGACATGATTTTTGAAGGATTTGGAACGCAATGCCAGAATTTTGAATTGGACTTTATGGAACAATATACAATTGTGTGTTCCATGTATAGCATGTACTGTTTTGACCAGACCCCTTAAATGGGAAAGATAACCATCCCTAAGGATACATGCTGTTCTGTGTAACTTCATGGTACCTCACTAAGTGTTTGAATTAAGAGAAAAGGTTGCTACAGATGGAAAAAGTGTTGCCTTGATTTCCAATTTAGGTTTAACTGTGATGTGACCGCTATACAAATGTGATGTGCCAACTACAGTATAAAAAAGGTGATGATAATGGATGCTGACATTGAATGTACCTATGGTTCTTTTTCTAAGTCGATAAAATAAAATATCACATGACACAATGATTTTTCACGCATTTATTGTCTGTGTAATACAGTAACAAAAGGGTAATACAGTATTTGTTTCTCGTTTTGCCTATTAGCATGTTTGTTTGTTTTTTTTTTTATATACTATTTTTTTTTTTTACTATATTTTTACAGAATTCAGAGTCAACATATGACTCTTCTTGTATGGATGTATTTATCTAAATGATAATAAACTGCAGTATAAAAAAAAAAAAAAAAAGTATAACTAAAGATAAAACTTTTTTAAGTTTTGTATAGAGTGGTAAGTGATTACAACACCTATCAGATTTTTACTGATATGCCCCCATTAGGGAGATTCCCTCTATTCATCCTCTTTACTGATATCACAGAGAGTGAAAGTTTGAGAAAATACCAAATTTTGAGGCGTTGCCAAAGCTGGAAATCTTCCAATGGTGACATTCATTCTGATCACCCTGGTGACAACCAGGGATTCCCTCTCTTTTGGGAGATAACCTCTCACTTCCAGTTCTGGCTATTGTACAGAAGTAAACACAAATCACCTCAATAGGACACAGATGGCAAAAAAAAACCCGAAAAAACTCACGGTTAATCTTCCCATCACACAGGAACATGTTGCACATTCCTGTGCACCTCACATGCAATTCAGCGAGATGCAATTTGAGCCTATTTATTTTGAATGGGATCAAATCGCACTGCATCGCACCAAAATTAGTGCATGCACGACTTCTAGAAATACACTGCAACCGTATCACATGGTACTTTTGTACTATGTGATCCAGTGCAGGCAAACGCACTGCATTTGCGACCTGCATTTGGGGTGTTGTTAAAGTAGAGTTCCACCCAAAAGTGCAACTTCCGCTCATGCCTCCCCCCCTTTGACAGGTATCAGGTCCCCACTTTCGAGAGACCGGGCTCCCTCATCCTCCCTCCCCCACCACTGGGCCATCAGGAGAGCGCAGTGGTGCCTCGTGCATGCGCAGTAGGGACCCGGCGTGAAGCCGTTACGCTGCACTGCCAGGTTCCCTTACCCGCAAATGGCACCTGCAGCACCCGACAGCTGATGGAAACATCGCTGGACTCCAGGACAGGGAAGTGACCTATTATTAAAAGTTAGCAGCTGCAGTATGTGTGGCTGCTGGCTTTTAATTTTTGCTGAGGAGGGTGGACCTCCTCTTAACATGGACACCCGCTGTAGATCGCAACTGCAGTGGGTTTCCCACACCACGTACTAGTGTAAACCGAGAAGTACTATATTCAAAATGAAAAAAAAAAAAAAGGTTTTACATATTGCTCTATTTTAGATTTTCACTTAGAAAGCTAATTTTCGCTGGAAAGCGCTAACCTTTGTACACATCTGTATGTGATTTAAAAAATAAGAACCGTGTAGTACTATTTAAAAATATATAAACATGAAATAAAAAAAGTAGATTGTAAGCTCTAACGAGCAGGGCCCTCTGATTCCTCCTGTATTGAATTGTATTGTACTTGTACTGTCCTCCCTAATGTTGTAAAACGCTGCGTAAACTGTTGGCGCTATATAAATCCTGTATAATAATAATAAAATTTTAAAAAAAAGTACATTTGTTAAGTAATTTAAAATTATATTTTTACATTGTAGGTGAATCGATTACTGTTTTTTAAAAATAAGAAATAGAAAGATACACCTGCATTCATTGCTTTACAAATATACCCCCTAGAGCAGGGTTCTTAAAGCGGGGTTCCACCCAAATTTTGAACAATATCTGTATTTATTCTCTTCCGTGCCTAGATGCTGACATGCCATTTAAAAAAAATTTAAATCGCTGTAATTACCTTTTATTTTTCTATTCTTCTTTGCACTTCCTGGTTCTCCTCCCGTGGGAGTAGGCGTGTTTCTAGCCTCTCCCAGACTCCTGGGAGCTAGTCTCAGACTTCCCAGGATGTCACTGAGCATGTGCGGGAACGAGCGGTGAATGCTGGGAGCACAGCATTCACCGCATCCAGTAAATAAATGCTTGTGGGCTTCAAATGCCCACAATGAAGATGGAAACCGCCTGCAGTGAATAATATAAGTTATTCTTTCCGACGAAATCTGACACAAGCGGACATATTACACACAATATGTGAGTATGTAATGCTGAGAAGAAAAGTTTGTGAATGAACTCAAAAAAAAAACAAAAAAAAAAAAAAAAAAACACAATAGATAGGTGGACCCTCGCTTTAAATCTTTTAATCCAAGGCCCAAGCATAAACAGTAGTGGGACCTAAGAGGAGTATTACCAAAATGTCAGCAAACCAAAGACAATGCCAACGGCCATGTAACATATTATATGTTACATTATCCAAAATTTATAGGCTCTGAACACTAATTGATTTTCCTCTGTGACAAACTAAGTCATCCTACACAACTCCTTACAAGCATGTACACAACCCAATTTGGGTTCCTACCCACAGTAGGAATACTGTCCTACAGTATGAAATAATTAGCAAACAGAATACTGTATACACTTTCCCCCCTTCCTGCCCAGGAAAATTTTTAGCTTCCAACGCTGTCGCACTTTGAATGACAATTGTGCGGTCATGCAACACTGTACCCAAATTAAATTTGTATCATTTTCTTCCCACAAATAGAGATTTCTTTTAGTGGCATTTGATCACCTCTGCGGTTTTTAATTTTTGCGCTATAAACGAAAAAAGACTGACAATTAAAAAAAAACAAAAACGGATAGGCAGCACTGACGGCACTAATGGGCGGCATTGGATAGGCAACACTGATGAAGAGCTACTGACAGGCATTACTGAGTGGCACTGATTGACACTTTGATGGGACACTGACAAGCATTACTAATGGGGCACTGATTGGCACTGTTGTGGGCACTGACAGGTATTTATTATGGGGACAGGTTGGCAGCTGATGGGCACCTTTTGATGGGGGCTGGGTACCTTTTGATGGGGGCTGTGCTGATAATTAATGTGCTGATTATGAGCACAGGCCCCCCTTTGACAGGGAGAGCTGCCGATCGGCTCTCCGTTTACTGGCACTTCCTGTTTCACACAATGATTAGCTGTGATTGGTCACAGCTGATCACATGGTAAGAAGCCTCCGTCAGAGGCTCCATACCACGATCAGAGTTGCGGTGTGTCAGACTGACACACAGCACCTCTGATCGCCGTGCTGCGTGCCCCGCAGGCGCATGCCAGCTGTGTTATACTGATCAGGATAACACAGCCGGTCAGGATATCACAACTACTTTGCTGCCATCATCAACTGTTATATGGCGGGCAGCAAGTGGTTAAAGGGAGCAAGAACCTTCATAAATACATGCTTGCCGCCAACAAACTTTGAATAAAATAAATATAGCAAATACAGTATCTCACAAAAGTGTGTACACCAAATATTTTAATTATATCTTTTCATGTGACAACATTGAAGAAAGGACACTTTGCTACAATGTAAAGTAGTGAGTGTACAGCCATTCATGTCTAAACCACTAGCAACAAAAAGTGAGTACACCCCTAAGTGAAAATGTCCAAATTTGGCCCAATTAGCCATTTTCCCTCCCCAGTGTCATGCGACTCCTTAGTGTTACAAGTAGGGATGCACCGAAATTTGGGACGCCGAAACATATCGGCCAAAAATGGCCTTTTCGGCAATTTGCAGAAAAAGAAAAACGTCCGATAATGGAGCCGAAAATAGGGCGGGGCTCCGCCCCCCCGCCGCTGGTGCCGCCTATCATGGGGGCTTCCTATAGCGTAGAAGAGAGGAGAGCCGCCGCCTGGTTGATTAGAACGCCAGGAACATCACAGCTTTACCAGGATTGGGCGGATGGTCTATCAAAGTGCCCGGATAAAGAGGAGGGGCTGTATGTGACGGCGCGCGGTGGAGAACACACAGCTATTGAAATGAAAGCTGTGATGTTCCCGGCGATCTAATCAACCAGGCGGCGGCGGTGGCTCTCCTCTCTTCCCCTGCACAGGCTGGCTGCACTGGGGGACACTGGCTGGCTGACGGGCACTGGTGAGGCTGCATTGATCTCCTGTACCACGTCTCCAGTCTCTGACCATCTCCTGTACCACGTCCCCAATCTCTGACCATCTCCTGTACCATGTCCGCAGTCTCTGACCATCTCCTGTACCATGTCCCCACTCTCTGACCATCTCCTGTACCATGTCCCCAGTCTCTGACCATCTCCTGTACCATGTCCCCGGTCTCTGACCATCTCCTGTACCATGTCCCCGGTCTCTGACCATCTCCTGTACCATGTCCCCAGTCTCTGACCATCTCCTGTACCATGTCCCCAGTCTCTGACCATCTCCTGTACTATGTCCCCAATCTCCGACCATCTCCTGTATAAAAATATTTTTAGAAACAGTCACTTTCGGTATCTGTGCTGTTTCGGTATGGGTTTTGGTTTTCGGCCTAGTGTATTTTTCATTTTCGGTATCAGTTTCGGCACCAAAAAACCCATTCGGTGCATCCCTAGTTACAAGGTCTCAGGTGTGAATAGGGAGCAGGTGTTTTAAATTTGGTGTTATCACTCTCACTCTCTCATACTGGTCACTGGAAGTTCAACATGGCACCTCATGGGAAAGAACTCTGAGGATCTGAAAAAAAGAACTGCTGCTCTACATAAAAGATGGCCTAGACTATAAGAAGAGTGCCAGGACCCTGAAACTGAGCTGCAGCATGGTGGCCAAGACCATACAGCAGTTTAACAGGACAGGTTCCACTCAGAACAGGTCTTGCCATGGTCGACCAAAGAAGTTGAGTGCACATGCTCAGCGTCATATCCAGAGGTGGTCTTTGGGAAATAGAAGTATGACTGCTGCCAGCATTTGCTGCAGAGGTTGAAGGGGTGGGGGTCAGCCTGTCAGTGCTCAGAGCATACGCCGCACACTGCATCAAACTGGTCTGCATGGCTGTCGTCCCAGAAGGAAGCCTCTTCTAAAGATGATGCTCAAGAAAGCCCGCAGTTTGCTGAAGACAAGAAGACTAAGGACATGGATTACTAGAACCATGTCCTGTGGTCTGGTGAGACCAAGATAAACTTATTTGGTTCAAATGGTGTCAAGTGTGTGACGGCAACCAGGTGAGGAGTACAAAGTCAAATGTGTCTTGCCTACAGTCAAGCATGGTGGTGGGAGTGTCATGGTCTGGGGCTGCATGAGTGCTGCCAGCACTGGGGAGCTACAGCTCATTGAGGGAACCATTAATGCCAACATGTACTGTGACATACTGAAGCAGAGCATGATCTCCTTTCTTCGGAGACTGGGCCGCAGGCCAGTATTCCAACATAGTAACGACCCCTAAACACACCTCCAAGAAGACCACTGCCTTGCTAAAGAAGCTGATCGTAAAGTTAATGGCCAAGCATGTCTCCAAACTTAAACCTTATTGAGCATCTGTTTGGCATCCTCAAACGGAGGGTGGAGGAGCACAAGGTCTCTATCCACCAGCTCCGTGATGTCGTCATGGAGGAGTGGAAGAGGACTCTAGTGGCAACCTGTGAAGCTCTGGTGAACTCCATGCCCAAGAAGGTTAAGGCAGTGCTGGAAAATAATGGTCGCCACACAAAATATTGACACTTTGGGCCCAATTTGGACATTTTTACTTAGGGGTGTACTCACTTTTGTTGCCAGAGGTTTACACATTAATGGCTGTGTGTTGAGTTATTCTGAGGGGACAGCAAATTTACACTGTTATATAAGCTGTACACTCACAACTTTACATTGTAGCAAAGTGTCATTTCTTCAGTGTCTTCACATGAAAAGATGGATGGACCTGCACCAACTAACAAACAAATTTAACGTAAGAGCAAACCTACAGAACCCTACAGAGGGAGAGAAACTGAGGGGGAAGATAAACTCTAGAATATTTCTCCAGAGCTTCTCCCATCCTTTGGAACTCCCTACCCTAATCTGTCTGACTGTCCCCTAATCTATCTTTAGGCGATCCCTGAAAACCCTTCTCTTCAAAGAAGCCTATCCTGCTTCTAACTAACACAGTTTTATTTCCTCCATCAGCTCATTCCCCCACAGCTATTACCTTTTGTATCAATTGACTAGGGCTGTGGAAATTAAACATTAATTCCTCGATTAATCGTTAATTTTTTTGATTAATCAAAATTCTTTTGATCGGTATTCACCTCTCCACCAACTTCCGGGTCTTCAGGGAGTTCTGTCCGAGATCCGGTGACATCTCGGACATCGACGTCATCGGACTCCTCCCCCTTCCCCAAGTGCCTCCGTCTGCTAACGAAGGGAAGGGGGAGGAGTCCGGTGACGTCGATGTCCGTGACGTCACCGGACAGCCTGGACAGTGATGATAAATATGGATGTGGTTAACTGGGATCATTCAGTGAGCAAGTGTAGGCAAATTTGATAACCACATTTGACAGTCAATATACTAGATAAGTTTTATAATTAAAGTTAAACTATCTACGTTTTTCTTAAAGTTTAATAAAAAATTACTTACGTCAGTGCTACAGTTTGCATTTAAAATGTATTTGTGTGAACTGTGAAGTTAAGTCATGGATTGTGGAAACTAACTAGTGCCGGGTGATTGTATATAGTGTATACCACATTTACCACTGACTAATGCAGAGTTGCAATGCAAGGAGATCAGCTAAAAGTAGTTGGATCTGTATTTGCGTTATAATTAATCGAAATTAGTTGATTAATCGATTTAAAAAAAATAATCGATTAATCGAACACGAAAATTTTAATCAGTAACAGCCCTACAATTGACCCTTCCTTTTTAGATTGTAAGGTCTAGTGGGCAGGGCCCTCCGATTCCTCTTGTACCAAATTGTAATGTAACTGTAATGTCTCCCCTCATGTTGTAAAGCGCTGCGCAAACTGTTGGTGCTATATAAAACCTGTATTATAATAATAATTAGTATGTACCAGTGTGCAAAGGCGTATTTGCATTGGAATAATAAATCCTCTCGAACACTGGGTGTCCTACATTTGCGCATGCTGCTGCATTATGTAAAACTATTTATTTTGTTTATTCATTGTAGAAACGGGGTGCCTCGAGATTGTGCAGACTTCTAAGGGGTGCCTTGACTGAAAAAAGGTTGCAAAACACTTTAACCAAGCAAAAGTAGAAATTAGAGCATTGAGAAAAACAATTAACACTGACATGGGTGCTTCCAATGGTCATTCTATTTACTTAGAATCTTTATCCCAAAAGTAAAAAAAAAAAAAAAACTGTTTCCTGTAACTACCTAAAAAGTGCTAGTCCAAATTTGGCTCTCATTTGTTAACCAAGTCTGCCTAAATCCGCTAGTGCATCTAACACTAACTTCTCCCCAGAAAGACAACGCTCCCATCCAAAGTCTCGGTAAACTGCAATATATTACATTTTTGTTTTAGGGTCTAGTACCACTTTAAATCATGTATTACTATGCATTAGGAAACAGAGGCTAAGCCTGTTATTTTGCCTCTTAAAGCATGTGCTTATAAGAAATGTAAGCAAATGCTGGTCTGTAGAGCTGCACAATTAATCGTCAAGAATCGTTATCGTGATTAATCGTCAAGAATCGTTATCGCGATCTTGACTAAAGTGTTTCGTGATTAATCGTCAAGAATCGTTATCGCGATCTTGACTAAAGTGTTTCACAATTCTCTCTGCTCTTCTGAAGGCACAGCCCTCAAAAGAAAGGAAGAGAAAAATCGGGCAGTCTGCCAAGAAACAAAACATTCTTTATCAGTTAAACATTGTAACAATTTGTCAATGGAATAGACTTCCTGTGTAAGTGAAAAAGTTTAACCACTAAACCTTTTTCTGACATTTGTTGGTTTCAAGTTAAAAATTTTTTTTTTTTTTTGCTAGAAAATTACTTAGAACCCCCAAAACATATATATTTTTTTAGTAGACACCCTAGAGAATAAAATGGTGGTTTTTGTAATATTTTATGTCACACTGTATTTGCGCAGCCGTCTTTCAAATGCAATTTTTTTGGAAAAAATTACTTAAATGAATTTAAAAAAAAAATCTAACCAGTAAAGTTAGCCCATTTTTTTTTTGTATAATGTGAAAAATTTTACGTTGCGAGAATCATGAGAGAATCATGATCTTTTTATTCTAAGCAAAAAAATTGTGATTCTCATTTTGGCCAGAATTGTGCAGCTCTACTGGTCTGTGTTGAAAATATTTACAATATGTAAGATTACATTTAGTAATAAAACGCAAGGTCAAAATTATTAAGGTACAGCTATTTACAAATTCATAGAATCAGATGTGTTACAAAGAGCACAGTCAGCTGTCCAAGACGCAATGTGTTTTGCCTCCAACTGCCATTGCCATTACCTCCAACTGCCGTTGCATGGATAGATAAACTGGGCAATGAAACCTCAAACTCTTGTAGTATTTGTTTTGTATTTTAGAATATCATAAAATATATAATAAAATATTTCACTTTTGTGACATACTGTATTTTCACTCTGTATTCTAAAGGATGTTTTATTTTTTTGAACATGTGACCAGCAGCAGAGGACTAGAAGCTCCCCCTGCTTATGTTTCAGGCTGAGAAAGAGCTGGGTGATGTGACAGCTGTATATCAATTAGGAAAAATGTTCTTAGATCTTTTTTATTTATTAGTTACAGTACCATCATCCACATACAGAAATAGAAGGGACAATGTAAAAGCAGTGTGTTTAGTATCACTTTAACAATAACAAGCTGCTAAGTTAAAAGAAACGGCTATGGTTAGAGGATGGTATGGACAAAATCGTGCAGGATGAGACATATAGTAATTTAAATCTTCTAGACACAGCTGTCACCTCTCCGTCCCCAGAAGGTCATATGCCAAGCAATTTCGTTAATTTTTGTGCATCTTGCTAGCTGCTCTGTGCCATTACTTCAGAAAATTCCCTTGCAGACATTTATGGAGAAAGAGAGAGAGAGAGAGAGAGAGAGAGAGAGAGAGAGAGAGAGAGAGAGAGAGAGAGAGAGAGAGAGAGAGAGAGAGAGAGAGAGAGAGAGAGAGAGAGAGAGAGAGAGAGAGAGAGAGAGAGAGAGAGAGAGAAGAGAGAGAGAGAGAGAGAGAGAGAGAGAGAGAGAGAGAGAGAGAGAGAGGAGAGAGAGAGAGAGAGAGAGAGAGAGAGAGAGAGAAGAGAGAGAGAGAGAGAGAGAGAGAGAGAGAGAGAGAGAGAGAGAGAGAGAGAGAATGCAGCAGAAAGTGCATAACACACAGCATTTAGAACAGCATACCCTGTCCCAGAACACAGGTGAACACAATTGACACCCTGCCTTAATGGCGATATCTGTTAAGAGGTATTTTTTTTCTGTAAGCATATGAAAACATTTCCACAGCTCTGCATGATGTATTAGTTGGAAAAAAATTTTTTTGCAAGACTAACTATAAGGGTCGGTTCACACTGGGGCAACACGACTTCAGCCTGACTTTGTACCGCGACTTCAACGCGGCTTCAGCGCGACTTCATCGCGACTTCAGCAAATTACAAGGCGACTTCGCCTGTGGCCAATCACAGGGCAATCAGGCTCTCTGGGAGGGAGGGGGGGAGGGAGGGGTTTTCCCTGCAAAGTCGCTTGACTTTACAGAGAGATCCGACTTGGAGGCGACTTCCATTGATTTCTATGGTACAGGTCGCCTACCAAGTCGGATCAAAGTAGTACAGGGAGTATGCTCTGAAGTCGGAGCGACTTCAGTAGCGTCTATTAAGACGCTAGCGTTCACTCCCATTGAATCTATTTCTGGGGCGACTTGAGGGCGTACAAGTCGGATCCCAAGTCGCCCCAGTGTGAACCGAGCCTTACTGTACACTCTCCCTCCTTATCCAGTCCCTATACTTCTACTGCTTCTGGAAAAGAAGCCCACAGGTTTGCCCAGGTTTTCCTACAAGAGAGTAGATATGACCATAAACTGTGCAAATTTCAGCCTGTTTCTAATGAAGCAGCTGAAATTCACAAAGGGGATTGGACTATCAGCCTCTCCCATTCAACATCCCTTTGACCTAAAAAACGAAGGAGCTGAGTGGGAAAATTGTCAGCTGAACAGTGGTGGCATTCAACAGGGTATTCTGACAGCCACCAGCAGGGAGATTCATCCAGCCATGCTGTATAACATAGATGGAGGATTCTGTTAGATTTTTTTACATTTATCTAGTAGGCTGAACAAAAAAAATGTAATGGTATGTGCCCAGCTTAAAGCCTGGATTTAATTTAAAAAAAAATTAGCACAAGGGCCATTACTATTATTTGATGTATCCAATGTGCTGCTGGCTTCTGGATTCCTTGAAATCTTCATCCTCCAACCCCCCTACCACTGCTGCCATAATCTTCTGGTGCAATTGAGGTTAAATAGAACTGAGGGAGCTTTGATAGGCACTCAAGAGTGCCCGACTATGCCTGTCCAATAAAAAGGTCGAATTTTCAGTTTTTTGTCCCTTTTTATTTTGACTAAACTTAAGCAATAAAGCATTCTCTGAATACATGCTAACCCTGGGGTAATTTAGTGACCTGCTAGGTTGTGGGTATATCATTATTGACAAAATATATACATTTTATAATACTGTTGTGCAAAGTTAGTACTGTACAAATATCAGTCCAGTGTCAAAACTCTGTAATTTGTTTTTGTCACAGCTTCATACATGCCACAGCACACACAGCTCATTCCCTTTTCTTTTATGATCTCTTCCTGAATGAGCAAGCATTCGTTTGTACAGAAATGTTGCAGTTCACTC